>CM045747.1:29848081-29870581 GCA_024760905.1 Plotosus lineatus | reverse complement strand
GCAAACTGTGACTGCCCCCTATTGGCCTTACCAAAAACTTAACAATTGTTTTGTGTGTGTGTGTGTGTGTGTGTGTGTGTGTGTGTGTGTGTGTGTGTGTGTGTGTGTGCGTGTGTCTGTGTGTGTGTGTGTGTGTGTGTGTGTGTGTGTGTGTGTGTGTGTGTGTGTGTGTGTGTGTGTGGGGTGGTGGTGGCGGTGGTGGTGGTGGTGTTGTGTGTGTGTGTGTGTGTGTGTGTGTGTGTGTGTGTGGGGTGGTGGTGTTGTGTGTGTGTGTGTGTGTGTGTGTGTGTGTGTGTGTGTGTGTGTGTGTATTCTTAAAAGAAAAATGCACCCTCGGTACAAGTAAAAGATACAAGTGATATAAACCCTTAAAGGAATAGCAAGCTGTGATTTTTCATCTTTAAGAGAGATACTTGGCAATCAAGTGCATTTCTGTATGAGCATTCAGTCAAGACTGTAGAGAACACAGCAACATGGATGCTCTGGATACTCTGATGTCTACTATCGCATTGAACCACATTCAATTTCATAGAAGAAACTCGAAGGCAAATTATAAGACAGGACACTGCACACAATTTGGGAATTAGGAAGATCAGGAAGATGTGCTTGCTTTCCAACAAAGTAACCACATACCACTGTAGTAATGATGACTGACTTCAGTTCACTTATACCCCCCATTTCACTGGAGCATGGAATGCAATGACTGTGGCGGAAAGGCGGGGAACGCAGTCTACGGAAGAGCTTCGGCATTTTTACTCGGAAAATGGGTCAAAATCCTACAGAAGATTGTACATTCAAAACACTTTTGGAACATTCACGGCATGTTCGGAACAGGAAAGACTACGGTACAATTTAGGAATAAATACGGAAAAGTGCACGGATTAACTGTGGAACAAGTACGAATAGATACAGATTGCAAAAGAAGACTTTTGGATAATTCATGGATCGTTCACGGAAAGCATGGAACACTCAAGGAATAACTAAGGCACTACTCCATTTGAGAAGGATGACCTTCGGAATGATTGCAGAAACAGGCGGCATGAAAGCGGAATGTTTACGTTCAACAAGGAATGACTGAGGAATACCCGGTGTAACCACGTTTCAATCCAGAAAAATTGGCAAAGATCAAAAGATTTGCTCCTGATTCCGCTTATAAATTCACGGATTCAACCAAGGAATCTCATTCTGCCAATATGTCCCTATTATTTGCACCTTCAATAAATCATTCCTAACTACAAAAAATGCACAGAAGTAGCTGCAGGGGTGGGTGCAGGCGTCAATGTACATGTAACCGGAGGGCAACTGACCGGTCTGCTGGGTTGTGGTTGCTGCTCTCCTGCAGACGACGTGGATTGTTGTGGGCACTGTTGTGTTGCCCACCTGGCGTCTTGAGGTCCCCAAACAGACATGGGTGGACCAGACAGCTGCATGGTCTACTGCGTTGGTGGGAACTGCCAGTAATGCTGCTGATGCCACTGGTGGTGCAGAGGTGGTGGTTGATCATGCTGAGAAAGCTGCTGGTGGCGTTGCTGTGCATACTGCTGAAGCTGGAGCTGCTGCGAGTGCTGCTGCGTAGGAGGTATTTGCTCCTGCTGCTGCATCTCCAAGGTTTCAGCTCTGTCCAAGCAGTCATTCAGCAGTTCTTGTATCTTTAGCTTTGCATGCCTGTATACAGGTTTTGGGAGATTCTTCAGGACAGCTGCCGCCCAACTGGTGAAACTCGCCCTTTCTGATGCATCGGCCATCATCACTTCCCTTCTCTGGTTCACCAGCTCTTCGGCTGCTGCTAGAATCCTGTTCACTCTGTCGTCAAGGGTGGACATTTCAGATCCAGACGTTGCCTTCCCACAGCTGGTCTGAGTTAAGGTGGAGCTGGATGCTGTTGTAACAGGCGTTGTGGCGAGGGGGATGATGGGTGTTGTCTCTTCTGCCAGCTGGAGGTCGATAGGTGCAATACCTTCTGATGTTGATGGCAGTGGAGGTTCTCAAGTGGTTGTGGACGTGGAACCGCCGGAGCCAGCTGCAGCAGCAGTCTTGGCCTTCAGAGAAATAATGTTCCTCCTCTGCACCTTGACAATGTGTGGACATAGGAAGCTAAAGCTGTCGTAGAGCCACTGGTCCCTCTGAGACATCATGTCAGCTTGCCTCGACTTCCAACGTCTCAGTTTTCCCAGCCTCTCCGCACACTCTAAAACCACTGCTTCAGCTCGTCGTTAGTCTTCTCCATACATGATGCCTGATCAGCCCAGAGCTTGGCCTTCAGATCTTTGTCCGTCCAGGATCAGAGCTTCTTGTTGTAAAGGCACTCGTTTGCCTGGATGAACTCCACCATGAACAGTTCCTCATTGTGGTTGAGTTTGATATAAACTCTTGCCTTGTTGCTTGGGCCAGCAGCGATATCGGCGTCAATGACGGAAGCGACATCTGACTCGGCATCGACCTCGGCTTCTTGAACAGGCTCTTCCACTGGGTTTTCCGTTGTTGGAGACCATGGCCTCTTGGTAGTGGTCTTTCTGTTGTGTTTTGGCATTGTAGCATCCATCGAAATGAATGGTTCTTTGTCTTTCGCGCCTGTATTTATAGTTGAAGTGAGTTCCGTGAGTATTCCTTAACAGTTCCATGCTCCCCTCCCTGAATCGCCACCTTATCGTGGTGGAGGGGTTTGCGTGACCTAATGATCCTAGGAGCTATGTTGTCGGGGGCATAATGCCCCTGGTAGGGTCACCCAAGGCAAACAAGTCCTGGGTGAAAGTCCAGACAAAGTGCGATTCAGAAGACCCCTATTCAGAAGACCCCTATGCCATCTCGGAGTAAACATTTGAATCAGTCTCCCTTGCCCGGACGCGGGTCACCTCCAGAGCCAGGAGCAAGGTCCAAGGGAGGGGCTCGAAGGCGAGCGCCTGGTGGTCGGGCTTATGCCCATGGAGCCTGGCCGGGCCTAGCCCGAAAAGGAGACATGGGTCCGCCCTCCCATGGACCCACCACCCGTGGGAGGAGTTTTAGGGGTCGGGTGCAGTGTGAGTTGGGTGGCAGCCAAAGGCATGGGTTCTGTTGGACTGATCCTCGGCTACTTACTCTGACCCTCGGGACATGGAATGTCACCTCTCTGGCGGGAAAGGAGCTTGATTTGGTGCGTGAGGTGGAGAGATACCGACTAGATATAGTCAGGCTCACCTCAACGCATAGCTTGGGCTCTGGAACCATCCATCTCGAAAGAGGCTGGACCTTCTTCTATTCTGGAATTGCTCATGAGGAGAGGCGGCGAGCCGGTGTGGGTATTCTTGTTGCCCCCCCGTCTCGGTGCCCAAATGTTGGGGTTCTCCCCGGTTGACGAAAGGGTAGCTTCCCTCCGTCTTCGGGTGGGGGGACGGGTCCTGACTGTTATTTGTGCTTATGCACCAAATGACAGTTCAGAGTACCCACCCTTTTTGGAGTCTTTGGGGGGGGTGGGTGTTGGAGAACGCTCCCTCGGGAGACTCGCTCGTTGTCTTGGGAGACTTCAACGCCCATGTGGGCAACAATAGTGTGACCTGGAAGGGTGTGATCGGTAGGTACGGCCTCTCCAGTCTGAATCCGAATGGTGTTTCATTGTTGGACTTCTGTGCTCGTCATAGTTTGTCTATCACAAACACCATGTTCGAACATAAGGGTGTCCATAAGTGCACTTGGCACCAGGACACCCTAGGTCGTAGTTCGATGATTGACTTTGTAGTCGTGTCATCGGACTTGCAACCATATGTTCTGGACACTCGGGTGAAGAGAGGAGCTGAGCTGTCTACCGATCACTACCTGGTGGTGAGTTGGCTTCGGTGGTGTGGGAGGTTGCCTTCCAGACCTGGCAGGCCCAAATGTGTAATCAGGGTCTGCTGGGAACGTTTGGCTGTCTCCCCTGTCCGAGAGGCCTTTAACTCCCACCTCTGGCAGAGCTACAACCACGTTCCAGAGGAGGCGGGGGACATGGAATCCAAATGGGCCATGTTTCGTGCCTCCATTGCTGAGGCGGCAGCCCATAGCTGTGGCCGTAAGGTCGTCGGTGCTTGTCGTGGTGGTAATCCCCGAACTCGGTGGTGGACACCTGCGGTGAAGGGGGCCGTCCAGCTGAAGAAGGAGGCCTATCGGGTTTTATTAGCCTGTGGGACTCCTGAGGCAGCAAACGGGTACCGGCAGGCAAAACGTGCTGCAGCCGAGGTAGTCGCAGATGCAAAATCTCGGGCGTGGGAGGAGTTCGGTGAGGGCCTGGAGAGTGATTATCGGTTGGCCTCAAAAAGGTTCTGGGCCACCATCCGACGCCTCAGGAGGGGGAAGCAGTTCTTCACAAACTCTGTTTACAGTGGAGGTGGGGAGCTGCTTACCTTGACTGGGGATGTTGTTGAGAGGTGGAGGGAATACTTTGAGGACCTCCTCAATCCCACCAACACGCCCTCCGTGGAAGAGGAAGACCCTGGGGGTTCGGGTGAGGGTCCGCCCATCACTGGAGTGGAGGTCACTGGGGTTGTCAAAAAGCTCCTCGGTGGTCGAGCGCCGGGGTTGGACGAGATCCACCCGGAATATCTCAGGGCTCTGGATGTTGTAGGACTGTCTTGGCTGACATGTCTCTGCAACATCGCGTGGTCATCAGGGGCTGTACCTCTGGATTGACAAACTGAGGTGGTGGTCCCAATTTTTAAGAAGGGGGACCGGAGGGTGTGTTCCAATTATCGGGGAATTACACTCCTCAGCCTACCTGGGAAAGTCTATGCAGGGGTACTAGAGAGGAGGATCCGACCGATAGTTGAACCTCGGATTCAGGAGGAACAATGTGGTTTTCGTCCTGGCCGCAGCACTCTTGACCAACTCTATACGCTCCACAGGATTCTGGAGGGGGCATGGGAGTTTGCCCAGTCTGTCCACATGTGCTTTGTGGATTTGGAGAAGGCTTTCGGCCGTGTCCCTCGAACGATCTTGTGGGGCGTGCTCCGAGAGTACGGCGTTCCGGATCCGTTGCTAAGAGCTATTCGGTCGCTGTATCACCGGAGCCAGAGTTTGGTCCGTATTGGTAACAGCAGGTCAGATTTGTTTCCAGTGGGAGTTGGAGTCCGCCAAGGCTGTCCTTTGTCACCGATTCTGTTCATAATTTTTATGGACAGAATTTCTAGGCGTAGTCGAGGTGATGAGGGGTTCTGGTTTGGTGGCCATCGGATATCATCTCTGCTTTTTGCGGATGATGTTGTCCTCTTGGCTTCATCAAGTCGGGCCCTCCAGCTCTCATTGGAGCGATTCGCAGCTGAGCGCGAAGCAGCCGGGATGAAGATCAGTACCTCTAAGTCCGATTCCATGGTTCTCAGTTGGACAAGGGTGGAATGCACCCTCCGGGTCGGGAATGAGGTCCTGCCCCACGTGGAGGAGTTTAAGTATCTTGGGGTCTTGTTTACGAGTGAGGGAAGGATGGAGCGAGAGATCGACAGACGGATCGCTGCAGCCTCTGCTGTTAAGCGGTGCCTGTACCGGTCCGTCGTGGTGAAGAAGGAGCTGAGCCGCAAGGCAAAGCTCTCAATTTACCAGTCGATCTACGTTCCAACCCTCACCTATGGTCACGAGCTTTGGGTAATGACCGAAAGAACAAGATCACGGATACAAGCGGCTGAAATGAGCTTCCTTTTCTGGGTGGCGGGGTTCTCCCTTTGAGATAAGGTGAGAAGCTCCGCCATCCGGGGAGAGCTCGGAGTAGATCCGCTGCTCCTCCGCATTGAGAGGGGCCAGTTGAGGTGGCTCGGGCATCTGGTCAGAATGCCCCCCGGACGCCTCCCTGGTGTGGTGTTTTGGGCATGTCCAACCGGGAAGAGACCCCGGGGTCGACCTAGAACACACTGGAGGGACTATATCTCTCGGCTTGTCTGGGACCGCCTCGGTGTCCCCCCGGGAGAGTTGGAGGAAGTGGCTCGGGAGAGGGACGTCTGGACCTCTTAGCTGAGTTTGCTGCCCCCGCGACCCGACCCTGGACTAAGCGGAAGAAGATGATGATGATGAGTTCCATGCTGTCCTTAACTATTCCGTAAATGTTCCGTATGTATTCCTTGTCGGTTCCGTTTTGCCCCGTGTAATGTTTGTGGCTGTTTCGCAGCATTTCTTTATTGTTCCGTAGATATTCCGTGCCTTTCATGAGTATTCCGTGTAGATCCGTACCTGTACGCGACTGGTCCGTAGCCGCTTTTTACCATACGGAAACGGAGGGAAGACTTGCGAATCAGTTATGGAACACTTGCAGTATAAAAGGAAAGATTACGGACCATTTGCAGAAATGGCGGAATATTAACGGAAGGTTTATGGAACCAAAGGGGATATTCGCGGAAAATTTTTCAGTGAACGTGCTTTTGAACATGTTCAAAAGCACGTTCATGGAAGATTTTGGTCTGTCGGACGTGGAGGAAGACCTAAAAAATACATCTGGAATCATACAGAATAACACGGAAGATAAAGGAATAATTGCGGAACATTGCGGATAACAACATTTTTGCTTCCGTAAGTCTACTGTGGGGGTATTAGATAAGTCCATCATTTTCTGTAACCGCTTAAACCTTATTAGGGTCAAGCGGAGGCTGGCGTCCATCCCAGCCAACTTCGGGCGAGGGCAGAGTACACCCTGGACAGCTCGCCAGGCCATCGCAAGGTGGAAACACGCCAACGGCTTTGCAGCCTACTCTTGTCGAAAGTCAGCAATGGTTCTTTTACATGCCTCTCACCATAGACAGTAAGAGACATGGCCGGCCTTTGATAACCCAGTTAGCTGCACTGGGGAGGACAGTGACAACCTTGTGGAGAGTGGGAATCGAACCTTTGGATCAGCAATCTAGCGCCCTATACCACTAGACCACCACTGCCCCCACTAGACCACCACTGCCCTATTAGATAAGTCATTTATTCATTTTGTCATAAGTAAGGAAAAAATATGACAGGGAACAGTGTTCTAGGAAATTAATTTACAAATAATATAATTATTTTATAATAGCAGCAAAACATGTCTCATGATTTAACTAAAAAACTTAAGCCTGAGTCATCTAAGGCGATATGTGCTTGTTGTTTTATTTTTTATTTTTTGTCAAGCTATTTTGACAAGATATTTCCTTATACAAGTTAGGAAATATCTTGTCAAAATAGCTTGACAAAAAAAAACAAACAAAAAAACAAAACAAGTTAGTTCTTTCAGAGTTTAAATCCTTCATTATCTCAATGAAGTAAAATATTGACAAGTTAAATTTTTCTGTTCTGTTCGATGATCATTTAGTCTATTTTATGTAATATATTCCACATTTTATTATTTTGATGAATTGTAGGAGTGACAGGTTGTAATAGTGATTAGGATGTCCACCTTACAGCAAGAAAACCCTGGGTTCGATCCCTTGGCTTGGCAACATGTATGTATATCATAACAAACTGTTCACTGTTACTGCTAAAGTTGTACTCAGAGGCTTCAGGGAGCTCATTTTTTCTTTTTACAAAGCCGAAAACTCAGTTCAATAACAATTTAGGATCGATTAAAGTATGTAGCAGGCCCCATGTGCAGCTAAATGTAAACAGAATCAACAAATATTATGCGTTTGCCCAAGGGTAAGCAAGTAAAAGTTAGTAAATACATAGCATTATGTTAATTTGTTCATTCATTTTCTGAACCGCATAATCATAAATAGGGTCACAGGGAGACTTCCGCCCATCTTAGCCGACTCTGGGCGAAGGTAGAGTACACCCACGACAGCGCGCCAGGCCATCATAGGACAGAAACAGGCTGACGGCTATTGCAGCCTCCTCTTGATGAAAGTCAGCAATGGATCTTTTACATGAACCTCTCACCATACGCAGTAAGAGACATTGCCAGATTTTGATAACCCAGTTAGCTGCACTGGGAGGCATCATATTTTAAGCTTCTTATTTTTAAACAAATATAATAAATGCTAATTTTAATAAAGAAGGGTGAATTGACAAGAAATAATCAAGTTGCCTCACTCAGTTGGCAGCCATCTTTTTTTATTCAATTAATATTTTTGTGTAAAACAATAACTATTACTGTCTATGGTGTGAGGCATGTAAAAGAAGTATTGCTGATTTTCGACAAGATTAGCTGCAAAGCCATCAGCGTGTTTCCGCCCTACGATGGCCTGGCGAGCTGTCCAGGGTGTACTCTTCCCTTGCCCAGAGTCGGCTGGGATGAGCGCCAGCTTCTCTGCGACCCTAATTAGGATTAAGCAGTTACGGAAAATGAACTGAACCGATGAATAACTATTACAATGTCTATAGCATCTTAAACCTGCGGAATACAAAATTACTCACCGTGTCTTACATGTAGATTCCACTATTCATGTTGTATTTCTATATGTATTTATTTTTGCCATTGAATGTGAGAACTTATGTTGTCTTTTTCTCTATCCATAATCTTGGCTTGGTGAAAATCCCCATGATTAAAGTAATTGAGTCATCTTTGTAAAATTCGCTTTGATTAATTAAATACATTTCCAAATAATTATACAGTACAGTGATATTGTCAGTAAAATGCAAGAGAAGTGCGACTGTAGGACATTTATAAAGTAATCAGAGTTTAGCTTAGCACTGTCAGGAAAAAGATCTACAGCATTAGGTTTTCTAAAATTACCCATAGGTGTGAATGTGTGTTTTAATGATAGTGTGTTTTTTCTATGATGATCTGGCAGACTGTTGAGGGTATACCCCATCTTTGCCTGGAGTCGGCTGGAAATGGCTCTAGCCTCCCCTAAAACCTAATAACGCAGGAGTGCCAAATAATTTTTTTACTGAAGACCATATCACAAAATTTAAAGGTGATTCAGTGTCAAAGAATCACTAAATATTTATTCCAAGGAAAACCATAAAATTTGCATGGCAAAATTATTTGTCTACGCATTTGTCTTCTTTTCCGTTATTCACTACCATTTTCTGACAATGTTTAACAGTGATAAGCTACCGTGCAATCTTTCTTCATGAATAATTAGATATTTACTTGAAATAGGCCGCTACCACCTCATTGAAGGATGACGAGTTCAGTTTCATAGTAATGATTGATGCAATTGATGTTCAATATTCACATTCTTTAAAAGTTCTTGCAGGCAACATAAATTGAATTGGTGGGACGAATTTGGTCTGCTTGCCTTGAGTTTGACATCTGTGTAATAAAGGAGGAAGTGCTTTGAAAAATTAAATAAAATTATAAGCAATGTATTGTATCAGTTGAAATGAAATGTTTTGGTAGCACATTAGGGCTTGTTATTACTGAAAACACTTCCATGGCAGAACTCTAACTGACTATTACTATTACTGAGCACTGCCTCTAGAGATTAAATACAAATTTTAAACAGGGGTGTCCATAGAATGAGCCTTACCATAGTAATAATCATATTGTGTAAAAAATCTTGTAAAACAGTAGGCCCCTGTTTTTCATGATGGTTCAGTTCCAACTTTTCCCGCGGATCAAGAAAATCCGCGAGTTATTGACACGGTTTTAAAACCCTATGTTTGACATTACATGCGCTAAAATCTGATTGTTAAACACATTCTATAGACAGTCTTACTCATTAATACAGTAATAATGCAGTAAAATGTAGAAATGATTAAGTAAAAACATTTTAATTTTTTACTGTGATAATATTTATGAATAAATAAAGCTCTTATGCTCCTTACCAGAAGCTAGAGAAGATGCAGGGCGTTTGAGTGGCATCATAGGGCTTAAATAATAATTAAAAACACACTAAAAAAAATTACTTCGCAATTCAAGCAATTATGTTGATAACGTGTGCATGAAGGAGAAAAAAGAGGTGTACACATCATCTGCAACCAATCAGCAGGTGGGAGAAACAATAGCTCTCAGCAATTGGCTAAATTTGAATTACGTACCAGTTACTTTTGGGTTTGTTGCCAATCTGCAAGTATGTGGGGACGCACGCGTTGAACCGCAGATGGTGAAGAGCCTCCTGTCATAACATGCTTAATCTGCTTATTAAAAGTGCTGAGCATCACACTGCCTGTGCTGACTTACCTTCTTCCCACAGTGCATCCTGGTGCACATCTCTACAACAGGTAAGCCATGCACCTGGCGACTGATAGGATATCAAAGAAAAGGTGATTCATCAGACCAAGCCACCTCTTCCATTGCTCCCTGTCCAGTTCTCATGCTCAGGTGTGCATTGTATGTGGGGTTTTTTTAGCAGCTACATGGTGTGTTCTGATACCTTTTCAAGCCAGTATTTTAAGCCGTTTGTGTTGAAGGAGCTCTTCTGAGACATCGGGTCAGACTGGCTAACTTTCACGTTTCACACACATCTATACGCCTTATGTGGCAATGATCCTGTTGAAGGTTTGCTGCTTGTCCTTCCTTGAACCACTTTTCATAGGTACAAAACCTTGTAAACCAGAATGTTTTGTGAGTGTTTACACATAAGATCCCAGAGAATATTTTAGCCATCAGTCATAATGACCCATAATCAATCACAGTATTTTACTTTGGGTTTGATCTATCAATACATTTTCTTTAATATTAAAAGTGTATGTCTGTCTTTGCATCACAATGAAATTAGTTTATACTAACTTCATTTTTATAATTTTGTGCCGATACTTTAAAACACTCCACTCTGCATTCTTTGACAAGAACAAGGATTAGGTCCAGAAGAAAAAGGGGTTAGTGAAAATCATCTAGTAACTGTGCAAACATCACTTTCACTATAAGTCTAATAACAAACTTGCATTACAAGCTGTATTCACATATATCTTGTACTTACCAATAACTCAATGTGCACTCTGACCACTACCCATCCTTGTTAACACTCCGCTCTTGGTGAATAAATATGAATAATAGTTTCATTCTGTTCCATAGAACAATCTCTGGACTTGACACAAAATGGTGTAAAAACAATGGGGGGAAAAATACAGAGTGAGCAGTGTTTGCTTTTTTTTTTTTTTTTTTTTTGTTATGTATTAATTTTTATTTATTTATTTTGGGACCGCGGGATTCATTTTTGGAACTACAGGATTGTAAAGTCACTTGGGAGCAACAAAGGAATAAAAAAAATGTAAGTAGGCTAAAACATGCCAAGTCTCAACATGTTAAGTCCACATGGATTTCCTGAGAAAGATATTGAAAATTTTAAGTGAATGCCACTGACATTATGACATTGGTTTGTCCCACAAGCTTCCTATCTGACCTCATGAAACTGAAAACCTTTTACTCACATTTTTCTTTACATCCCAGAGGATCTCAGCACAAGTTCAGTGCACGCCTCCAGTCTCATTCATATTTGTGCTTTAAAAGATTTAAAAACCTGCACCTTCTGTATTTGTGCAACTGTTTTATTTGTTTTTGTTTTAAACGCATTATTGGCTCATTCCATATAATATATTTGGATTTAGTCACATCCACACCATATTAGATCAGAGCGAAGCTAACAAAAGCAAAAGCTTTACACAACTCCAATTTCTTTTTCTTGAATTTTTTATGTGCCTGTATATTTGTTACCTGTAATGGGAGAACACATTTAGAAATGTGTGGGGACATAAAGGGGAAATCAGAATGTAGGCAGGAAGATTTGTAAAACCAAGGATTAAACTTCAAACTGACGTGATCCCTTTTCTTGGTATCCCAGTAAACAGTCTAACATACTGTAAACATTGTGTAAACATGTTGAGATGATTCAAAATTGTTCTCGACAACAGAGTTGGCTTGTTGATGAAACCTATATTCAGGACTATAGCTCTACAAACATTTACATGGGCAGTGGGCTGAAGATTTTTAACCACAGGCCTCCATAAACTTATGATTGCGATCTGATTGCCGAGTTGCATTTACAAGGAACTTTTCAGATCATGTTCTAATTAATTATGTTTGAACAAATTTCACAGCTACACAGCTTTAAAAGGTATCCCAAAGTTTTCTTTGAAGAGCTTAGTGATTGCATGTTCGAATCCGGTTTAACGCCACAGTCGAGCTGTCACTCATTACATTAGCATACACTCTTTTCTCTCTTTCCTTCGCAGTGATCGCCAGCCAATCACGGGCATCTGTGAATCCATTCATACGAGGGGGAGGATGGTGCTTTCCCTCCGAGGGTGATAGACATGCCCAAATGCACATGCGCCTCAGTTTGAAATGAGATGGGTGACTAGCATTGCATGTCACAGAGGGGCATCTGCATGCTTCCGTCTCTCCTTGGTACAACATGGTGGCCATGTGATAGGGAGGGCAATACCTGATGGCTGGGAATTGATTCAGTTCATCAATTCATTTTCTGTAACCGGTATCCAATCAGGGTCCCAGAGAGGCTGGCGCCCGTCCCAGCTGACTCCAGGCGAGGGCAGAGTACACCCTGGACAGTTCGCCAGGCCATCGCAGGGCAGAAACACGCTGACGGCTATGCAGCCTACTCTTGTCGAAAGTCAACAATGGTTCTTTTACATGCTTCACACCATAGACAGTGAGAGACATGGCCAGACTTTGATAACCCAGTTAGCTGCACTGGGGGGACAGTGACAACCTTGTGGAGAGTGGGGCTTGAACCCCCAACCATCGGATCAGGGATCCAGCACCTTTACCACTAGGCCACCACTGCCCCCTGCTGGGAATTGGATATGACTAAATTATGCAGAAAATTGGGAAAAATCCAAAAAAGAGAGAAGAGCTTAGTCACAAGGAGACATAAAACTATTGCTTGTCTTTTCATGTACAGTAAAACCTCCGCTGACGAACGCTTAAGCTCACGAACTTTTTGCCTCAAGAACATTAAATTTGCGAGCATATAGTCTCTGCTGACGAACTAGTTTTCGGCGGACGAATCAAACCACGCGGTCGAACAGCGCCACGGTGGCGGCCACGAGAAGCTGACGCACGCTCATGGCATCACAGTTCGTCACCCCTTTCTTTGAATGCGGAAGTGGTTTGTGTTTGCTCGACATTTTGGACCATATTGAGTGTACTTTTGCTATTATGGGACCGAAAAAGACCCCACCACAGGCGGAGATCATTGAAAAACACGAACGAGGTGTGCGTTTGTGTGACTTAGCGTCCCAGTACCAGTACGCTTAATAGCTTCCTTGTTCTTAAGGATGGGAGCAATGGTAGACTTAGCGTGTGTGGCTAAGGGTGTTTCCAAACAGTAGGCGTTTCCAAACACTCCTTCCAAACAGTAAGTCCCTCCCTCTCTGCTCCTCCCACTCCATTCCATCAAGCCATCAACTACCATCACAAAGGTAAATAAAACGACTTTATTATACAGTACAGTTTATTTCTTTAATTACAATACAATAGACATTTATTATACATAAAATAAGGTATATTTTTGTGCAGTTTTAAGGCTTATTTAGTAGAAAATTATGTTTTATGGGGACCTGGGAACGGATTATTCTCATTTTAATGGTTTCTTATGGGAAATAAATGTTCGGAAGACGAACTTTTCGCCTCACACACACTTTCTGGGAACCAATTATGTTCGTGAGCTGAGGTATCACTGTATATCTATAAAAAAATAAACTACTACCAAAAACCAAAGCTAAATGCATCATTTACCATGAAAATTAGAAATGAACATAAACAAAACACTTCTAATACACACAATACGTTGTTTTCTTTTTCTTTTTTAGGCTGGTGAAGCGTCGGCGTATTTAACCAGAATCAAAGTTCATTCATTTTCTGTAACTGCTTAATCCTAATTAGGGTCGTGGGGAGGCTGGCACCCATCCCAACTGACTTCAGGTGAGGGCAGAGTACATCACGGACAGCTCGCCAGGCCATTGAAGGGCAGAATCAAGCTGCCGGCTTTGCGGCCTACTCTTGTCCAAAGTCAGCAATAGTTCTTTTAAATGCCTCTCACCATAGACAGTGAGAGACAAGGCCAGCCTTTGATAACCCAGTTAGCTGCACCACATGGGGGGGGGGGGGCACACGACAGTGACAACCTTGTGGAGAGTGGGATTCGAACCCCCAACCTTTGGATCAGTGATCCAGCGTCCTATACCACTAGACCACCACTGCCTGTCAGGATCAAAGTAATTGACTTAAATGAAAATGAAAACACTCACTCAGTGTCTCATTTGCTGAATCATCTAATCATTTAACCTGGTCATCAATATTGGAGCAGTAGTGGCTCAGTGTTGAAGACTCTGGCTTAGTAATTTGATGTTTAAGTGTTCAAGCCCCAGTTCCACCAACCTGCCACTGTTTAACCCTTGAGTAAGTTTCTTGACCTTCAACTACTCAATTATATAAAAAATAGTATATAAAAAATATAAATTGCTCTAGATATGGGTGTCTGCCAAATGGCACAAATTAAATTCTACTAGGATCACAGACAGGCTGGTTATTGCTGTCAGGCAGGTTTGGTTATCTTATCGCTGTCAGGTAACAATTTCCTAGACCATCGCAGGGGCAACGTACACATATCCAGTTGGCTTAATGTGCGTGTTGTTATACTGTGGGAGGAAACTGGCGTACCCAGAGACTAACACTGTATATGACGTGAAACATGATGATAAAAGCATCATGCTGTGGGGATGCTGTCATCCAGGAATGATAGAGTAGTTGGTCATGGTGGAAGGTGTGTGAGCCTATTTATTTATTCATTCATTTTCTCAGCCGCTTGATCCTAATTAGGGTTGCAGGGAAGCTGGCGCCCGTCTCAGCAGACTCTGAACAAGGCGGGGTACAACATAGACAGTTCACCAGGCCACGACTGGACCAGCGCTCACACAAACATTCACTCCGACTCTCACACTTAGCACTGATTTGGAACAGCAAATCAGCCTGCTCGGTATGTTTTTGGACTGTTGGAGGAAACCAGAGTACCTGAAGAAAACCCACACAAGCATGGGGAGAACTTGACAACTGCACACAGAAACTCCAAAGCCAGGAATCAAAGCCAGGCCTTCTTGCTGTGAAGCAGACATGCTCACCACTACACCACCATGCCGCCTGAGTGGATCAAAAATACATGATAATCTTGGAAGAAAATTGTTCTGCAAAAGACTTGAAACTGGGATGGAAGGTCACCTTCAAGCAGGAGAATGACCCTAAATGTAAAGCCAGAGCTCCGGTGGAATAATTGAAATCAAAGCATCATCATGTGTTAAAACAGTAACAAACAGGAAAAAAACAAATATAATTGAGAATCTGTGTTAAGACTTGATTCTTGCGGATTCTTGCTCTCTATCTAATCTGACTGCGCTTGCGCTTTAGTGCAAAGAAGAATGTGTGTCGGGGGTTGCTGATGGTGCTGAATAACAACTGCACACCAAATTTTTCAGATCTTTATTTGTAAAAAAAAAAAAAATTGAAAACCATATCATTTCCCTTCCACATTACAATCATGTGCCACATTGTTTATGTTTGTGATTGTACCATCACAAAAGGTTCAGGGGATATTAATAATTTTACAAGCCACTGTACTATATAGTATACTGCTTCATGTACAATAAACTATTTTTATAAAGCATTGTACTCCTGATTTACATTTACATTAACATTTAAAACATTTATCGAGAGCAATTTACAGAAGTGCTTTAAAGTCTCCATCAAAGAATATATTCCTGTACTGGTTTGTTAGAACACAGACTAAGCATACTGTCAGTCAAACTCAGATGGTAGGTGCTGTGTGTGGGGGGTTTTTTTGTTTGTTTTTGTGGTGTGTGTGTGTGTGTGTGTGTGTGTGTGTGTGTGTGTGTGTGTGTGTGTGTGTGTGTGTGTGTGTGTGTGTGTGTGTGTGTGTAGGCATACAGAATAGTGCTTAATCTAAGTACTGCTGGAAAAGGTAAGTTTTCAGCTGTTGTTTGAAGATACCCAGTGACTCAGCTGTCCTGATGTCCAGAGAAAGGCTCCACCTTGGAGCCAGAACAGAGAACAGTTTACATGCATTTTTCCTTGTTCCTTTGTAGAGGGAGGAACCAGGTTCGCAGTGCTAGAGGATCTGAGAGAACGCGGTGCAGTACAAGGTGTGATAAGTGCTTTGAGGTAGGAAGATGCAGGTCCATGCTCATTTTTGGCTTTGTATGCAAGCATTAGTGTATTAAATCTAATGCGAGCAGCTACAGGAAGCCAAGACTTCATGCAGTTCCTTAAGAAGTGATCACATTGTCCAAGGAGGTTGCAAGATCTTGATGTGAAGATTAATCAGCTGGGATGAACGGCAATTCATTCTTGCCGGGATTAAGTGTCAAACGGTGAGCTGCCATTCATGAGGAGATACTTGCCAGGCATGCAGAGATCCGAGCAGAAACATCAGTATCTGAGGGAGGAAAAGACAAAACAAGTCGAGTGTCATCTGCATAGCACTGGTATGAGAACCCATGTGAGACTTTGTATAAAGACAGATCAGACGTGGACCAAGAACTGAGTCCTGGGAACACCAGTGGAAAGGTGGCATGGAGAAGATGTGGATCCCCTCCTTGTAATCTTATATGAGCGACCTTCCAGGTAGGAAGCAAACCACTCCCATGCTACACTACAAATTCCTAGACCCCTAAGTGTGGACAAGAGAGTGTTGTGGTTGGCCGTGTCCAATGTTGCTGAAAGGTCGAGTAAAATTAGGACTGATAACACCTTAGCTGATCTTGCAGCATGTAGCTTTTCTGTCACAGCCATGAGTACAGTATCTGTGGAAAGTGCTGCTTTGAACCTAGATTGATTAGGGTCAAGGAGGTAATTCTGCAAAAGATCGAAAGACATTTGGTTATAAACAGTGCTCTCAAGAATTTTTATTAAGGAAAGAAAGAAGTCATACTAGCCTGTAGTTGCTGATGTCCAATGGATCCAGAGAGGGTTTCTTTAAGATGGGTAAAACCCTGGCGCTTTTGAATGTTATTGGGACCTGTTCAGATGATATGGAGTTAATAATGATAGTGGATGTAAATGGAAGAAGGTCTTGAGAGATATTCTGGAGTATTGATGATGAAATTGGATCCAGTGAGCAGATGGTAGGATTGCATGAAGAAATGACTTGCTAGATGTCTTCATTTGTGAGATTGGAAAACTGTGCAAGGGTAAAGGAAATGGAATCTACACTGTGTAGTGCAGGAATTGGAGTGGGAGTAAATTTCTCACAGATTTGTTTAATCTTCTCATCTAAGAAGTCAGCAAAGTCTTCAGCGGTCAGGGAGGATGGGGCAGATGGAGCAGATGGATTGAGTAATGATGTGATTATTGTGCTAGATATTTGCATATATTATTATTATTATTATTATTATTATTATTATTATTATTATTATTATTATTAATAATAATAATAATAATAATAATAATAACAATAATAATAATAATAATAATAATACTGTAATCATATGAAGAGCTCAGTTACAATACTTCACACTCGACATTGAACTTGAGTGTCTTCATATGGAGTGGTGTTCTCATCAGCATGAGTGCCCACAGGTGTGGAGAAGTCATGTGTCATGGAAATCAGATGTTCAGGGACTGTGAGTGCTTCGGAGTGTACGGGGTTATATAGTCTAATAGTGTGATAGAAAGTATGATGGTTAAATAAAAACAAACACTTTTTTTTTTTCATTTTTAAAAATTGGACAATTAGGATTATTAGAATGAGGGTCATGGGGAGACTGGCGCTCACCTTGGCTGACTCTGGGTGAAGGCAGAGTGGGGCGAAGGCAGAGTGCACCCTGGACAGCTCACCAGGCCATTGCAGGGCAGAAACACGTTGATGGCAATGCAACCTACTCTTTAACAATGGTTCTTTAACATGCATCTCGCCATACACTGAGAGGGACATGCTGCACTATGGTAATCCAGTTAGCTGCACTGTGGGACAGCAGTGACAACTTGATGACAGTGGGGCTTGAAACACCGAAATTGGGATCAGTAATCCAGCATCCATCCACCGCTGTCCCTGTGTTAACTTGCTCTTCTGGAAAGAATTTTATGGTAAGAATATATGAGATTTCCTTTCGGCTTTTTCCCTTTATCAGGGGTCGCCACAGCGAATGATTCGCATGTTTGATTTGGCAGAGGTTTTTACGTCAATTGCCCTTCCTGACAGAAACAGAGACAGAAACACGACTTAGCAGCTACTGTTTACGAAAGCCAGCAACGGTTCTTTTACATGCCTCTCACCATAGACAGTGAGAGACATGGCCCGCCTTTAATAACTCAGTTAGCTGCACTGGGGGGGGGGGCAGTGACAAGAGAGTGGGACTTGAACCCCCAACCTTAGGATCAGTGATCCAGCATCCAATACCACTACACCAGGGTTCCTTTAAGTAATTTAAATAGAATAATACAAAGGATGTTTCTCATACAATGCAGAGGGTATAATAAAAAGTTTATATACAGTGATACAGGGATTCCTCACTTTCCGCGGATAATTGGGACCGTAATCCCCACGCAACCATCGAAATCCGTGAAGTAGGATCACCCCCCCCCCTCCCCCCCCCCCACTGATGTATACGTACATGTATCTTCTTCTTCTTTTACTTTCGGCTGCTCCCTTCAGGGGTCGCCACAGCAAATCATCCGCCTCCACCTCACCCTGTCCTCCGCATCTTCTTTTCTGACTCCAACGACCTTCATGTCTTCCTTCACCACATCCATAAATCTCTTCTTCGGTCTTCCTCGAGGCCTTCTGCCTGGTAGTTCCAACCTCAGCATCCTACTGCCAATATACTCACTATCCCTCCTCTGTACATGTCCAAACCATCTCAATCTAGCCTCTCTGACTTTGTCTCCAAAACATCTTACGTGGGCTGTCCCTCTGATATACTCATTTATGATCCTATCCATCCTCGTTACTCCCAGAGAGAACCTCAACATTTTCATCTCCGCTACCTCCAGCTCTGCCTCCTGCCTTTTCCTCAGCACCACTGTTTCTAATCCATACAACATCGCTGGCCTCACCACCATCTTTTACACTTTTCCCTTCATTCTTGCTGACACTCTCCTATCGCACATCACACCGGATACTTTTCTCCAACCATTCCAGCCTGCCTGCACACGCTTCTTCACCTCTTTTCCACACTCTCCATTGCTCTGGATTGTTGAGCCTAAGTACTTAAAATCCTCCACCTTCGTTATCTCTGCTCCCTGTAACATCACCGTTCCTCCTGGGTCGTTCTCATTCACACACATGTATTCTGATTTTCTGAGGCTAACCTTCATTCCTCTCCTTTCCAGGGCATACCTCCACCTCTCTAGATTTTCCTGCACTTGTTCTCTGCTCTCACTACAGATCACGATGTCATCTGCGTATATAATATCAATAAATACATATTCATTGCTATAAATGCTTATAATAACAATTAAACATTTTTTTAAAATAACATAAGATGTAAATAAAATATAAATACAGATGCTCCCCAACTTACCAGCATTCATTTTGCAAACATCCAGAGATACAGACAGGTCTGTCTGAGGTTGAAAGTAAAACTGAAATGAAATTGAAGAACAAGTAGTAATAGAAATGGAATAAAATACAGGATATAGAAAGATATATCATAAATATAAGTATGAAATATGATTAAACATTATCCTGAGGTACACTTAATACTAGGCTCCAGCAAAGGGGGGGCGTGGCTGATATGTGCTTTACACTGGGAAGAGAAGCAGAGCAATACTTTTCTGAACTCGTGCCAAAACTTTCAAAGAAGAAACAAATTGACTCCAGTATTGTAATGAACTGGATAAGAGTGAAACTCTCTGTAAATCTGATCAGATCCGCTGTGCTGTGCTTGAGAGGAATCAGGAGTTTAAACATAATACCGTGTTGATAGAAAATAAGACTTAACCACAAAATAAGACCTAGCGTGGTTTTACAAGATGATTTTAATATAGGCCCTCCCCTTAAAATAAGCCTTAGTTGAGAGCGGCAGCAATTGAGGTTTTGCACGTGACGTCACAGGGTCACGTGACTTATGTTTACATGCCATATTGGATGGCATGATCCAGACGGTGCTCGCTCATTCAACATTGCTAAACATTTTAAAATAAGTAATAGTGCTTCAACATTACCCAACTGGATGTTGTTTGTCGGTTACTAACTTCCCCAGTGTGAGAGAAAATAAGCAGTGAGTATGGTTATACCGTATCGTGTTGCGCTGTTGGCTGTGCAAATAGACAGAGGAAGGAGTAAACCTGCACTGTCATTTTATCGTTTTTCCATCTGACCCGGAGAGAAAAGCCAAGTGGATTGCAACGGTAAATAGGAAAGACTGGAATCCTACACAATACAGTAGAATATGCAGCGAACACTTTGTATCAGGTAAATATACATTATATATATATATATATATATATATATATATATATATATATATATATATATATATATATATATATATATATATACTGTATATAATATATACTAGTATATAAAATATATAAAAAATACTAGTATATAAAATACGTGAATTTATAAAACCATTATAAGCAGTGATAATTTTAATGCATTATTGTATAAGCGCTTGTTTGTGTAGCTCTATTTGGGGATAGAACCCGCACCTTAGCAGTTCTGAGGTGGTACTACTGTACTGTACTGAGCTGTACTGTAGTCTCTCTTCCCGGTTCCTGGCTCCCATTGTTGCATACAGCTTACAAATCCGGGAAAACTAAATACTTGTAAGCTTCCATTGATTTGTAAGCTTTTAACTGTTTGCCAGTAAATGGAGACGGACCGTGGACAAGATATGTACAAAGATCCAAGAGGCAAAAGCAGGAAGGGAAGAATGATCGCATTCTAACACATTCCGAAACATTGACTGCGGCATGAGATATGAATCGGCAATCCTGAGCTGCTTTGTTTTACTCAGACACCTCGCCCTCTGGTCACCTGTCAGATGATTGACAACGTCTGACAATATTATAGTATCATCGCTTTTGCCTTCGACCCTCTTGCATATTTTGCTTTTGCTGTCATTATCGGTTGTTATTGAAGCCATGGTGAGTGAATCGTGAGTGTGTGTGTTCTGGATCACGCTTGCCGTCCAAGATGGCGCATGAAGGTATTGGGGTCACGTGACTGCAAAACCTCAATTCATTGGCCTGCTACTGTACTTACTGTAGGTGAAAGTGCTGACTTATCTATTAGGCAGA
Source organism: Plotosus lineatus (assembly GCA_024760905.1). NCBI lineage: Eukaryota > Metazoa > Chordata > Actinopteri > Siluriformes > Plotosidae > Plotosus > Plotosus lineatus. Next base: position 29,849,532 of record CM045747.1, on the reverse strand, counting down.
TTTACCTAAGGGGGGTCATACAACATTTTCAATATTTTCCTAAGCGGGGGAGGGGGTAAGATGTCTATGTACGCTTTTTGATATAAAAATGCCAATCAACAATAATACATGCGCTCGTATATATATATATATATATATATATATATATATATATATATATATTTTTTTTTTTTTTTTTTTTTTTTTTTTTGTGCATGTACATTTGAAACTCAATGCTCGATTCATCAAACACCGCAGGTGGTTGACAAGAAATTATGGGTACAGTATTCACAATCTTATAAATAAACTTAATGACTGTTATTGAAGAGAAAGTCGGAGATAAGTTCCGCATGACTAGAGTCAGGAAATAAACCGAAACTTAACGTGAAACGGGCACTGTACATGTGCACGCCCGAGCTGACCAATCAACAAACATAATATTATTAGTAAGCAATAATAGCTCAACAGTGTCAATCAAACAAAGTGCGAGTGCGAGAATAAAGCAGTTTGTTAGTCCCGCCTCCGGCTCCTGCACAAAGAATTATGTATTAGAATACAAACACTGACGCACAGAGAATGAATGGATAAAATAATCATAAGCCATCCAGCCTGGATCTGCAGCCTAATGCTCAGTACTTTTATAAAATTAATAGTATGTCTTTGTGCTATAAATGCTAGTCCTTCTCAAATAATTAGCATATTTTGATAAAGTTCATTATTTTCTGTAATGTACTGATAAAAATTATACTTTCATATATTTTCAATTCATTCCACACCAACTGAAATATTTCAGGTCTTTTATTGTTTTAATACTGATGATTTTGGCATACAGCTCATGAAAACCCAAAATTCCTATCTCAAAAAATTATCATATTTCATCCGACCAATAAAAAAAGTGTTTTTAATACAAAAAAAGTCAACCTTCAATAATTATGTTCAGTTTTGCACTCAATGCTTGGTCGGGAATCCTTTTGCAGAAATGACTGCTTCAGTGCGGCGTGGCATGGAGGCAATCAGCCTGTGGCACTGCTGAGGTGTTACGGAGGCCCAGGGTGCTTCGATGGCGGCCTTAAGCTCATCCACAGTGTTGGGTCTGGTGTCTCTCAACTTTCTCTTCACAATATCCCACAGATTCTCTATGGGCTTCAGGTCAGGAGAGTTGGCAGGCCAATTGAGCACAGTAATACCATGGTCAGTAAACCATTTAGCAGTGGTTTTGGCACTGTGAGCAGGTGCCAGGTCGTGCTGAAAAATGAAATCTTCATCTCCATAAGGCTTTTCAGCAGATGGAAGCATGAAGTGCTCCAAAATCTCCTGATAGCTAGCTGCATTGACCCTGCCCTTGATAAAACACAGTGGACCAACACCAGCAGCTGACATGGCACCCCAGACCATCACTGACTGTGGGGACTTGACACTGGACTTCAGGCATTTTGGCATTTCCTTCTCCCCAGTCTTCCTCCAGACTCTGG
>CM045747.1:29795581-29845581 GCA_024760905.1 Plotosus lineatus | reverse complement strand
TTACACACACCACTCTGTGTCATATTGCTGTTGCCAGAGCCTTATAAACTCTCACTCTTCACTTTAAGGAAGTATGTTGTAATGCTGACATGTTTCTTCTGTAAGTTGCATCACCTCAAAAATGTAATTTTCAGACTTGCTTTGTGACAGTGATGTCTGATTTGTGAATGTATACAGTGCTATAATAATAAACTAGTAGAAGAATTTGTAGTGGATATGTTTGCTAACATTGTGTTTACATTGAAGCATGATTTCCATGATTTGAGAGAATCGTGATGAGTGTGAAGGGTCATGGGATTGAATCATAATGATCTTGAGGGAACCTGGTAAACTCCTGAAGATCTTGATATAACTTGGTGAATTTGTGATGATTGCACTGATATTGTGTTTTCGCAAATTGAGGCAAGTGGAATGGAAAAGTAAGTCTAAGTCTCCTTGAAACTAATAACTATGTTATTTGTTGACTTTTTAAGTTGTTCTTATGAACCCAATGTCGTCTCGAATCCACCCATCCATTATCAATACCACTTATCCATCAAGGTTTCAGGTATGCTAGAACCAATCCCAGCCGACTTCAAGTGGGAGGAAGGGTACACTCTGAACAGGTCACAAGTCTATTGCAGGCTAACACAGACACGGACAGCCATTCACACTCGCATATACACCTATGGGTAAGTTTCCCAATTTTGACCATATGTGCATTTCCCATAGGAAATCCATCGCTAGACCCTTGGCTGAGATTCAAACCCAAAACCTTTTTTCCTGTGAATTGACAGTGCTAACCAGTTCAGTCTTGAATAATAATTTTAAAAAGTTACTGTAAAAATGGAAAAGTTGACACAATCCTGGCTTTCACATTCACCTCATAGATAACCGAAGCAAATATTTTCAAGGAATGTCCTAGAGTTGCCCGGGTGGAGAATCAGTGACATAAGTTTGGTTCTCCTGCCGTCTCTTTGATTTTTACAGAAATACAGTGCATAGACACAATGATGGGATATTAGGAAATGAGTAATTCACAAAATCATGTGTGAGAGAATGTATAATCCGAGATTTTGTGGAATTTAAAAGTCAAAATGGGAGCATATTTGATTTCAGGGTCCTGCAGTGAGAGAAGCAAAGTGCATTTAGAGACTGAGACAAGGGAACATTACTTCCACTTGCTGAGTGATATGCCTCTGCCACCTGAGGGAGGAAGGGAGTTCGTAAAGTGAGAGTGATTGGCAGAGTAAATGAAGGAGCTGATGGAGAAAGAGAAATCTGGAAACTGACAGAAGAGTGGGAAAAGGGAGCTTGAGAAGAAGTCAAGTGGCATAGAAAGAATGAGAAAAACCAGGAAACTGAAGTGGTAGGACTGTAGCAGCAGCATGCATTAGCCAGTCAAGTCAGTGTCTGATTTAAAATTCACTCAGAATGAAATTACAATGGTATGCGGGTCAAACTGGGTTAGAAAACACTTGAAAATGCATTTTGAAACATAACATTACATAACTTGTAATTTTTATAGTATCAAATTCATATGCCTTGTTTTCAGTGGGGTTAAAATGGAGTCTTTTTGATCTTACCAAAAGATACAACACATTTCATGTTTACACAGCCATTTATTAACTCTGTTTCTTAAATACATTTTCTTCTATCCTTTCGCTTTTTCCCTTTCTCAGGGGTCGCCACAGCGAATCATCTGATTCGCACATTTGATTTGGCAGAGGTTTTTACGTCGGATGCCCTTCCTGACACAACCCTTTTAACAAGGGACAGAAACACACTGACAGCTTTGCAGCTACTCTTTACAATAGTCAGCAATGATTCTTTTACATCAACCTCTCACCATAGACAGTGACAGACATGGCCGGCCTTTGATAACCCAGTTAGCTGCACTGGGGGGACAGTGGCAGCTATGTGGAGACTTGAACCCCCAACCTTAGGATCAGCGATCCTGCGCCCTCACTAGACCACCACGGCAAATGAAATACAGAAGAGGCTGAAGAAATTAATATCATAGCATAACAAATAACAAAACTGATTGTGTCCAAGTGTTTCATGACCTGAATAATGTGGTTAAAGATCTTGCAACAGCAAACAACAGCAATTTTCCTTTGTCTTTCTACTCTCCATCTGTAGATGGACACACACACACACACACAAGCGCACACACGCGCACACATGCACACACACACACACACACACACACACACACACACACACACACATGCGCACACGCGCACACACGCACACACACACGCACATACACGTGCACACACACACGCACACACACACACACACACACACACACACACACACACACATACTAAAAGCCAGGCCAGTCAAATGGCTCATATTTCCATAGCATATGTACAGATGAACAGATTCCATTTCCAGATGAAGACAAATGATAGGGTATTAGTGCCTCTGAATTGCACTTCTACATTAAGCCCATTGTAGTTTGTTCAGAACGCCAAGTTGCCAAATGGGCAAAAATTAATCTGGTTGAAGAAAAAGTCTCCCAAAACATGCATTAGCCCTTTTCATACAGTTCTGAAATAATAATTTTGTTTAAACCCAGTCCATCTGTAATTCAGAAGTGCCTGTCTAGTGCAGAAAAGAAGTCTTGATAAGTGACAGCTTCGATGGCAATGACTAGATGTGTGTTGGGATTATAAGAAGATTATAAGCGTGAGGAACCAGGGATAAGATTGTGTGATAATGCAAGGAGTTGGTATATGTAAACACTAAATAATAAACATGTAAGAGCATAATCACTAACTATAAATCTAATATTCTTTAGCAACACAAGTGCTCCGAATCTAATATCGCCCTTTTAGTAGAAATGACTTTTTGTAGGTCTTTTGCATAGTTGTACTTCAGTCTCTCACATTAGCTTGCTGAAATTGTTTGAGAATGCTTCTATGTAAAATTATTTTTCTGTTCCAAAATGTTTGCAGTGTTGATCTTTTAAAATCCCTTCACATTATTAAATTAGGCTTCAAATCTAGGCAACTTGACATTCTTTATTCGCTCTTCTTTATTTGTGTATTTTTCTTTTATTCATTACTTGGTTGGTTTGATAGTGTGCTTCAGATAAACATCCTTTTGAAAGGTTCTCCTGCAGAGCAATTTGAACTTTTAAACAGATGGCCTTACAATATCCTTAAGCACTTTTTTCTGATTTTTTTCTTGACATAGCACATCAACCTCAAGCCATAACATTTCCACCGCCATGCTTTGCAGTTGACATGACATTCTTCTCCAGTTCACATGTATCTAGTCTGTGGTCAACATCTTCAGCTTAGATTTTTCTGTCCAAAGCACATCATTCCAAAAAGCCTGGTTTTTGTTAGTATGATCATTGGCAAGCTGTAGACATGTTTAAATGCTCTTTTTTTGGACATCAATTTTTTTTCTTTTTATGCATTGCCTAATCTTTTTTTAAATGTTTTGAATTGTTTATGGCTTTCAGAATCTTGTTGTGTTTTTTCCTCATATATATCCTCTATACAAAAGAGGAAAAAACACAACAAGATTCTGAAAGCCATCACAAATAGACTCAAAATCAATGCCATAAACCATGCTGATAACATAGCAGAGGAACTTACAGCCACCGACAACTGTCAAAGAATGTTTAACGCCGCTAAACAACTTAGAGCAGCTAAGCCAAGTCCACCTATCACTGTTCTCGGTGCGGAAGGCTGTTTCATAGGCTCAGACAAGGGAAAAGCAGAGGCAATAAAAACATGGTTTCAAGAACAGTTCACAGACAAAGAGGACGACCCACTCGAACCATTCACCGTTGACCCAAGACCTCTCCAGACACCCATCAGTGAAGAGGAAGTCAAAAACGCCATACAAGCCTTAAAGAATGGAAAGGCAGTTGGACCAGACAACATCAACAGCGAGCTCTTCAAGGAAGCCAAGGACACTGTCTCCATAAACATTGCCGCCATTATCAACCAATCCCTTGAACATCATATTCCAATCGAAAGCCTTGGACAAGGAACCCTGATCCCGCTGCCAAAACCAAGGAAGCCGCCAGGGCCACCAGCAAACCTTAGACCAATAGTATTATTGAACAGCATAAGGAAAATCCTTTCCACCATCACACTGTGTAGAATAAGAGAATAAGAGGGGGCAGTGGTGGTCTAGTGGTATAGGGCGCTGGATCGCTGATCCAAAGGTTGGGGGTTCGAGTCCCACTCTCCACAAGGTTGTCACTGTCCCCCCAGTGCAGCTCACTGGGTTATCAAAGGCGGGCCATGTCTCTCACTGTCTATGGTGAGAGGCATGTAAAAGAACCATTGCTGACTTTCATAAAGAGTAGGCTGCAAAGTCGTCAGCGTGTTTCTGTCCCTTGCTAAAAAGGGTTGTGACAGGAAGGGCATCCGACGTAAAAACCTCTGCCAAATCAAATGTGCGAATCCGATGATTCGCTGTGGCGACTCCTGAGTAAAAGGGAAAAAGCCAAAAGGAAGACAGACTGTGTAGAATAAGAGATAAGATCGACACCTACACAGGGACCTGTCAGAGTGGCTTCAAAAGAGGAAGAAGCGCCGGAGACATTGTATGGGCACAACACATGCTGGTCTCTGTTGTATTGACAAGGAAATGGGACTTCCACAAAATGGGGATTGACATGTCAAAAGCCTTCGACACCATCAAGCATCAGCAAATCCTCAAATCCCTTTTCAAGGCCAAATGCAATGAAGATGAACTCAGACTGGTCTGTATGCTCCTTGCAGAAACAAGACTAGTCATTAGAGTGAAATCAGAAACATCTGCAGAGTTTGCCACTTCCATCGGCTCCCCACAAGGCAACAGTCTATCACCAGTTCTCTTCACCTGCTATCTCACAAATGCCCTACAATCAATAAGGACATTAAAATCAAGGTCTGAACCACCAATCTCCAACATGGGAATGCCATTAGAGATGGAATACGCTGACGATGTGGATTTCCTCAATGAAGAAAGACCTCTGCTTGACAGCCTTCAAAACATGGCTAAAAACACCCTAGAGAAACACAACCTCTTTATGAATGAAACCAAGACTGAATATACTCATGTCTTATTAGCTGAGAAGTCAGAATTGGATGAAGAAGTTCAAGCATGCCGAGGAAAAGAAGACTGGCGAAAAAGCAAGGTCCTAGGCTCACTACTATGCAGTAATGAAGCTATCACATTACGCTGCAATCTAGGAAGCATCACTTTCCAAACCTACTTGAAAATCTGGTGTAGATCAAAGATCCCAGTACAGAAGAAACTTCGCCTCTATGACGCATACTGCACATCCATCATGGTATACAACTGCAACAGCTGGGCCCCAACATCAAGCAGCCTGAAGACACTGGATGCATGCCACCGCAAACACTTGCGCAAAATCACTGAACACAGCTGGCCACATAGCCTCATTTCTAACAAGGCCCTCTACAGGACATGCAACTGCGAGCTACTCTCTTAAGGGTCGGTCACACAGCATTTTACGGCTTAATCACGGCCAAAGCCCGTCCAAAAATGGTTTCCCCTGAAGCAGACGGTGTTGTTCGTGTTGATGTCGAGTTTAAGATGTACTACAGTCGATTTTTAGATGTGGCAGGACGTGGGGAAAAATTTGAACGGCGCTGGACGTAGAAAAAAGTTTTGAACTGCTCAAAATTTTAGACCGCGGACAACCACGTGGTAAAGACATACTAAAGACGTGCAACACACATGAAACACACGTAATAATCCGTGTTCTGGCAGTAATAAAAACTTGGGGAGACGTGATAAGATGCAAAAGTTTAGGGGTCTGTCACGGTCTGTCACGGCCAGAGCATGGCCATTGGGCAGGTGTTACACGTTGGTATCACGAGGAATAGCGGCTTATCACTGACAAATGGATTTTTCCATGTACATAGCACGTACATAGCACTACCTAAACCCATTAAACAACATCTTGATCACGTTCTAAATACGACTGATCACTGCCTAATCACTTCTGTATCACTTCTGATTCACGGCATATAAAATACCATAATTTTCTGAGACCTCGGCACATGCAGTCTAGATGTCAAGGGGTGAACATGAACCCTCAATGCCATGTTGTTCTCATCTTCGTGCTCTAACACCAACAGAACCAACTGATACAGGCCCAGTATATCCTTGAGAGAAGAAGAAGAAGAAGAAGAAGAAGAAGAAGAAGAAGGAGGAGGAGGAGGAGGAAGGGGGTGGTACGGAACATCTGGGTGCATGACTGGATTGGGAGGAGACCTAAGCTGGGGCTTTATGACAGTCTCATGGTCGAGCTGCGTAACGAAGATCCAAGAGCTTTTCAGAACTTTATGAGGATGCCTCCTGCGATGTACGATGAAATTGTGGAGAGACTGACACCAGCCCTTAACAAGGAAACAACCAACTGGAGAGCACCCCTTGAACAAAGCCTGAAGGTTGCTATCACCCTGAGACACCTTGCTTCTGGCTCCAAGTACCGTGACATGGCATATGCCTGGAGGGTCCCCCACAACACCATAAGTCTAGTGGTGCGTGAAGTCTGTGAGGCCATCATCAAAGAGTATGCTTATGACATGCCCTCCCCACCAGACACTGAGGCCCAATGGCGCCAGGTAGCTGGTGATTGGTACCACAGATGGAATTTTTCACATGTCATTGAGGCTATAGATGAGAAGCATATTGCGTGTAAAGCTCCTGCCAACACTGGTTCTGACTACTTCAATTATAAAGGCTTCTTCAGTGTTATCCTTCTAGCAGTCGTGACTTCAGACTACAAGTTCATGTGGATAGACGTAAGCAGCAAGGGGTCCTCTTGTGACGCCCACATCTACAATGAAAGCGAGTTCAAGGAGGGTCTGTAGAACAATGACATCGCCGGCTTCCCACAGCCAGATCCTCTGCCAGGCAACACACAAGATGTACCCTATTTCTTGGAAGGTGACGATACTTTCGGACTCCGGACCTACATGATGAAGCCCTATGCTAACAGGGACATGACCAGGGAGCAGAGAATATTGAACTATAGGCTGTCGGGGGCCAGGCGAGTAGTTGAAAATTCATCCTTGCCAACAGATTTCAAGTTCTCTTGACTACAATGATGCACGAAGTTGACACTGAGATTGCTGGGCAAGGCGTGCGTGCTCCTTCACAACCTGATGAGAACACGTTACCCGGTGATGCAGACCCAGATGGTGGACTGGGAGCGTCCACATGGAGCTCTGGTGCTTAGTGTGAAGGCAGAAACCTTGAAGACACAAGGCCTGATAAAGTCCCAGGACCCAACAGAGATGACAGGCTAGCCAAAGCTCATGCAGTGGTGCAACTTCCCCGCTGGAAGGGTTCTGTGGCAGAATGACATGCTTCTCCCCCATTAGCTATGTTTACTGATCATGTTAGTTAGGGTAGCTGGAGCACTGATATGTACATGTTGATGTGATAATGATGTTTGTTATATGTACTGATGACATTTCATATTGTTTTATTGTAATAAATTGAAATGTAACAAATGTTTGGCAATTTTGACTTTACTGCATTAAAACTATATTAAAACTATAGGCTATAGAAGTAATTAATTGTGAATTGGAATAAATAAAATTTTCATATATTAAAATAAAATAAAAGAATTTAAGATTGCAAACATAACAAGTATCTGCCACTGACGTGTCCACATCCCCCGCCACATGAGATATTCTGAAAAATACCTTCATGATGGACGGCTTGACAGACGAACAGCATTTCTCTTCATGTATCCCCCAATACATTCTGTGGCCCTGTACGCAAAAACGTGCAGGAATACACAAAATATTTGTTAATTCATGTTTCTTAAATCACATGCTATTTCCCATAAGCAGATTTGTCAGTTTGATGACCTCAAGTTACCTTTATCTTGACATTTTCACATCAATTTCAATAGGTGCCCAAAGGACCATGGTAGAGACCTAAATGCAAAAATTTGGAGGAATACACAACATATTTTTTTAAGAAACCACCTGCGTGACGGGCAGACAGACGGACGGACGAGCAGCATTTCTATATCTCCCTGACAGGTTGTGTGGCGGGGGATAAAGAGTATAAAGTACATATGAAATGAAAGAAAAATATAAATTGCATTAAGATAATTATCTTCTAATAAATGTTAATTAGAAAATAATTAATCCAATTTTTATTTTAATGTCATATGTACTTTGTCATTTATGTACTTTGTCATTTAATTTTTTGTTTTTAGGATTGTTCCTTGGGTAAATACGCCGTTGAAAGGAAGATGGTGAAGAGACAACACCAACACATTTCACAGTTTATACCAATTTTATTGCCATATCTTCAGCAAATAAAATAAGTGACAAGTTTACAGCAAGGCATGCATAGTAACTCAACGTAACTAACAAACAAGAGCATACACACTAATAATCAAGTAACTAGCTAACTAATCCTCACGTGAAGTGGAGTCCTAAATCTATTGTTTCTGAGTCTGCTGTTCCCGAGGCTGCTCATGAGGCTGATCCTCATTCCTGGTTTGTAGTACAGGAGAGGTGGCTGACACATTGGGAGTGTTCATGGATGTCTGAGAGTCAAGGCTGGATCTGCCTGGGAACCTGGTACTGTCCAAGCTAAGGTTAGCATTCATTTCGTCACCCTGCATCGTGTCCTGGGCCAACAGACTGCTCCATGACTCACCCAACTCTCTAGGCTGGGTACGACTTGGTGGAGTCAGCTCCTGCTGTTGATGTTGCTGCTGGAGGTAGGTGGGCTGCTGATCACAAAATTGCTTGCCTGTAGAAGAGGGTGTATTAGTCGTCTGCCGCATGGGGGGAACGAGGTCTGCTGCATGAAGCTGCTTCCATACTGCCAGTTCTGCTCATATCCGGGGTTATGCTGTTGGAAGTACTGCTGGCTGTAGGGCTGGCTGAACTGCTGGCTGAAGGGTTGGGGGAAAGGCTGGGGAGCTGACACGGACTGAGCTGGTCTGGCCCATGACATGGATGGCTGTTCACTGTCACCAGGCTGGCGGCGCATTTATTTTTGCAACTTTTTAAGAAAATTGTACAAAATGCAAATATTGCCAGCAATGAAATTCAAAACACAATGGCAATCAATGTAATTAAATGTACTGACCTCTGTAGAAGCCACAATTCTGCAGGACCCAGGTCTCCCTTTCAGTGAGCATCTTCGTCGCCTGGCCACTGGTCTTTTTGGAGAGCTTCACATACCAGTCCTTTATTCCTTTCCACCACACACTGATCCCCAGCTCTTGGGCCTGCAGCCCCCATGCAGCCCTCTTCTGCTTATAGGCCTTCTTGGTGCGCATCCAGAGGTAGGAGTTGCCCTTCGACTACTCGATAACGTCCTCCTATACAGCAGCATCAAGGCTCCAGTCTTTCTCGGGGGCCTTGTGGGCAGCCTTCTACTGGCCCTTGCCTTTTCCACATCCACGGTCCTTGCCTACGAGCACTGGCTCTTCCTCCTCTTCCTGAGTAGCTTCAGGGGGAGGAGAAGGAGACCTCACTTCCACAAGGAGTGTTTCTCCCTCCTGAAGGGCTGGGGAGCTGACAAGCTCCATGGGTGCCTCAGGGGTGGCAGCAGAGGTAGTGGTGGAAGTGGAGGTGGCAGGGGTGGTGGTAACAGTGGTGGTGGTGCCACCAGCATCACCAGCAGGAGGAGCATGGACCTTGGCCTGGATTTGGGCTGTCACCTGGGCCTGGGAGTCATGGGGAACCATATCCTCAGCTGAGGCCTTGGCCTTGGTCTTCTTCAGCATTTTCTTGGTCGGGGAACTCTTCTTCCTGGGCATGATGTATCAAACAGAAAACAGCAACGAACTTGTGTGGAGGTGTGTACTGTAAAAGATATGAATTGCCAACTGTAAAGACCAGCCATGTAAGGCTGCTTTTATGCGTGGCAATCCACCCTTCTGACGACGCCGAGCCGCAGTTATTAGTGATTAGGCAGTGCTATGCCAGTGCTATGGCAGTGGAGTGCCCATTTTACGTCCGCTGTCAAGACGTGATCGGCAGTGATACAGACGTGATGAGACCATGATTAGCCGTGGTAACTTGCAGATTTTTTCCCACGTTCAAACATGTGTTTTGCCTAAGTTGCCTTACACATTGCTGGACATGGTTAGCCGTGCTTAGGCAATGTTTTAGCAGTGGAACAGCCGCTGACGGCCTTACCACGTAAAAAGCACGTACAAAGCACGGCCAAGCCAAAATTGACAAAAGTTATCACTTACGACCACGTCCACCAGATTATCAGAACTTTTTGTACGTGATTTAGACGTGGAATGCTGTGTGACCGGGGCTTTAGAGGGTTGTGAGACAGAGATGGTCTATGCGTGGCCACATCCTCAGCATGCACATACAATCACCAGCATAACAAGCCCTGCAGTTCGCTCTCAATGGAAGCAGAAAGTACCAGGCCAGGCAAAGAAAACACTGCACCAATCTTCTTGAAATTATTTGCAGAGACATCAAACGAGCTGGCCTGGGACCCCTACGTACCACTAACCACCTGAACCACTTAAGACGACTGGCCACGGACAAGGTCTCGTGGAGGGCACACCTCGAATGACTGATTGCCGACTCAGGATGCCACAAACCACTGAGGGGGAAAAACCAGTATTAGGAGGAGGATAAGGGCTTCTTTATAGTCCACCAGAAAAGGCTCATCAAGCACTTGCAAGTTAAAAAACTGACAATTCCACATGACATATCCATTAATGAAAAATTAAGGGAGAACAAATGGGCCTGGTGAGTGAGAGGGCAAACTTGGGATTTAATGAGCTTGTGTCTTCAGCTGACCTGTAACATATCACAAGCAGCATAGCTGGAGTGCTCATTTTGGCACATAAAGCAAATAGACTGGCCCTATTATTTGGTTTCTTAACTGATATTGGCCTGTTCCAGGGCCCCATTGTACAAGGCACATTCTGTTCGGGATTTTGTTTGTGGCAAGCATGAAACAGCAAAATCAAAATTGAGTTTAATGAAACTAGGTGAAGAAAAGAGAAGCACTTTAATACAAACTGGATTCCAAAAAAGTTGGCACACTATACAAATTGTGAATAAAAACTGAATGCAATGAAATGGAAGTGCCAAATTTCAATATTTTATTCCAAATAGAACATAGATGTTGGGCCAAAAGTTTAAACTGAGAAAATGTATCATTTTAAGGGAAAAATATGTTGATTTTAAATTTCATGGTGTCAATAAATCTCAAAAAAGTTGTGACAGGTATTGATAAGAGGCTGGAAAAGTCAACTGCACTTATAACAAACAGCTGGAAGAACAATTACCACTAATGAGTTCCACTGGCAACATTATTGAGTATAAAAAGAGCTGCAGTGTTCAGAGTTGCAGTGTATGTCAGAAGCGAAGATGGGTAGAGGATCACCACTTCCCCTCAATGTTGCACAGAAAGACAGTGGAGCAACATCAGAAAGGTGTTTCCCAGCGAAAAATTGTAAAGAGTTTGAAATTATCATCATCTACAGCAATGGTCTCCAACCTTTATTGCACCAGGGACCAGTTTTATGTATGAAAATGTTTCCGCGGACCGGTTCGAGTCTTCTCCATAATCTTGTTTTGGTGGCTGTCACCGCAGAAAACCCTGCCTCACAAACACAAGTGGTTGGAAAAGGAAGAAGGGCTTTTAGCGCTTCCGTGGCAATGTCAAAAACAGTCGTTTTTTAAAATAAGATCCAGAAACTCTAATAAAAAACTAATTTGTACCATGAAAGATTTTATTTGTGGACCGGTGTCAAATGATCCACGGACCGGTACAGGTCCGTGGACCGGGGTTTGGGAACCCCTGGTCTACAGTTCATAACATCATACAAAGATTCAGAGAATCTGGAACAATCTCTGTGCGTAAGGGCCAAAAAACCATACTGGATGCCCGTGATCTTCAGGCCCTTAAACAGCACTGCACCACAAAACAAGAATGCTACTGTAAGGGAAGTCACAGAATGGGCTCAGCAATACTTCCAGAAACCATTGACGGTGAACACCAATCCACTGTGCCATCCGCTGTTGCCAGCTGAAACTCTACAGTACAAAGAAGAAGCCGTTTCTGAAGATGACCCAGAAGCACAGATGTTTTCTCTGGGCCAGGGGTCATTTAAAATGGAGTGTGCAAAGTGGAAAACTGTTCTGTGGTCAGACAAATCACGATTCAAAGTTCTTTACGGAAAACTGGGACGCCATGTCATCCAGACTAAAGAGGACAAAAACAACCCAAGTTGTTACCAGCGCTCAGTTCAGAAGCCTGCATCTGTGATGGTATGGGGTTGCATGAATGCGTGTGGCATGGGCAGCTTGCACATCTGGAAAGTCACTGTCAATGCAGAAAGGTATATTCCGGTTGTAGAACAACATATGCTCCCATCCAGACATCATCTCTTTCAGAGAAGACCTTGCATTTTTCAAAATGATAATACCAGACCACATACAGCATTAATTACAACATCATGGCTGCGTAGGAAATAGATCAGGCTATTGAAATGGCCAGCCTGCAGTCCAGATCTTTCATCTATTGAGAACATTTGGCACATGATAAAGAGGAAGGTGCACCAAAGAAGGCCCAAGACAGTTGAACAGTTCGAGGTCTGTATTAGACAAGAATTGGACAGCATTCCTATTTCTAAATTGAGAAACTCCTCACAATGGAGACGGGCAGAGTTATGGCAACTACAGAGGGATACAGTTGAGCCATACAATGAAGTTATGGGAAAGAATAATGGAAGCTAGACTAAGGGCAGAGGTCAGCATTTGTGAACAACAGTTTGGTTTCATGCCAAGAAAGAGCACCACGGATGCAGTATTTGCTTTGAGAATGTCAATAGAGTACAGTGGGAGCTGCATTGTGCCTTTGTGGATCTGGAGAAAGCATATGACAGGGTGCCGAGAGAGGAAGTGTGGTATTGCATGAGGAAGTCTGGAGTGGCAGAGAACTACGTTAGAGTGGTGCAGGACATGTATGAGAGATGTAAGACAGTGATGAGGTGTGCTGTCGGCGTGACAGAAGAGTTCAAGGTGGAGGTGGGACTGCATCAAGAGTCAGCTCTGAGCACCTCCCTGTTTGCTATGGTGATGGACAGGCTGACAGACGAGGTTAGACTTGAATCTCCATAGACTATGATGTTTGCAGATGACATTGTGATCTGTAGTGAGAGCAGAGAACAAGTGCAGGAAAATCTAGAGAGGTGGAGGTATGCTCTGGAAAGGAGAGGAATGAAGGTCAGCCTCAGTAATACAGAATACATGTGTGTGAACGATAAGGACCCAGGAGGAACGGTGAGGTTACAGGGAGCAGAGATAAAGAAGGTGGAGGATTTTAAGTACTTAGGCTCAACAATCCAGAGCAATGGAGAGTGTGGAAAAGAGGTGAAAAAACGTTTGCAGGCAGGTTGGAATGGTTGGAGAAAAGTGTCCGGTGTGATGTGTGATAGGAAGGTATCGACAAGAATAAAAGGAAAAGTGTACAAGACGGTAATTGAAGCCAGCGATGTTGTATGGTTTAGAAACAGTGGCAGTGAGGAAAAGACAGGAGGCAGAGCTGGAGGTAGCAGAGATGAAAATGTTGAGGTTCTCTTTGGGAGTAACGAGGATGGATAGGATCATTAATGAGTACTTCAGAGGGACAGCCCATGTAAGATGTTTTGGAGACAAAGTCAGAGAGGCTAGATTGCGATGGTTTGGACATGTACAGAAGGAGATAGTGAATATATTGGTAGTAGGATGCTGAGGTTGGAACTACCAGGCAGAAGGCCTAGAGGAAGACCAAAGAGAAGATTTATAGGTGTGCTGAAGGAAGACATGAAGGTAGTTGGCGTAAGAGAAGAAGATTCAGAGGATAGGGTGAGATAAAGGCAGATGATTTGCTGTGGCGACCCCTGAAGGGAGCAGCCATAATGAAAAGAAGAATAAGTCAAACGCGCGACTCGCAGACCTGAACCGGCCTGCCAAGGGGTTCAACCCAGCCCGCAGGATTAATCTAAAAGTGAAAAAATGCAATGAGATATGAATTAGAATTTTTTTTTTTTAAGATAAACTGCTATTCCGAAATTGTCCATCAGGGGCGTACTGTTTTAGACATGGAGCAGCTGAAAGCAGAAAAGAAAAAACAAAACAATGCTGAGATAGACACCGCTAATGTTCAGTGATTACAATGACACATCTACTTACTTTTGTACTCACCTTTACACCCTCATTAGCCAAAATGTCTTGTCAAAAAAGGAGAAAAGTGGATACTGAGTGTAGAGTTTTCAAAGAAAAACGGAAGCTTCCTATTTATTCACAGAGGTGAATGGGAAACCTGTGTGCTTGCTGTGTATGCAACACGTGTCGGTGTTTGAGAAATATAATATTCGGCGCCATTATGAGACTCAGTATGGTGAAAAATATGACAGTTTGCAAGGGCAACTCTGAGGAGAGAAGATAAATGTATTGCTGGTGGGTCTGAAGAAACAGCAGTCTGTTTTCACTCTGAGTTGAGAGGTCAGTGACTCAGCAGTAAAAGCTACATAATTGCTAACGAATTAGCATTAGCATCTGAAGCAGTTTTATGAAGAGGAGTTCATCATGTACCTGCAACTGTCGTTAATGCTGACATGAAACGGTACAAAGATAAGCTTTCAGGATTGCTGTGGGAGTTTGAGAAACAGTTTCAGGTCTTTGGTGAACTCGAGACAGAATTTGTCGTTTTTCGCTCATCTTCATAGTCAAAGCTTCTGATGTGCCCATCGACATCCAATTAGAAATAATCGATTTGCAATGCTATAAAAATTTGAAGGACACATTTTATCAGTATCTCCTTTCAGGGTTCCCCTAATTACCAGCACTGGATGCAAAAGTGTAGTGCATGTTTGGGACTCCCTACCTTTGTGAACAGGTTTTCTCTGTAATGAAAATCAATAAAACAAAACTGCCCTCAAGGCCCACACACCAACACTTCAATGCCATTCTGAAACTGTCTGGTACTCAGGACCTGATGCCTGACACTAGTGCACTTGTGCAGGATAAAAGATAGCAAGTTTCATGAGCAAAAACAAAGTACAATAGTCTAAACTTGATGAATTCTTGCAAAATGCTGTATCTGAAACATTTTGCACTCTAAAATATAGTTCTGTGAAAATTAATCCTTGCTGTAATAATAGCTAAAATTGTGCAATTTGTTAGTCACCAGCTTCACTACAAAAAAGAGTTTGGTCATAAATTTTGTGTGTATTTTTTAATGTATAATTCATGTGCAGGGTGTGAAATTAGTGCCGGTCCGCTGGCATTTTTGTGGGAGGTCTGGAAAAATCCAACCCAATACCGGCCCCCCTGTCAGGCCGAAGGCCTTTTTCGTGAAATGAACAATCCACCATCGCCCAAGATATAATAACACTTCAATGAAAGCTCCTTACCAGAAGCTAGAGAAGATTCAGCACGTTTGAGTGGAATCATAGGGCTTAAATAATCATTAAAACACACTTAAAAAACGTGATGCAGTCACATTGATGACACGTGTGTGAAGGAGAAAAAAAAGAGGTGTACACATAATCTGCAACCAATCAGCAGGAGGGAGAAAAAAACTCTCAGCCATTGGCCAGTAACTTTTGGGTTTGCTGCTAATCTGCCAGTATAATAATATCAATTTAACTGTAACTAACAATGTCAAAGCAGACAAAGTTAACGGGCTTTGTAAAAGATAAAAAAAAAAAAAACTGACCAAAGTGATGTGATGCTGGACCAAGTAGCACTAATGTCAGAGATGATAAAGATTATGAAACGAATCAACGTCCAACCAGGAAGCTTTCAGTGATCTAGCTGAAGTGGAGTGTGAGTCAGATGATTATGTGGAGAGTGACGTTGATGATACAAGAAAAGGAAGAGACACAGATGATGATAAGGAACAGAACAGAAGCTAAAACTGAAGGAAAACATCTCAAATAATTTGACTATGTGGAATGCTATCTCGAGACAACTTTGATAATTACTTGAGGTTACTGATTTCTATGTTGAGTTTTGAGAACATCATTAGACTCTAGAACTAAAGACTCAATCTAGTTGTTTTTTTTTTTTTTTTTTTTTTTTTTTTTTTTTTTTTTTTTTTTTTTCCAAGGTGGGGAGGGGTGAGCTGCAGGCAGTTACAGGAGCTCTTCAGTTTATTTTTCTTTTTTTTCTCTTTTCTATTGTATATAGGCGTGTTTCTTTATCTTTTTCAATTTTTCTTTTCTTTCTTCAATCCTGCATCTGGAAAACATACTTTCATGATGCTTTTGTTCTTCTGTGCACTTTTATTTTCACTTTTGGATCGGGCCAGGAAACTCATTCACCGACGGTTTCTGAGCAACGCAGGTCTTACACACACGTGAGACCCTCCTCGCCTGCGCCTCGCCCCTCCTTCACGCTGAAAGCCCGTTGTTCCTTTGGAAATACGGAGGAAAAGGAGAGGCTGCAGAGGGGGACGAAAGACGCTGGAGGACATGTGTTCCTCTGTCATCATGGGGAAATGTCCGCGATCGCCAACAAGACGGAGGAGTTGGCGGGCGCTGACCCGCAGCAGAGGCAGTACCGACTGCAGCCTCATGTGTTTCTCGGAGACGTGGCTGAATGAACTCACACCGACTCTGTGGTTTCTCTTAACGGATTTATACCGCGCTGCAGATCGGAGTGTAACGGAGAGCGGTAAGAAGAAAGGAGGGGCGGGCGTCTATGTGGAATGAACGATGGTGCCACCCGCAAACGCGTGCACGTGAAGGAGCAGCTATGCACGCGGACGGGAGCTGCTCACGATAAGCGCGCGCCATATTATCTACCGAGGAGTTTTTCACACGTGATTGTGTTTCTTATGCGGTGTACATTCCGCCTCAAGCTGATGCGGGCGGCCGCTGTGAGCGCCTTCACACAGCGCCGTTAATCAGACACAGACTCGCCACCCCGCCATGATTCTGATCAGCGGGACTTTAACCACGCTCCTCTCTCCGCCTCTCCCGACGCTCACGCACACGTGAAGTGCGCCACAAGAGACAATAAAACACTGGACTTACTGTATGCAAATGTGAAGGATGCTTACAGCTCCTCCCCTCCCCACTGGGACGCTCAGACCACAACCTGGTCTACCTGCTCCCAATACACACCCAGGGTGCGAAGGAACCTGCACAGAAGAGGTCTGTGAAAGTGTGGACCGAGGAGACCAACGAGAGGCTTAGGGACTGTTTCAGACCACAGACTGGAGCATGCTCTGTAACTCCTTTGGTGATGACATCGACGGCCTCACACACTGTATCACCGACTACATGAACTTGCGTGACAGCACCGCGCCAACACGGAGAGTACGGTAAGCTTCTCCAACAACCACCCATGGGTCACCCTGAGCTCAAAGTCCTCCTGAACCAGAAAAAGAGGGCTTTCATCTCGGGGACAGAGAGGAGCAGAAGAAGGTCCAGCGTGAGCTCCAGTGGAGGATCAGGAGGGCAAAGAAGGACTATGGGAAGAAGATGGAGCAGAAGCTGGCTCAGAACAACGTATGGACGCCTGGAGAGGACTAAAGACCATGTCTGATTTGGGCAGGGTGTCAGAGGGACAGCTGATGGTGACCAGCGCTGGGCTGATGAATTAAACTGCTACTTCAACAGGTTTGATTCTCCCCTCCTCTGCACCCTCCCCTTGCTCCTCCCTCTTCACACGCCTCCAGACCAGCTGGACACCTCCCCTCCCCAGGCCAACTTCACTTGACTGCTACAGCCCGACAGACACACATCCCTCCCTCCTCTGCAGCCCACCCCAGCCCCCTCTCCTCTCAGACATCAGACCAGGTGAGGAGACAGCTGAGGCGACTAAATCAGAGGAAATCTGAAGGACCTGATGGCATCAGTCCCAGGCTGCTGAGGACCTGCGCAGACCAGCTCTGTGTGGTACTATGCTACCTGTACAACCTGAGCCTCAGCCTGAGAAGGTTCCAGTCCTCTGAAGACCTCCTGTGTGGTCTCGGTTCCTAAACAGCACAAGGCTGCTTAAGGAACCAGCCCACTACAGACCTGTCGCCCTGACCTCCCCCTCATTAAGATCATGGAAAGGCTCCTCCTTGAACACCTCCGCCGCCTATGGTGAGCTCCCACCCTAGACCCGCTGCAGTTTGCCTACAGGCCCAACATCGGAGTAGAAGATGCCGCCATCTACCTTCTGCAGCGGGCACTCACCCACCTGGAGACGCTGGCAGCGCTGTGAGGGTCATGTTCTTGACTTCTCCAGCGCCTTCAACACCATCAGGCCAGCGCCCATGGGGAAGCTGGAGGACGTGGGAGTGGACGGGCATCTTGCTGCCTGGATTATTGACTACCTTACTAACCGCCCACAGTACGTCGCAGGCGCCGCGCTGGCTGTAAGTCAAAGGTGGTAGTCTGTAGCACGGGGCACCGTAGGGCACCGCCCTCTCACCCTTCCTTTAACATCTATACCTCGGACTTCATATATAACACAAACAGCTGCCACTCCAGAAGTTCTCGGACGACTCCATCGTGGGGCCGTGGTGTCAGAGGGGAACGAGCTGAGTACCGGCTCGGTCATCGCCGACTTCGTCAGGACTGGTGTGAGCGCAACCACCTGTGCTTGAACACTAGGAAGACGTATGAGATGGTGGTCGACTTTCAGGAGAAACACTCAAACACACACACACACACATTTACTAGTGAACATCCAGGGACAGGACATTGAGACAGTGGACAGTTTCAAGTACCTGGGTGTTCACCTTAACAATAAACTGGACTGGTCCCACAACACCAACGCCCTGTACAAGAAGGGGCCAGAGTCGCTTCCACCTTCTGAGGAGACTCGGTCCTTCTCGGCATATGCAGACCTCTGCTCAGGACATTTTATGACTCTGTGGTAGCCTCTGCAATCCTCTACGCTGCCATCTGCTGGGCCCCGGGCAGCACAGAGCGGGACAGAAAGAGACTGAACAAGCTGGTCAGGAGGGCCAGCTCTGTCCTCGGCCGCCCACTGACTCTGTGGAGGAGGTGAGTGAGAGGAGGATGGCAGCAAAGCTCACATCCATCCTGTTCAACAGCTCTCACCCACTGCACCAGACTGTCGAGGAGCTGCAAGTTCTTCAGTGGACGACTGAGGCATCCTCAGTGCAGGGAAGGAGCGCCAACAAGAGGTCGCTCATTCCCACCGCTATCAGACTGTACAACGCCACTTTGTAACTGTCTGTGAAAATACCGGTTATGTGCAATAAAAACCCCGCTGCACTTTAATCAACCACATCTACCCCACTGACTGTCAACCATATCAACCCATCTACTCTGCACTCAGATACATTACACTTTAATATAGGCCAATCTATAAAGTTGCTCCATTCTTTTCTTTTATTGTTTAGTAATTTATACTATTTATGTATCTATTTATTTATTTACTTATATAATATATATGTATGTGTGTATGTTTGTACTTGTATCTATTTTTGCACCCCCTACTGATAGTACCTCAAGAGCCTGTAACAGTGAATTTCTCCATTGTGAGATTAATAAAGCTGTATCTTATCTTATCTTATCTTATCTTAGTTGTTGCTTACATCTTTTTGTTAGCATTGTCATTCTTTGTTCACTGAGTTTTTAATTTGATCAGCCGAATAGTAGTAGTGTCGCATGGCTACACCTCCAGATTATGTCTGTCTATCCAGGCCATCAGTTCATCATCCGCTTTATGAACTGATGCATAGCTGCCTTCAGTCTTGTCATTGGATAATTTAGAATTCCGAGTCTGAGTCTGTTGGTTACTACCAGTGTTTTCGTTTAAGAGTTTTGAAGCCAGGAAGGGGTTGAGTCGGATCATCTATCTCATTTCCACCTGCTGGAACATTTCCTCCCCATGCTGTTCTCCATGCTTCTGTTGGATCAAAGTCTTCAAGCTTTGTTTTGTAGAAAGGGTTTCTTGACTCGTGTCTTGAGGTTGTTGGGGCATTCATGTTTCATGTCTAGTTCCAGAGGTACAGGGATCCCTCGCTACTTCGTGCTTCAAATAATGTGGCTTCAGTGCATCGTGGGTTTTTTTTTTTTAATAAATAAATAAATATTCATCGAATTAAAAAATAAGGAAATTAAGGAAGAATAGGTGGAAGAGTTAAGGAAAATGTCACAAAAACAAGGTCAATTAGGCAACAACAAAAAAATTAAACCAACAAAAAACAACCCAAAATCTCCCATCAAAACTGGATACATACTTGGCTCCGGCAGAGGGGGGGCGTAGCTGCACACACACACACGCGCGACAATTGTGCCACAGAATTTCAGATATCAGTCTAAACAATAAATGTATGTCATAAAGCTTTGAGACACAAAGCACTAATCAGTCAATTTGATTATGTTTAACCAATTGTTTAACCAACCGATTAAATAATATAAAAATCAAGAGTACACATTTCAAACATGGACAGTGGAAAGTAAAAACAGATTTTGATTTAGTTTTATTTGTATAGTGCTTATAACAATCGACATTGGCGCAAGGCAGCTTTAAACATAAAAGTAGGAGTTTACAAAGTACAAAGGAAATGAAACATTTTGTGGCAGTGGATAGGGTGCAGGATCGCTGATCCTAAGGTTGGGTGTTCGAGTCCCCACAAGGTTGTCACTGTCCCCCCAGTGCAGCTAACTGGGTTATCAAAGGCAGACCATGTCTCTCAATGTCTCTGGTGAGAGGTTCATGCAAAAGAACCATTGCTGACTTTCGTAAAGAGGAGCTGCAAAGCCGTCAGCGTGTTTCTGTCCCTTGCCAAAGGGTTGTGACTGGAAGGGCATCTGGCGTAAAAACCTCTGCCAAATCAAATGTGCGAATCAGATGATTCACTGTGGCGACTCTTGAGGACGGGAAAAAGCTGAAAAGAGAAGAAGAAAATTTAAATTTAAATTTAAACATTTTCTACAACTTCTACACAGCCCTAATGAGCAATTCCACAGCAACACTGGTAAGCAAAAATTCCTGCAGTTGACACGAGGAAGAAACCTTGAGAGGAACCAGCCCAAAGGATAAACCCATCCTCATTCGGGGGAACCGTAAAGATACAAACCGTAGAAGAGAAACTTCATTACAGTCCAAAATGTAATCAGCTTTGTTATACAACTATAAGTCCAAAATAATCATGAGAAAAGAGTTTATATCACCAGCAATAGAGAAAAATAATAATAATTCAGTGTTCTGGATCACAGGTGTCAATATTGTATGTGTGTGTGTGTGGTGGGGAGCTGCTGCAGTGCCCTTTCAGTGCTGATTCCGGCAATCAGAAAGCCCAAGACCTGGTCTCTGATTGCTTGTGGTAGTCATGGCATCTACACTTTTCACAACTTTTTACACTTTTTTTTTTTTAAACCAGGCTTTTTATAGTCACAAGTGCCACTTGACAACAAACATGTTTTGATCTCACTCACCACTTTGTGGATTAATCAGGGCTATAGCTAAGGTGATCATGCCACGTGTACATGCTAATGTGGGAATGCATTTTTATGTATGAGAAATTGGTATAATGCCACATTTTATTACTTAAATTTCCATTCATTCATTTTATGAACCATTTATGAACCATTTAATAATAATTAATTGAAAAAAATTAATAATAATTTATGAGCCATTTAATTTAAGTTGCATCTGTATGCTCAAATATATTATATAAATATTACACGAGTGGAACAATCAAGACAAAAAAAAATAATTTTTTTTAAAACTAATACCAGGCATGAGATTTTTTCGCTTTTTGGCGGAAATCTGCTTTTTCAGACCGACAGAGGCTATTTTTTATATTATTCCAAGTCCGTTCAAATATTTTTTGGAGGGGTGGGGGGTGGGGGCTAAGGGTTGAACTCCCGCTCCTTCGAGCGTGATGAAATTGTGCGATACAATGTTCCGACGACCATGTACATTTCATTAGAGTCTTCGTGTTAAACAGGAAGTTCTCCCAGTGAAATCTCGTCTTCTTCGTGATTTGTGACGTGCTCCATCAGAAGTAGGTGCTTGCCGCAAGTGACCCACGGAGCTTGTGATACAATGCACAGCCTATCCGGACTTCTGATCTTTCAAGTGAGCAAGTGCGTGTTGAATACCCGCAAGTGAATACTTGTTTAGTTTCAACCATCACTTGCTCACTTGAAAGATCGGAACTCCGGATAAGCCGCGCTTTCTCTCACAAGCTCCATGTGTCACTTGCGGCAAGCGCCTACTTTCGAGCTCATCACATTTACTGAAATCATCTCACTACTGTGCTATTGCAATTATCATTTTACTCATGAGACCAATGCATGCGCGATTTCAAAAGTGTGTTTGCTTCATTCCTATTGCTTCATGGGTGCCGCCATATTGTCAACAAAGTTGGATATACTGTGTAGAATCATTTCTTTTTTTCTTAACTTATTCATTGAAATACGAAAGCGACTTACATGTGTATAATAAATGATTGTATTTTATAAAACCGATTTTAGCAAGCATAAAAGAGCAAGGGTAGACCATCAGAAGGAACAGGAAGAGAAAGCTCAGCGGAGTGCTAAAAACAAGGAAAGAACAGCCAAGCTCCTGTCGCTCGCAAAGAAGATTAAGCTTAAGAAGTAAAAGAACAAGAACAAGATTTGTACATGGTAAATGCATGGTAAAGGCAAAAACACAACGAAATGTACTTTGATCATGGAAGTTAGTGTAAATAATTTTCCAAGATGGCGCCGGGTGACCTGCAGCCAGTTACAGGAGCTCTTCAGTTTATTTTCCTTTTTTCCTTTTTTCTATTGTATATAGGTGTGTTTCTTTATCTTTTTTCAAATTTTCTTTTTCTTTCTTCAATACTGCATCTGGGAAACCCACTTTTATGATGCTTTTGTTTTTCTGTGCACTTTTACTCTCACTTTTTGGATCGGCGTCAGGAAACTCATTCACCGACGGCTCCGAGCAACGCAGGTCTTACACACGTGAGACCCTCCTCGGCCTGCGCGCCCCCGCCCTCCTTCACGCGGAAAAGCCTGTTGTTCCTGTGGAAATACGGAGGAAAAGGAGAGGCTGCAGAGGGGGACGAAAGATGCGGAGGACATGTGTTCCCTCTGTCATCATGGGAAATGTCCGAGCGATCGCCAACAAGACGGAGGAGCTGGCAGCGCTGACCCGGCAGCAGAGGCAGTACCGGGAATGCAGCATCATGTGTTTCTCAGAGACGTGGCTGAATGAACTCACACCGGACTCTGTGGTTTCTCTGAACGGATTTACACTCGTGCGTGCAGATCGGAGCGCGGCGGAGAGCGGTAAGAAGAAAGGAGGGGGCGTGGCGGTCTATGTGAATGAACGATGGTGCCACCCAGCCAATGTGCACGTGAAGGAGCAGCTATGCACGCGGGACCTGGAACTGCTCGCGGTGAGCGCGCGGCCATATTATCTACCGAGGGAGTTTTCACACGTGATTGTGTTTTGCGTGTACATTCCGCCCTCGGCTGATGCGGCGGCCGCGTGTGAGCGTCTACACAGCGCCGTTAATCAGACACAGACTCGTCACCCCCGCGCCATGATTCTGATCAGCGGGGACTTTAACCACGCCCCTCTCTCCGCCTCTCTTCCGACGTTCACGCAATACGTGAAGTGCGCCACAAGAGACAATAAAACACTGGACTTATTGTATGCAAATGTGAAGGACGCTTACAGCTCCCCCCCCCTCCCCCCACTGGGACGATCAGACCACAACCTGGTCTACCTGCTCCCCCAATACACACCCAGGGTGCGAAAGGAACCTGTGCAGAAGAGGTCTGTGAAAGTGTGGACCGAGGAGACCAATGAGAGGCTTAGGGACTGTTTCCAGACCACAGACTGGAGCATGCTCTGTCACTCCTTTGGTGATGACATCGACGGCCTCACACACTGTATCACTGATTACATGAACTTCTGCGTGGACAGCACTGTGCCAACACGGAGGGTACGGTGCTTCTCCAACAATCACCCGTGGGTCACCCCTGAGCTTAAAGTCCTCCTGAACCAGAAAAAGAGGGCCTTCATCTCAGGGGATAGAGAGGAGCAGAAGAAGGTCCAGCGTGAGCTCCAGTGGAGGATCAGGAGGGCAAAGAAGGACTATGGGAAGAAGCTGGAGGAGAAGCTGGCTCAGAACAACGTGCGGGACGTCTGGAGAGGACTAAAAACCATGTCTGGATTTGGGCAGGGTGTCAGAGGGACAGCTGATGGTGACCAGCGCTGGGCGGATGAACTAAACTGTTACTTCAACAGGTTTGATTCTCCCCCCTCCCCATCTGCCCCCTCCCCGTTCCCCTCCTCTCTTCACACGTCTCTAGACCAGCAGACACCTCCCCCCTCCCCAGGCCAACTTCACTTGACTGCTACAGCCCGACAGACACATCCCCTCCCTCTGCAGCCCACCCCAGCCCCCCCCTCTCCCTCACATCAGACCAGGTGAGGAGACAGCTGAGGCGACTAAATCAGAGGAAATCTGAAGGACCAGATGGCATCAGCCCCAGGCTGCTGAGGACCTGCACAGACCAGCTCTGTGAGGTACTATGCTACCTGTATAACCTGAGCCTCAGCCTGGAGAAGGTTCCCGTCCTGTGGAAGACCTCCTGTGTGGTTCCGGTTCCCAAAACAGCACAAGCGAAGGAACCGGCCCACTACAGACCTGTTGCCCTGACCTCCCACCTTATGAAGACCATGGAAAGGCTCCTCCTCATACACCTCCGCTCTATGGTGAGCCCCACCCTAGATCTGCTGCAGTTTGCCTACAGGCCCAACATCGGAGTAGAAGACACCGTCAACTACCTTCTGCAGCGGGCACTAACCCACCTGGAAATCGCTGACAGCGCTGTGAGGGTCATGTTCTTTGACTTCTCCAGCGCCTTCAACACCATCAGGCCAGCGCTTCTGCGGGGGAAGCTGGAGGACGTGGGAGTGGACGGGTATCTTACTGCCTGGATCACCGACTACCTTACTAACCGTCCACAATACGTACGGCTGCGCGGCTGTAAGTCAAAGGTGGCAGTCTGCAGCACGGGGGCACCGCAGGGCACCGTCCTCTCACCCTTCCTTTTCAGCATTTATACCTCGGACTTTAGCTATAGCACAGACAGCTGCCACCTCCAGAAGTTTTCGGACGACTCCGCCATCGTGGGCCGTGTGTCAGAGGGGAACGAGCTGGAGTACCGGTCGGTCATCGTTGACGTCGTGGACTGGTGTGAGCGCAACCACTTGTGCTTGAACACCAGGAAGACGAAGGAGATGGTGATCGACTTCAGAAGAAGCACACTAACACACACACACACACACACACACACACACACAATCACTAGTGAACGTCCAGGGACAGAACATTGAGATAGTGAACAGTTTCAAGTACCTGGGTGTTCACCTTAACAATAAACTGGACTGGTCCCACAACACCAACGCCCTGTAAAAGAAGGGCCAGAGTCGCCTCCACCTTCTGAGGAGACTCAGGTCCTTCGGAGTATGCAGACCTCTGCTCAGGACATTTTATGACTCTGTGGTAGCCTCTACAATCCTCTACGCTGCCATCTGCTGGGCCCCGGGCAGCACAGAGCGGGACAGAAAAAGACTGAACAAGCTGGTCAGGAGGGCCAGCTCTGTCCTCGGCTGCCCACTGGACTCTGTGGAGGAGGTGAGTGAGAGGAGGATGGTAGCAAAGCTCACATTCATCATGAACAACAGCTCTCACCCACTGCACCAGACTGTAGAGAAGCTGAGTAGCTCCTTCAGTGGACGACTGAGACATCCTCAGTGCAGGAAGGAGCGCTACCGCAGGTCGTTCATTCCCACCGCTGTCAGACTGTACAACGCCACTTTGTAACTGTCTGTGAAAATACCGGTTATGTGCAATAAAAACCCCGTGCACTTTAATCAACCACATCTACCCCACTGACTGTGAACCATATCAACCCATCTACTCTGCACTCAGATACATTACACTTTAATATAGGCCAGTCTATAAAGTCGTTCCCTTCTTTTCTTTTATTGTTTATTAATTTATACTATTTATGTATCTATTTATTTATTTACTTATATAATATATATGTATGTGTGTATATGTTTGTATATGTATCTATTTTTGCACCCCCTACTGATGGTACCTCAAGAGCCTGTAACAGTGAATTTCTCCATTGTGAGATTAATAAAGCTGTCTCTTATCTTATCTTATCTTATCTTATAAACTGTTTTTCTCAAAGACACAAATTTTAAGAGTGGTCCCTTCATCTTGAAAGTTTAGAAGGTAAGATGATTGAATTTTTGTAATAAATACATAGAATCTATTTTATGGCTTTAAAAACACTGTAGGAACTTCTTTTCCTTTCGGCTGTTCCCTTCAGGGGTCGCCAGAGTGAATCATCTGCCTCCATCTCACCCTATCCTCTGTATCTTCTTCTCTTACACCAACGACCTTCATGTCCTCCTTCACTACATCCATAAATCTTCTCTTTGGTCTTCCTCTAGACCTTATGCCTGGTAGTTCCAACCTCAGCATCCTACTACCAATATATACTCACTATCCCTCCTCTGTACATGTCCAAACCATCTCAATCTAGCCTCTCTGACTTTGTCTCCAAAATGTCTTACATGTGCTGTCCCTCTGATGTACTCATTCCTGATCCTATCCATCCTCGTTACTCCCAAAGAGAACCTCAACATTTTCATCTCTGCTACCTCCAGCTCTGCCTCCTGTCTTTTCTCCAGGGCCACTGTTTCTAAACCATACAACATCACTGGCCTCAACACCGTCTTGTACACTTTTCCTTTTATTCTTGCCGATACCTTCCTATCACACATCACACCGGATACTTTTCTCCAACCAGCCTGCACACACTTCTTCACCTCCTTTCCACACTCTCCATTGCTCTGGATTGTTGAGCCTAAGTACTTAAAATCCTCCACTTTCCTTATCTTTGATCCCTGTAACCACACCGTTTCTCCTGGGTCCTTCTGACTCACACACATCTATTCTTATTTACCTAGGCTAACTTTCATTCCCCTCCTTTCCAGGGCATACCTCCATCTCTCTAGATTTTCCTCCACTTTTTCTCTGCTCTCACTACAGATCACAATGTCATCTGCAAACATCATAGTCCATTGAGATTCTTGCCTAACCTTGTCTGTCAGCCTGTCCATCACCATCGCAAACAAGAAGGGGCTCAGAGCTAATCCTTGATGCAGTCCCACCTCCACCTTGAATTCTTCGGTCACGCCAACAGCACACCTCACCACTGTCTTACATCTCTCATACATGTCCTGCACCACTCTAACATACTTCTCTGCAACTCCAGACTTCCTCATGCAATACCACAGTTCTTCTCTTGGCACCCTGTCATATACTTTCTCCAGATCCACAAAGGCACAATGCAGCTCCCTCTGACCTTCTCTGTACTTCTCTATTAACACCCTTAAAGGATCCTGTTGTAAAACCGAAAACTCTGACTTTGACAGCTCAGAGTTCATCAACCTGGAATTCAGGTTTTGACTCCTTAAACAGGCCCCATGCTCCTTTTCTCTCTACCAGTGAAATTGGCTACTGAATCTCATCTACACGAATCTCATCTCTCCTCTTCAGTGTTAGGAGGATTAATCCCTCATTTTCCACTACGGCCTCACTCTTGATTTTGAATCTCTGAAAGCTCTCCCACATCACTCCACTCTTTCCACTGACGTTCTGTAGAAGTCGGCTTTAGATTCAAAACACTGACACTTGCCCAGTACCCTCTCAAAGTACATATTTCACCATTTCACCGTAGTGTTCTCCCCCTGATCCTCCAGCAGTGCTTGACTGGTTCCCCTATTTATCAAGTACAAACAAGATATGTGTCTATGCTCTTCATTATTCTGGGATAGGTGGTGGAATGAATTTTGCATAGATATCTGGACAATGACTCACTTTCTTACCTTGTTATTTACCAACAGAGATTTTCAGATGTGGTATTCTTGGCATGGGTCTTCGTCAACCAGAATTTACTGACCAGGACTTCAAAGCACCTACATGGAAGTTGCACTGGATAAGGGCATCTCAAATGCAGTGAACGTAAATTAAATCTATACAGTTTTTAATATATAGGAGTATATATTAAATTAATACAAATTACTTCACTATATTTATTGACACTTCCAAGGACTACTTTTACAGACGCTCCCCAGCTTACGAACAAGTTAGGTTCCAGACGGCCATTCGTTAGATTAATTTTTTCATAAGTTGTTACAGGGCATTCTTTAAAAGGGAATGTTATGTTTAAACCTTGTATAAGTAACCTATATGAGTTTGTACCTCTCTCTCTCTCTCTCGTTTTCTGAGTTATTACAAAACTGACTGCGTGGTGTAATGATGCTCTTGAGCTCAGTCTAATTGAAAGCATATTCTCTCTCTCGCACGCTCTCTCGCTCGCTCTCGCGCGCACACACACACACACACACACACACACACACACACACACAGGCACACACAGGCGACACTACAACTGTACAATTGAACTAATCAACTTCCATGTTTAAACTCCTGGTTCCTCTCAAGCACAGCACAGCGGATCTGATCAGATTTACAGGGAGTTTCACTTTTATCTAGTTCATTATAATACTGGAGTCAATTTGTTTCCTCTTTGAAACTTTTGGCAGGAATTCAGAAATGTATCGTTCTGCTTCTCTTCCTGGACAGTGTCAGCCACGCCCCCCTCTGCCAGAGCCTAGTATTAAGTGTACCTCAGAATAATGTCTGTCTGTCTTCCTTTCGGCTTTTTCCCTTTTACTCGGGAGTCGCCACAGCAAATTATCTGATTCGCACATTTGATTTGGCAGAGGTTTTTACGTCGAATGCCCTTCCTGTCACAACCCTTTTTAGCAAGGGACAGAAACACGCTGACGACTTTGCAGCTACTCTTTACGAAAGTCAGCAATGGTTCTTTTACATGAACCTCTCACCATAGACAGTGAGAGACATGGCCCGCCTTTGATAATGTTTAATCATATTTCATACTTATGTTTATAATATATCTTTCTATAGATTTTATTCCATTTCTATTACTACTTGTTCTTCAATTTCACTTTCACTTTCACTCTCGACCTCAGACCTGATGTTCGTAAAACGAATGTTCGTAAGTGGGTGAGCATCTGTATTATCTAACATCTGTTTTTCCAAGCTTGGAACAAATAATTAAAATGACTGAGGAATTTAATATGATGTACTGATGACGTTTGTCAAAACAAGAATTCTCGTCATTTAAATGGGATACTAATAGTTCATTTTAAATTTACATTTTTTGTTTTGATTTTTGCTTATCTCTCTCCCCACATGACTTATGATTTATATTGATTGCTCTACAGCAGTGCTTCTCAAATAGTGGGGCGCGCCCCCCTGGGGGGGGGCGCGATGGGATGCTGAGGGGGGCGCGTGTGACCCAGGAGAACATGCTTTTTTTCCGCCGTGTAATTGCACATCCACTCCAGTAGTTGGCAGTGGCGCCCTCATTGCCCATTGTGCGCTGTTGCTGCACTGAAGACCAAGTACAGGTCCCAGCTAAACATTGAGCAGGAGCTGAGAGTTGCAGTGTCATGCTTCAAACCTCGCTTTGAGAAGCTGTGCGCTGCAAAACGTGCTCATTGTAGCCATTAATCTTGGCTTCCTCATTTTGAGAAAAAAAAATCAGCACAAATTGTTCTATTTGTTCTTGTTTTGTAGGTTAAAGTGTTTATATATTGTGCTCCTGAGTTAATGTTTCTGAAGTCAATTTGAATTAATTATTTATTGATTTTATTTTCAGCAGCAAATGGTGTGGTAAGTTTGTCAAAAATGTAACAAGGATATTATTATTTTTAAATTTAAGGCAAATTGATGCACTTTCTTTTACAGACTAATAAAAAATGTTAAAGTTATTCTTGTAAGTTGAACTATATCTCTTTCTTTTTGTTTTATTTATGTTAACAAGGATACGATATAATGAAGAGATATACCTGTAACTATATTATAGAAAAAAGTTATAATTTATAGTTGCGGCGGAAAGTGGGTGGTGGGGGGGGCGCGAATTGTTTTCTTCTTGCTAGGGGGGGGCGTAACAGAAAATAATTGAGAAGCACTGCTCTACAGTAAACTGCATTTTGGGGTGTATGTTCATCATTTTTCTGCAATATCATACAACTATTCACGGGTCACTGAAACTTATCTCAGCAGATTGTGGGCTCAGGGTGCACTCTGAACAGATCACCAGTCCATTACAGGATCCACGCACAACCATTTTCACTGACACCTAGAGGCAATTTGGTGCAACCAATTAGCCTTATCTGTATGTCTTTGGATTGGGTGAGGAAACCTGGAAGAAACAAGCAAACTCCACACCAAAACATCCTTGCCGCAAGCCACAAACTTCCTTTTGCGAGACGGACGTGTTAACCATAACCACTATGTCAAAAAATTCCAGCTATGTTGCCTGAACTATTCTGTCTCAAATTTCAAGTTTGGGTCACAAAATAGTTGGAAGCAGTTTGCAATTTTTTTAATGGAGCAGCTCATACTCTATACACATGATCACATGCACACAAAAATTCATTGTTTCCAGCTCTCTCTCCAGTTGCCAGGTTGTCTCTGTCTGAAAAAACACACACAATAAACAAGGAAATAGGCCTTGTAATTAGCCACAGATGCATTCAATCACCTACTTCTAGCATCCCTGTCTCTTCTCCACCTGCAGAAAGCACTGGATTCCTCCCTCACTGCCACACACCTTGGAAAACATGAGACAGCATGGGATGCTCCTTCCCCTCCTTCGCTTGATACCAAACAATGACTTGCACTTTGTCCAACATGTCTTATCTGCAGAACAAAAGGGGGCAAGAAGTCAGATACATGCAACGAGGGCCTTCCAACATAAATCCTTACCCGGACTGGATTTGCGGTCTCCTTTTTGGTGAGGTCAGTCATTGGTCTGATGAAGTTTGACTATATCTCACACACACACACACACACACACACACACACATAACACATGCACAACACCTATCCACTGAGTTTAGATCCATGACTAAGTTCAAGCTCATATCTAGGTCATTGTCCACACCTATACCTGAGCCTCTGCCTATTCCTGTGGCAGCCACTGCCATTGTGGTCTTGATTATTATGAGTGTACCCATACCATAAACCAATGTGGTGATTCATCAGACCATTCATTCATTCATTCATTTTCTGAACCACTTAATTGTAATTAGGGTCACACGGAGGCTGGTGCCCATCTCAGCCGACTCCTGTGTGGGAGGGGTGCACCCTGGACAGCTTGCCAGGCCATCGCAAGTCCAACACTCACACAACCATTCGCATGTTTTTAGACTGTGGGAGGAAACCATAATACCTGGAAGAAACCCACCCCCAAGTATGGAGAGAACATGCAAACGCCACACAGAAACGCCAAGGCAAATCGAACCTAGTCCTTCTTGCTGTAAAGCGGACATGATAACCGCTACGCCCCATAAGACGATGACTAAGACAAAAAAACCAACAAAGCTGAGATTCCCAGGATTATGCTTATGCCAGAGAACGACAGGATTTTATGTGCAAAAGCCGACAATGTAAATCTTAACAACTCCTCCATGGCAGAAGCCAAAAGTTCAAACAGCTAAAGTACAAGAAGAGGCTGATGAGCCTTTCTATCCAAGAATTTTGAGAATGAAGATTTGGCCTTCAAGCTAAAAGATACACTCAGCACATTGTTCATAAGAGATACTCCAAGATAGTTCGCATTCCACTACTTGCCCCCTTTGCTGATGATGTTATTCAGCTTTGTGACTCGATGTTGATGACCCATCCAGTTTTTATATAACAAAATGTACTTGGATATTATGTGCATGCCAGTGACTATTAAAGCTATGGCCACGTCTAATCTGAGCAAGGGTCCAGTTGTTATTGGGAAATGAAGACAACAGGAAACAAGCTTCACTTGGGTAGATGAACTTTGTGGTTGTTGCATCATAGTCTCATCCTTACTGTGCTGAAATATGCTATGTCTAATCCTCAAGACTGCTCCATTGCTTCCACTCAAGTTATTTATATTCTTATTTGATAAGGCAGATGTTCACATTTAGTTTTTTAGACCCTGAAGGCACAATTTGCAGAAACGTTTATTTTCTTTCCGTCCGAATCTCCTCTTGTTTTTCTCAATAGCTTCAGAAGTATTAGATATATGTGCGCCTCGAGCAGTAGCCTGCCAATCTTTGTTTATGCAAAACCCTTAAATTGAGACCAGAGCCATTCAAAAGAGATATGTATCTTTATTCACGTGCTCTGATAGAGACAAACTTTAAACTTGGCCTGGTGGTAAGGTGCTGGATCAGTAATCCCAAGGTTGGGGATTCAAGCTCCACTCTCAACAAGTTGTCATTGTCCCCACCGCAAGTGCAGCTAACTGAGTTGTCGAAGGCCAGCTATGCCTCTCACTGTCTATGGTGAGAGGCTGTAAAATAACTATTGCTGACTTTTGACAAGAGTAGGTTGAACAGCGGTCAGCATGTTTCTGTCCTGCGATGGCCTGGTGAGCTGTCCAGGGTGTACTCTGTCCTCGCCCAGAGTCAGCTTAGATGGGCGCCACCCTAATTGGGATTAAGCGATTCAGAAAATGAACGGATGAATCTGCTTAATGAACTATAAATAAAATCTTGTCCAGTTTGTATCCAGTTTTCTTGTTCATTATCCATAGATCGCTTGAGTCTCTGCCTTGAACTTCCCACAAAAGGTCCTGGTCACATAGCAGTATTGTTTTTTTTTCCTTTTCTTTTAAACTAAGCTCCCATTTAATGGATTCTAACATTAGATTCATTTTAAAAATCATGATGCTTAGTGTCTCCGAGTGTCCTTCATTCCAGTACCATGAAACAGACTTTGTTTCTGTAGTGGAAAAACAAATCACTAGCATCCACTGTCTCCAGCACTAAAAAGGCTCAACCAGATGGAGAGCATGTAATGAATAAACCAAGTACTATTATGGTGTGTGTGCAAAAACCTGTTTCTATCAGCATTCTATCAACAGCCGGGAACTTCATTAAACATGTCATGGGTCTTAATCTCCATTCTGAGACTCAGTCACTGAAAGCCCATACAGTCCCCGTGGGAGCTCCTGTCCCATCTCCTGGTGCACACCTGCCCAATTCCATTTGCATCTTTTTCATTGTGCTCGTTAAGCCTGTAACATCATTTTAACCTGTGGATGCTATCTCAGTTTGATCTGATGTAAAAATGAGCAGAATTTTGATGCTTGGGTTTGTCCAAATAGAAAGCAGCGTTAAAAACACTTATGTATAGAGAATTCTTAATTTGTTGCTTTGGTTTAAAATAAAAAGCCTATACAAATTACAGTGCTCTGTTTTAGCCATAGTTAAAATAAATACATAAGATAAAAGTCTCTGTTAGTGATATGTATTGAAACCGAAATCACTACATTTATCAGGTGATTTATAGCATGACACACACTGTGTTCTAGGGTGAGAAAGGATGCAAAGCTTTGCAGCAAAGCTATGTGTTTCATCCCACTGTCTGTCTAGTAGTCAGTGTCAGGCTATGCATTTGGTACCTTGGCCTTCAGTGAAAATTAATCCACTTCCTAATACCACCATTATCACATCACAATTGTACAAACCATCAATAATATGCAAAAACATAATATAACAAGGTATGCCATTGCAAAAAGAGGCATTTCGCACATTTTTGCTAGTAACTCTGAGCATATTGTAAGTTCCACCATCGATCACTAGTGGAAGCTGCCGGTAAATCTGGAACTTGGTCAAATATAACAAGTGTAAGCCATACTTCCTCAAGTCCTCCTTACAATGTTTAGCTTTTCTGGAAAAGTCCACCTTGAAAATGTTTTTTTAAGAATGCCCAAGTCTATTTCTTCTCCGCCATCAGACATTGTGGGAGTAAAAAAAAAATTGTAACTCAAATGTATTGTGTGCTGATCACTACAGACTATTCATCTTATCAAAATTTTATGCTCTGAACAAATCAGAGGACAGAAAAATACTGACGTTAGTGGTCAAGCTGGCCCTGTGAGGCAAATCTAAAATCTGATTGGTTAAAGAAACAGCCCCATTGCTAATATAGCACTACTGATTCTGAGGCCCTGGGCAGATTAGATTGTCATGAAAGCATGTAGAAGTGAAATCTGATTGGATTAAAAACAAACAATTGCATTAGTTTTTACATTAGATTGTACTCAAAAGACATGGAAAGAATAGACTGTTGGGAATAAACTACTACAATTTAATTAAACAAATACAAGAATCTCTCTCTCTCACACACACACACACACGCACATGCACACGCACACCGCACACACACACACACACACACACACACAGAGAATACACATATGGCGCTCTCCGCTGAATGCGGGTTCCGACCACACACAGGACGCCAGAGCATTTTAAGACAGGGAACTCAAATCGCATTCCTTGCTTGACAAATCGGAGGTCCAAGCTCAACTTTAACTTGATTCCTTGAGGGATCGGAGGTCCAGATGAGCCTCCTTTCATCTCTGACTAACTCTCTAGGCAGTCTCACTCTCTCTCTCTCTCTCTCACACACACACACACACACACACACACACACACACACTCTCTCTCTCTCTTTCTCTCTCTCACAAAACTCTGTCTCTATGGTGTATTTTGCCAAATGCGGGCTCCGCCCACACTCAAAGCGCAGCTGATGGAACAATTCTATTTAAATGTTTAAATGGATGGGATGTTGTATTTAAATCAGAGGTCCTGATTTAATATTAACTTGCTTCCTTGCGAGATGGGACCTCTTGTTTCTCGGAGCACTCTGCTCAGTATCGTGCCGAAATAATCTCCTCCGTCACTGTATTTGTACTTTAAGGTCTCCTTTTGCTTCAATATCGTCCTGATTGTAGAGGGGTTTCAGTGATAACAAAATATAATGCTGCAATGATCTCTAAACAAGCAACAGTCCTGTTCAACTCTCCTCACGCCTGTGACAAACAAGCTTTATGGGTGCAATACTATGGAGATTCAGCTCCGCCCTGGCCAATGGGATGCCAGCGGGGCGGGATGTTGGGAGACAGCCAATGAGAGAGCAACTTGTGCATCGTGTGAAATTTTGATTGGCGCGTTTGAATGGCGCATTTGGCGCTTTTCATAAGAGGAGGTTGTTTTCGTATACAGGGGACGAAAACTTAGGAAAATGTTTTTCGTAACCCGGAGTTTTCGTACCCAGCGGGTTTCGTAAGTTGGGGGCCGACTGTACTAATAGTAAAGCCTCATTAAGACAGAAAAATATAATTAAAAAAAATTAAACAAACTTGCTGACTGTAAAAGTAAATTTCATAATTAAATTATTTAGCTTTAATAAAGTGTTACTTTCAGAATTGTGTGAGGTTATGTTTTATGAGTCAAGTTGTTATGTTTTAATTAATAGTATGCAATCAATTAATTAAAAATAATTTTACGTTCACAAAGGATGATTTACTAGATGTTTCTTCTAGGGCAGCATAGCACTGCAGTTCTGGGTTTGAATCTTGTGGCCAACTGGGGCTTTTCTGTGTGGAGTTTTGATGCTTTCCCCATGTCTGCCTAAAGCCTAGCTTTAAAGTTGTCTGTGTCAAAATTTTGTTTTGTTGAAGCATATGAAACCTGGAACATATAATGTGTCTTTTTAAAACTCTTATAATGAACGGTGGATTGAATAAAGAATTTTAAACATGCTATCAGAAGAGAGGGAAAAGGACAGAAAACTTGAAGAAAAAGCAGGAGCTACAGGAATCACAGTAGAATTTCTGGATTTCTGTATGTGGATAGACTTGCTTTCTTTAGATGTGAAACAGCTTCCTAGAGTTACTGTCAGACGGCTATCTCTGCATTTGAACTAAGGAAAGCAATACTGACAATCAATGTAAAATCATGGAAACTTTTACAAGTCACCAGACCTCACTGATTCTAACAAATAGATATGGAGTAAGCAATGACAACGAATTTGTTTTATTTGAAGTTCTGGTTTAAAAACAACTTTCCTAATTACTTGCAGTCCAGTAATTGCTTATCAGTATGATCCATATATAGTAGTAATTACAAACGCTGAGGTGGTAAATGGTAAAATTTCAAATGGATCAAAACCATCATGGTATACACTGTTCAGCCATAAAAATGAAAACATTATGACCGCTGATGTAGCCATAATAAAGTACACCAAAATTAAGTGAATAATACTGATAATTCCCATAGAGTAACAAGGAGTGGGTGGTATAAGACAAAAAAGGAACAGTCAGTTCAGTAGCAAGCAGGAAAAATGATGATCCGAGTGACTTTAATAAGGATCATATCTGTGATGACTACACAACTGATCTATTAATCTCCAAAATGACAGGTCTTGTGGGGTGTTGTTGGGTATGCAGTGATAAATACCTAACATAGCTGGTCCAAGTAAGGACAACAATGAATTGACAAGGCTCATTCTTGTGTGTGGCCAGTGAAGGTTAGAATGTCTGACAGTTTCCTCTGAAGTGCCTGAAGAGGAATAATCATCTGAACTGTTGTAAAACACTCCACTATTAAAATATTTTTCAATTATTATTCCAGTACATGACCTAAGGTAATGTTTAAAATGTTTGTATGTTACATTTTATTTACTGTGGTGTAGCATGTTTCTAATTTTGTTTTGTTTATCCAATTTATTACATTTACATTGTTCTTTTATGTCCTTTTTGTTATGGTCTCTGTTTTGGGGGACTTTAATTTTGGCGCTGTGCCTCTAACTAACTGTTTACTCTCCGCTTCGGCTGGGAGGCGTGGCTGAGCTGCTCGATAGAACACACCTGAATTCACTATTCTCATTGCTAAAGAGAAGTTGATGTAACACTAAATGCTGAAAGTGTTGGTTATAAAAAGGGTGTCAAAAAACAGTGCGTTGTAACTTGGTGCATGTGGGGCTGCCAGGTAAAAAGACAGGCCCAGCCCAGCCCAGCCCGGACCGGACAAGACAAGGTAATGGCTTATAAAAATATGTGGCTGTAGAGGTATGCAGTTGAAAATTAAGTACATTTTCAGCACACTAAAGAGGAAATATGTGAATTGCACTTGTGAGGATAGTAACAGCTCACTTTTCATTTTTTTTCCTGCAGTCTAATACATTATAATCAGAGATGACCAGGAACAGATGATGGTCTATTATAAATACTTCTCATGATACAGTAAATATTACCTCTGTATATATGTAAAATGCATGTAGCCATCTCCCCATCCTCTGGGTACTCTGGTTTTCTCCCACAGTGCAAATGCATGTACATTAAGCTAATTGGCTGTTCATACAACGGACTGTGAATGTGTATGGGAATGACTGTATGTATTATGTCCTGTGATTGACTGACAGACTGTTCAGAGTGTTCAGAACTGCCTTCCCCTAGAGTTCCATCTTCTGGCAACCCCAAAAAGATGAAGCAGTTTGGTATATGAGTGAATGAATGAACAAACCAGTAGGATTGTTTCATCTTCCTCTCTCTGAGCCTTCTGTACTCTATCACGTGCAGTGAAAAATTAACTGCAGAACAGTATCTCGCAAATATATTTTAAGATAAATTGGAATGTACAGTATGAATCACATGGTGTGACTCCAGGCAGCCCTGTGAGCAAATGACACATGATCTGATGAAAGAGATCTCTAATTACAAGAAAAAGGTGGTTCAAACTGCAATGGCTGGTTCAGTCAGACTGCTCCTGCAAATGGCTAATTTGTTGAAATATGTTCTGAATGGAGAGTGTAGAAAGAAACAGATGGCATTACTTAAGTGTGACAAATGGTGGAGGCATGTGTCAAATTATGGAGATCTAATTTGCCAAAACAGCAACCATTTTTAAGACCACTGGATCTTCAAGTACCATCCAAAATAAAAATCACAAAGCTCATCTAATCCTTCAGTGAAACTGATAATTTATTTTCTTTATTGCACTTATCCTATCTGAAAGGACACTTGTCAGGATTAATACATTGTGTGAATGTACATACACTATCCAGCCAAATATTTATTAACCAATATTTTGTTGGACTATATTTAGACTTGGATTACTGTGTGTGTTTAAGCCTGTATGTTTCCAGGCATGTGTACAATCTCTGTTACGATTATGGTTAGGGCTAGTCATTTAAAAATCTGAATGAATCCAATAATGTTGTGTAAAATTAAGATGCTGTTTTCATTGATTTCAAAGTGAATAAATAAGTGAAACGGTGATTCTCTATTTGACATCATGTTAAGTCCACTAGGTCCTAATGCATCACACACATGTATGCATATATGAGAAAAATCTCTCTCTGTATATGTATATGCAGGGATCCCTCGCTACTTTGCACTTCAATTCAGTGCATCACCGGTTTAAAAAAAAAATTAAATTAAGGAATAGGGGAAAAGCTAAGGAAAATGCCACAAAACAAGGCCAGTTGTGCAAAAAAAACAACCCAAAATTCCCCTTCAAAACTAGTTCCATTTTTATGTGACGTGCGCATCTGAGTGTGTGCATGCACATCAGTGTCTTCTAGCCCTTGTGACACCAGGAACATTCAGCCGGACCCAAAAATGCAGGAGACAGGGTATGATGATAACGGATGAGCTTCATTGTTGACAGGGAAGGCACAAGAGCATGGGGAAATCGTAGTCATTGTTCGAGAAGCCCGGTGATTGCTAAGTGGAATCAGGTGTGTGTACTTAGCACGCCACCCGCGTGTGACAGCCACGCCCCTCTCCAGCACCTGCAGGCATAGAGAGAGGGAGAAAGAGAGTTAGAGCCACCGAAACCGAAGTCTCTCACAACACAAACCATAACATAGTGTACTGTATTCAATAATTTTTTTCACTTAATTTGAGTACCTGTGGTATGAGTTACAGCACCTGTAACTTCTGTTCAAAAGAAGATGGAACGGGTTAAGACCATTTACATTGTTTAATGGGAAAAGCGGATTCAGAATTCAACAAAATCAAAATTCATCCAGCCGTCGGGAATGAATCATGGTCAAGTATTGAGGTACCACTATATATATTATTATATACACACAGTAGGCCCTTGACTATTTGCGGTTTGAGCAACTCGCACGTGACTCAAATTTAGCCAATGGCTGTCCTCCTTCCTGCTGATTGAAAGAGATGAACACCTCTTTTTCCTCATTGGTGCACAAGTTGTCAATGAGCCTTTTTTAGTGTGTTTTAATTACCAGTTAAGTTCTATGATGTCACTCAAATGCCTGCTAAGCACCAGAAAAAGGTGATAATGTTGGATGTCCCTTCTGAAGAAATAAGACTTTCTCTGGAAGAAATGAGTTTCCTCTGAAGTGCCTGAAGAGGAATAATCGTCTGAACTGTTGTAAAACACTCCACTACTAAAGTCTTTTTCAATTATTATTATTCCAGTAGATGACCTAAGGTAATGTTTAAAATGTTTGTGTCTTCTCCTTTCGGCTGCTCCCTTCAGGGGTCATCACAGCAAATCATCCGCCTCCATCTCACCCTGTCCTCTGCATCTTCTTTGAGTCCAACGACCTTCATGTCTTCCTCTAGGTCTTCTGCCTGGTAGTTCCAACCTCGGCATCCTACTGCCAATATACTCACTATCCCTCCTCTGTACATGTCCAAACCATCTCAATCTAGCCTCTCTGACTTTGTCTCCAAAACATCTTACATGGGCTGTCCCTCTGATGTACTCATTATATTTTATTTACTGTGATGTAGCATGTTTCTCATTTTGTTTATCCAATTTATTACATTTCTTGTTCTCTTGTCCTTTTTGTTATGGTCTCTGTTTTGGGGGACTTTTTGGCACTGTGCCTCTAACTGTTTACTCTCCGCTTCGGCTGGGAGGCGTGGCTGAGCTGAATTCACTATTCTCATTTACTCCCAATAAACAAAAGCAAGCTCACCTCTGCGCCAAAGGATTAACTCGCATCACATCACCGCTTCTTTGGTTTGTAACACTCTCTAACTTTCTCACTCTAAAACTTTTTTTTTTTTTTTTTTTAAAAACTCACTATGGCTGAACTGCTCAGACTGAATGCAGTTAATACCTGAATTCGGTCATCTCATGCTTAATGCAATACGTTCCTCCATTGAGCATTTTTGAAAACTACAGTGCTGTATGTTTTTCAAAGAGAATGCATTTAAAGGTGTTTTCATATGTATGCTGTGTAATGTTTATATTTTATCAATAAATATCACAGTAAAAAAAAGTTTTTCTTAATCATTACTACATTAATACTGAATTAATGAGTAAGACTGTCTATAGAATGTGTTTAAGAATATTTTAGTGCATGTAATAGATACATAGTATTTTACTTCCGGCCGCTCATTCGCACATTTGACGTGATACATGGGGTTTTACTTCCGGGTATAGAACTCGCGGATTATCTCGATTTTATAGATATATATAAAAAAAAATGCCTCCATGAGGATGTGAGCTAGAAGGAGAGATTCTGGAGTGACTTAGATGAAGTGATGCAAAGTACCGCCAGAGCTGAGAGAGTGGTCATTGGTGCAGACTTCAATGGACATGTTGGTGCAGGCAACAGAGGGGACGAGGAAGTGATGGGCAGGTTTGGTATCCAGGACAGGAACGCAGAAGGACAGATGTTGCTAGATTTTGCAAAAAGGATGGAAATGGCTGTGGTGAATACTTTCTTCCAGAAGAAACAGGAGCATGGGGTAACTTATAAAAGCGGGGGTAGGAGCACACAGGTAGACTACATCTTGTGTAGGCGATGTAATTTGAAGGAAGTCAGTGACTGCAATGAGGAAGTGCAGAAGTGTGGACGAAGGAAGAGGTTAGCTAAGAAAAAGTGGGACATTGAGAGGACCGATGAGAGTAAACAGGAGTACAGGGGAAACACGGCGTAAGGCAAAAGTAGCAGTGGCTAAGGCCAAACAGAGGGCTTATGATGACTTGTATGATAGGTTGGATAGTAAAGAGGGAGAAAATGATCTATACAGGTTGGCACAGCAGAGAAATAGAGATGGGAAGGACGTGCAGCAAGTTAGATTGATAAAGGACAGAGAGGGAAATGTATTGACTAATGACAGAAGTGTGCTGGGAAGATGGAAAGAGTACTTTGAAGAGCTGATGAATGAGGAAAATGAGAGAGAAAAAAAGAGTAGAAGAGGTGACCATTGAGGAGCAGGATGTAGCAAAGATCAGTAAGGGTGAAGTGAGAAGGGCATTGAAGAGGATGAAGAATGGAAAGGCAGTTGGTCCTGATGACATACCTGTGGAGGTATGGAAGTGTCTAGGAGAGGTAGCAGTAGATTTTCTGACAAGAACATTCAACAAGGTACTAGAGAGTGAGCAGATGCCGGAGGAGTGGAGAAGTGTGCTGGTGCCAATTTTTAAGAACAAGGGAGACGTGCAGAGTTGCGGCAACTACAGGGGGATAAAGTTGATGAGCCATACGATGAAGTTATGGGAAAGCATGGTGGAAGCTAAACTAAGGGCAGAGGTCAGCATTTGTGAACAACAGTTTGGTTTCATGCCAAGAAAGAGCACCACAGATGCAATGTTTGCTTTGAGGATGTTAATAGAGAAGTACAGAGAAGGTCAGAGAGAGCTACATTGTGCCTTTGTGGATCTGGAGAAAGCATATGACAGGGTGCCAAGAAAAGAACTGTGGTATTGCATGAGGAAGTCTGGAGTGGCAGAGAAGTATGTTAGAGTGGTGCAGGACATGTATGAGAGATGTAAGACAGTGGTGAGGTGTGCTGTCGGTGTGACCGACGAATTCAAGGTGGAGGTGGGACTGCATCAAGGGTCAGCTCTGAGCCCCTTCTTGTTTGCTATGGTGATGGACAGGCTGACAGACGAGGTTAGACAAGAATCTCCATGGACTATGATGTTTGCAGATGACATTGTGATCTGTAGTGAGAGCAGAGAACAAGTGCAGGAAAATCTAGAGAGGTGGAGGTATGCCCTGGAAAGGAGCGGAATGAAGGTTAGCCTCAGAAAATCAGAATACATGTGTGTGAATGAGAAGGACCCAGGAGGAACGGTGATGTTACAGGGAGCAGAGATAACGAAGGTGGAGGATTTTAAGTGCTTAGGCTCAACAATCCAGAGCAATGGAGAGTGTGGAATAGAGGTGAAGAAGTGTGTGCAGGCAGGCTGGAATGGTTCTAGAAAAGTGTCCGGTGTGATGTGCAATAGGAGAGTGTCAGCAAGAATAAAAGGAAAAGTGTATAAGATGGTGGTGAGGCCAGCGATGTTGTATGGCTTAGAAACAGTGGCGCTGAGGAAAAGGCAGGAGGCAGAGCTGGAAGTAGCAGAGATGAAAATGTTGAGGTTCTCTCTGGGAGTAACGAGGATGGATAGGATCAGAAATGAGTATATCAGAGGGACAGCCCACGTAAGATGTTTTGGAGACAAAGTCAGAGAGGCTAGATTGAGATGGTTTGGACATGTACAGAGGAGGGATAGTGAGTATATTGGCAGTAGGATGCTGAGGTTGGAACTACCAGGCAGAAGGCCTCGAGGAAGACCAAAGAAGAGATTTATGGATGTGGTGAAGGAAGACATGAAGGTCGTTGGAGTCAGAAAAGATGCGGAGGACAGGGTGAGGTGGAGGCGGATGATTTGCTGTGGCGACCCCTGAAGGGAGCAGCCGAAAGTAAAAGAAGATAGATAGATATATATAAAAAATTTCCCCCCCAAGTAAAATGAGCCAATCAACACGAATGTCAACTTTAACACATGGCAAGTTGAACCAATCAACATGAACAAAAGCACATGGCCAGGAATGTCTTTCAATTGATGAACTTGGTGAGCAGGAGAATCGGGTGAAAAATACTCATCACTATCTGATAGGTCCATATCTGGCTCATTGCTCCATTCATTCAGAGCATCCCATAGTTCTGCTGTAGCAGTTTCTTATGGTTCATCGGTTGTTGGACATATACCAAAAGAACACAGCAAAATATTTTCCTGTTTTTTCTTTAAAGCAAGGCGGCACAATCAAATGTGACATGAAACATCCAGGTTATGAAAAACATTTTCCAAAATTTTCGTCCTCTTTTTACGAAAACAACCTTTTTTTTACGAAAAGCGCCAAATGTGCCATTCACAAATTCAAACAATGTGCGAGTTGCTCTCTCATTCACTGTCTCCCAACATCTCACCCCGCTGGCCTCCCATTGGCCAGGAGGCAGCTGAACTGTACCCAAAGTTCCTGTTTGTCAAACACATGAGAGAGGAGAGTTGAACAGCAATGTTGGCTCGAGAGTTTATTTTGAGATTGATCATTGCAGTGTTATATTTCGTTATCCATCATGGACCCGGAAAATACATAAAAGCGGAACTACAGTTACGGAGGCAATTATTTCGGGACGATATTGAAGCAGAAGGAGCATGAAAATAGTGCTCCATGAAACAAGACCTCCGATCTCGCAAGGAAGCAA
Source organism: Plotosus lineatus (assembly GCA_024760905.1). NCBI lineage: Eukaryota > Metazoa > Chordata > Actinopteri > Siluriformes > Plotosidae > Plotosus > Plotosus lineatus. The sequence goes on along the minus strand of CM045747.1, from coordinate 29,802,212 downwards.
GTTAATATTGAATCAGGATCTCTGATCTTTCAAACGGGTACTGTAATTCCGCTTTAAATACATTTAAATACAATTTCTCCATCAGCTCCGTGCTGTGTGTGGGCAGAGCCCGCATTCGGGGGGAGAGAGAGAAATGTTCAATAGTGGTTCAATTAATAAATGTTAATAACATGGTTTAATATGTTCAAATGTTTAAATGGTTTAATAACTTTCTTTTACTTTTAACACATTTCATACAAAATTAGTGTACTTTTTCGTCATGTTAAAAGGGTTTATGGGGTAGTCTTGGAAAGACTCACGCGTTTTACATGTAAAATGCACCTCTACTTACAAAAACTCCAGGCTACGAAAAAGGCTCTGGAACGGATTAATTTCGTAAGTAGAGGGCAAACTGTATATAGTACACACACAGGGATCCCCCACCAGTTCCCACTCTGTAGTTCCCCGTATCTAAAGTTTTTGTGTTTCTCCTCGTCACTAGCAGTGACTATGTTTTCCCCTTGCTCAAGTGTCTCCCCTGTAACAATAAAATCTCTTCGTGTTCTTCTCTGTCTTCTGCATTTTGGGTCTGGCTGAAAGTTCCTGATGTTAGTTAGCTTGATAATTTATGGTGCATTTAGGTTTGCACCTTGTACCATTAAATAATAAATTCAATAGAATGAAGTAAGATGAGAGAGATTGTATACAGTACAAACTCCAGGTTACTTATACAAGCTTTAAACATACGTTCCCATCTAGAGAATGCCCTGTTATGACTTAGGAACAAATTCATCTAACGAACGGGCCGTTCGGAATGTAACTCGTTCGTAAGTTGGTGTGTGTGTGTGTTGCATTAGCATCAGTGGGTTTAAAATAATTAATAGAATCATAACACATTTTGATTAATTTACTTGACTTACTGCTTGGTTTCTACATTAGTTGGCCTTCACGTTTATTGCCTTGAAGACCAATTCTGTCTGTGTCATAGAAAAAATAGAATTTCTCATACCGCCATAGGCCCCCACTGCAGCTAACTTTTTATCAAAGGCCGGCCATGTCCTTCACTATCCATGGTGTGAGTCATGTAAAAGAACCATACTACATACAAAAGAACCAGGCTGCATAACCTTCAGTGTGTTTCTGCCTTGTGATGGCCTGGCAAGCTGTCCAGGGTGTAGTGTACTCTGCCCTCGCTCGGAGTCAGTGGGGATGGGCGCCAGCCTCCCCACAATCCTAATTAGGATTAAGAGGTTACAGAAAATGGGTGCTGAATGAATATTGCCATAGGTGAAAGTAATCCAGAACACACCGGAACGCCTCATAAGAGCAACTTTCACCTATACATCCAATGCGAACCCTTTCAGATTTCCATAATGTGACGTGTTGAACTAGGTTTTAGTGCACTGGATGAGCACTATAATTTGTACATCATGGTACTTGCATCCCATCATGGGTTGCAACTTATAGCAGGGAGTCACTCACTGTCATGTAATGTTTATCCAATGTCCACTCATGCCCCCTACCCCCAGAAAACAGGGTATCCATTTTTTTTAGAATAAACAAACAAAAAAATCAGTTTCGTAGAAAGTGATGAAAAATTAATTTGAGAGATAACTCAAAACTTTTCATTGGATGGCTGGTTACTTGGGTCATCCATTCCCTCATAGAAGGACTCCTGACAGTGCTTGGGGGTCAGCTAAAGGCCGCGTGCATCCTTTTGATAGCAAATAGTATCTCAGCACAGCCTAATGCACTTCAAGGTAAAAAACAATGCAAAGAAAAATTGATAATGTTTAAGAGAAAGAGGATGACAAGCAAGTTGAGGAACAAAGAGCGGAATGTATAAAGGAAGCACATGGAGCAGGGATGGTATGCAGTAGACCATGGATGGACCATAAATGGTTAATGTTACTAGACCAGAATACAACAGGCTGTATGATTTTTTTTTTTTTTTTATTTTTTTATTTTTTTTTTTTTTATTCATTTATTTATTTTTTGTGTAGTCTACATTTACTGTAGGCCGAGGCTGTAAGAAACACTTTATGTTGAGGTTTGTTGTGTTATTATTGTTGTTATGTTATCTTCTCCTTAAGAAGTACTTTGTCTGCACTTTACTTGAAAATAAATGTTTTGCCATTTATTACATTGTGAGTCTGACATCTTACATTATGCACTCAAGGATGTGTACAGGATTTGAGAATTAAAGTCAGAATTAAAGAAAAGAACAGGCTTCATTAAAATTTTTAGTATGATGCTGCATAGATTCTTATCTTACTTTCACTCCTGCATACCACATCCCCCTGCTTTGGTTCTCACTCATTAGTGTTTCAATAACTGGACAAAGCATTGGAAAGAATAAAGAGCTGAACTGTCTGCTTCATTGGCTGTCTAAAGCAGGACCTATTTATGTAGATGTAATGGCCTAAAACTCTGAGCTTTGGTTAGAGTATAGTTCACGACTGTAGACATTAGAATGATAAACAAAATTCACTGAAATGAGAGCATTGGATGAACTAAATAAAGTAGAGTTTAGTGCACCAAGCTAATTACAGTAGACCCTCGACATTCGCGGGGGTTCGGTTCCGAGCCCCCCGCGAATCGAGATAATCCGCGAGTTCTGTACCTGGAAGTAAAACCCCATGTATCACGTCACATGCGTGAATGAGCAGCCGAAAGTAAAGTACTATGTATCTATTACATGTGTTAAAATATGCTTCTTAAACACATTCTATAGACAGTCTTACTCATTAATACAGTATTAATGTAATAAAATATATTGATGATTAAAAATGATTCAATTTTTACTCATTTTTACTGATGATAAAAAATAAACATTATACAGCATATACTGTTGTAAAGCACTCGTTTTAAAGTCTTTTTCAATTATTATTCCAGTACAGTACCTAAGTTAATTCTGAGAATGTTTGTGCATGAGATTTTATGTTCTGTAGCATGTTTAACAAATGATACCAAAAGGATAAACTTTATTATGCTTCATGTCCTTTTACATGGAACTTGGAGTGACGTCTCCAAGATGGCGTTGCCTAGAGGGCAACGTCGCAGACTTCTCATAGTCAAATTGTTTCTTTGTTCGTTTAAATTTTTTATTTGTTTGTTCATGTTTTGCACTATGCTTGTCTATGATCGGTCGACCCTACTACAGCTATGAGCAGCTTCAGCTTTGGCAATTAAGCATGCAACAACTTCTATCGTGAGCTGCTATTCTATGGGAGCTCAATGCTAACCGCCCAGGCAGAGTTCTGAGAGGGTTGGTTAGCACTTCCGGCCATACTGCTTGAAAATGTTCAGTCCCTGCAAAAAAAGATGGACGAAATTCATGCTCAGATTGCAGCGCAGAGGGATCTACATGACTGTGTTTCTGTGAAACATGGCTCGAGGAGAGTACACCCGATAAGGCGATTATACCAGCCGGCTACAAGGCCTTCATCCCCTGCAATCCCAAGCAGTCGTCATTCGGCCCCTTCCCGCCTGGGCTTATTGCTAGCTGGGGTGCGGCTCGCATTGAGCTGTCTACCATAGCATATTAGCTCTGCTTAGTTATACACGCTCGAAGATACTCCGATCTTATAGCTGTAGTAGACTCGACCGGTCGTAGACGAGCATAGTGCAAAACATGAACAAACAAAACAACAAATAAAACAAATTAAAACGAACAAAAACAATTTGACTCTGAGAACTCCACAATGTCGCTCTCTGGGCAGCGCCCTCTTGGGGACATCACTCCAAGTTCAATGTCAGGACATGAAGAGTACTGTAATAAAGTTTATCCTTTTGGTATTGTTTTTTAAACATGCTACAGAACATAAAATCTCACGCATAAACATGAACTTGGGTACTGTACTGGAATAATAATTGAAAAAGATTTTAATACAACAGTCCAGAGAAAACTGTCATTTCTCAGGAGAAAGTCTTATTTCTTCAGAAGAGACATCCAGCGTTTTCTATCACTTAGCCAGAGAAGACGCATAGCGTTTGAGTGGTATCCCAGAGCTTAACTGGTAATTAAAACGCACACAAAAAAAGAGGCTTATTGACAACTTGTGCGCGAATGAGGAAAAAGGGGCGGACATGAGCTCAACCAATCAGGAGAAAGGAGGACCGCCATTGGCCGAATTTGAATCATGTGCCAGTTGCACGGCAGTCAGTGAATACTCAAACTATGGGTGCAAAACTGCAAATAGTCAAGAGCATACTGTAAATAACTCTATCTGGTAATTTCGAAGTGCATGCTCTTAGATCATACCAAATAGTTTCCTTTTAAATGTTTTTAAAGTTCAAATCCATACCACTTGAGGAGGGTGGGGGGGGGGGGTTTGACTCTAAAGCATCTCACATCTACTTTAATCTTGCATTTCCTTATATTCTTATGAAATATCCTAATATTTTCATTTACAGAGTTGTAATTAAAAGAAACATGATATACAGTAATCCCCCTTATTTCCCAGTTAATGGGGACCAGCTCTCCCTCAAAATGGGAAAAACCGCGACATAAACACACCTGTCTCTCTATCTCTCTCTCTGTCTCACACACAGAGACACACATGCATTAAATGTGTATTGTATACACATTAAATGTTTATTGTAGCACTGCGGGCCACGCCCACAAGACGTGGAATTCAAAGCGCATTCCCTGCTTGACAGATCAGAGGTCCAAACTCAACTTTAACTTGATTCCTTGAGGGATCAGAATTCCAGATGAGCTCAAATGTGCCACATTTATTAAACATTTACTGAATTAAACAACTTAAAAACTAAAGAGTTAAGCTTCCTTCTCTCTCTCTCACACACACACACACACGCATGCATGCACACAGACACACACTCTCTCTCTATCTCACACACACACACACACACACGGACGGGATGTTTTATTTAAAGCGGAAATACAGTACCTGTTTGAAAGATCAGAGGTCCTCACTGTATTTCAGCTTTAAGGTCTCCTTCTGGTTCTGTCATCTCTCCTAGCCAATGGGAGGCCAGCAGGGCGGGATGTTGACAGACAGCCAATGAGAGAGCAACTCGCACATCGTGTGAAATTTTGATTGGCGCTTTTGAATTTATTTTCGTAAGGGGGGTTGTTTTTGTATCCCGAGGACGAAAACTTAGGAAAATGTTTTTCGTAACCCGGGATTTTCGTACCCAGGGGGTTTCGTAAGTCAGGGGCCAACTGCATTATATAAAATTTATATAGAAGTTAATTTTAAAGTGATCTATGCAGGTCAATGTCATACAGGAAACGTGTCTTAATATATAAACAAATTATATACCTTATAATCACAAAGATATACAAATACCATATAACAAATTTGCGGCCACTTCAAGGAGGAGAATCACTGGCGGCACTGGTGCTTGGTTGGGGCTCGTCCGCACTTCCAGAGCCTTTGCTTTAGTACATATCATGTTGGTGTCCAAACTCGCATTGTTTTTACGGCAGTCCGTAAACCACAATGACAAGGCATTTTCCATTTTTACAATGGCCTTATTGCGCTTTGTTACTGTTATGGTCTGTGCGAGTTTGCAGCATTTAACTCTCTCTCTTTCCCTCCATACACTGTGTGCACTGGCGAGTGGCGTGGCTGTTACCCATAGGCGAAATCCAGAGAGCACACCTGAATTCACTCAGCCAGCAGCACGCTATAAAAGAGGAGCTCCGTGCTCGACCAGTTTCCATGTTGATACTCTCCCAGTGATTTTGGTTTTTGTGGGGTTTTTTGTGTGTGACTTTTATTGAGCTCATGGGAAGCACTGGGGTGCGGGGAAAAATCGTGTTCATCGTAGTGGTGAAGGAAAAACACAAAGGAAAATTGCCTTCTAGGAAAATTGCCAATTTGTACTAGTAGAGATTACAATTGGCATCTCCCCTAGGGGAAATTGAAATCCCAAAAAAATACAATCTCAGTTGCTATCTCACCTAAGAGAATTGGCAATTCTCCTAGGAGACATGGCAATTGAAAGCTGTAATAAAGGGAACTCTTAAAATATGAAAAGCATGCCGAGTAGCAATAATTTTATTTAACTTGTCACATTTACAGAATTCAATAATAGTGGACAATATAAATGAGAAGACCAGATATTTTGTTAAAATTCAGACGCTCTCCGACTTATGTTCATCTGTTTTGTTTTTTCAATTTTACATTTAAAAAAAGTCAAATTTTGAGTTTCGACGTACCTACGTAGTATGCTGACGTAATGACGCTGTGTCCATTGTTTACAAACGACAGACTGAACGTGCCCCTCCTTCCTAGTTCAGTTTTATATATATATATATATATATATATATATATATATATATATATATATATATATATATATATATATATATATATATATATATATATATATATATATATAATATGAGAGAGAGAATTTTCTGAGTAGATCCTTCCGTAAGAGAGTGCTCAATACTTTTTCGTAGAGCAAATAAAAATAAAAGGACAGGACAAAGACTTTCTATTGAAACTTCATTTATCTCTACAGATCTGTTTCGAGGGGTGGTGAAACCATCATTACTCTTCAGGTAATTACAGAAGAAGAATTTTCCACTTTCCAATTTTCCACTAAGTTTTCATCCCCGGGATACGAAAACAACCTCCACTTACGAAAAGCACCAAATGCGCCATTCAAAATTCAA
>CM045747.1:29715581-29790581 GCA_024760905.1 Plotosus lineatus | reverse complement strand
TATTTACCTTGAAACAATATATTATTCATTTATCCATCTTCTAAGCGGCTTAATTGTATTTAGGGTTGTGGGAAGGCTGCCACCCATCTCTGCTGATTCTGCGTGAGGGTGGGGTACACTCTGGATAGTTCTTCAGGCCATCACAGGACTAATACAAAACACCTCGGTGTTATTTTAAACAGCCAATTTTTTAAGTATAATTAAATCAGCAAGTTAATCGCTGCATGTAAAGTCTGTTTAGAATAAGTGTACCACTGTAATTGATTACATGAGTTATAATCTCACATATACTACACACCACATGATATGAGTGGAAGGCTGACCCGTTAGTCTCTGCATGTTATCACAAGCCTCATTTATCACCTTTATCTCTATTTTAATCTGCCTTAATTACCTCATTTTAGTTCTGTTAGCTTTGTTTGTTTGTCTAACTTTTGTAATATTGGATTTTTGTGTCACTCTAGAGTCTCTGAGCATGCTTTCCATAAGTTTTAATTAATTTATTTATGAATCCGCACTTGTATCCACTTCTGCTAAATTCCTGACAGTAACCTGAGAGACAGTGTACAAGATAAGATTTCCTTTTGGTTTTCCCCCTTTATCAGGGGTCACCACAGCGAATGATTCACATGTTTTGGACTTGTATACGTTCACTTTCCTGTCACTCACAGTGATCACCAGCATAGCATTTCACAGAGCATATGCATGCTTTTGCCTCCTGAATGGTGTTCGCCAGTATTGGAGACTAAATTCAGGGAAGAAAATGGGAAAATAATTGAAATAAAAATTTCTCCTTTTGCATGTGTGGTTTTAGCTTTATTTAATATATTTTAGCTTTTCTTTATTTATCCCTCAGTGTACCACTTGAGCCGAAGTACTTAAAATCCTCCACCTTCTTTATCTCTGCTCCCTGTAACCTCACCGTTTCTCTTAGGTCCTTATCATTCATACACATGTATTCTGTCTTACTGAAGCTAACCTTCATTCCCCTCCTTTCCAGGGTATACCTCCACCTCTCTATATTTTCCTGCACTTGTTCTCTGCGTTCACTACAGATCACAATGTCATCTGCAAACATTATAGTTCATGGAGATTGTTGTCTAACCTCGTCTGTCAGCCTGTCCATCACCATAGCAAACAAGAAGGGGCTCAGAGCTGACCCTTGATGCAGTCCCACCTCCACCTTGAACTCTTCTGTCACACCGACAGCACACCTCACCCCTGTCTTACATCTCTTATACATGTCCTGCACCATTCTAACATACTTCTCTGCCACTCCAGACTTCCTCATACAATACCACAGTTCCTCTCTCAGCACCCTGTCATCTATACTTCTCTATTAACATCCTCAAGGCAAACACTGCATCTGTGGTGCTCTTTCTTGGCGTGAAACCAAACTGTTGTTCACAAATGCTGACCTCTGCCCTTAGTCTGGCTTCCACTATTCTTTTCCGTAACTTCATCGTATAGCTCATCAACTTTATCCCTCTGTAGTTGCCACAACTCTGCACGTCTCCCTTGTTCTTAAAAATGGGCACCATCACACTTCTCCATTCCTCTGGAATCCGCTCACGCTCTAAGACCTTGTTGAATGTTCTTGTCATGAAATCTACTGCTACCTCTTCTAGACACTTCCATACCTCCACCAGTATGTCATCAGGACCAACTGCCTTCCATTCTTCATCCTCTTCAATGCCCTCCTCACTTCACCCTTACTAATCTTTGCTATTTCCTGGTTCTCAACGGTCACCTCTTCTACTCTTTTTCTCTCTCTCTCATTTTCCTGATTCATCAGCTCTTCAAAGTACTATTTCCATCTTCCCAGCACACTTCTGTCCTTAATCAATACAATCAATACATTTCAAGTCAATACATTTCCCTCTCTGTCCTTAATCACTCTAACTTGCTGCACGTCCTTCCCATCTCTATTTCTCTGCTGTGCCAACCTGTATAAATCCTTTTCTCTCTCTTGACTTTCCAACCGAGCATACAAGTCATCATACGCCCTCTGTTTAGCCTTTGACACCGCTACCTTCGCCTTACGCTGTGTCTCCCTGTTCTCCAGTTTACTCTCTTCGGTCCTCTCTGTGTCCCACTTCTTCTTAGCTAACCTCTTCCTTTATACACACTCCTGCACTTCCTCATTCCACCACCAAGTCTCCTTATCTCCTCTCCTTCCAGATGACACACCAAGTACTCTCCTACCTGTCTCCCTGATCACATTCGCTGTATTTGTCCAGTCATCTGGAAGCACTTCCTGACCACCCAAAGTCTGTTTCAACTCCTCCTTGAAGACAACACCACATGCTTCCTTTTTCAGCTTCCACCACTTTGTCTTGTGCTCTGCCTTTGCCTTCTTCACTTTCCTCACCATCAGCGTCATCCTGCACACCACCATCCTATGCTGTTTGGTAACACTCTTACCCGCTACTACTTTGCAGTCACTGACTTCCTTCAAATTACATCGCCTGAACAAGATGTAGTCTACCTGTGTGCTCCTACCTCCGCTTTCATAAGTCACCCTATGCTCCTGTCTCTTCTGGAAGAAAGTATTTACCACAGCCATTTCCATCCTTTTTGCAAAATCTGTCCTTCTGTGTTCCTGTCCTGGATACCAAACTTGCCCATCACGTCCTTGTCCCCTCTGTTTCCTGCCCCAATGACCACTCTTTCACCTCTGCGGTACTCTGCATCACTTCATCTAAGTCACTCCAGAATCTGTCCTTCTCTTCTAGCTCACATCCTGCCTGTGGGGCATAAGCACTAACAATATTGACCATCATGCCTTCAATTTCTAACATGAGACTCATCACTCATTCTGACACTCTTTTCACTTCTAGAACATTCCTGACAAACCCCTCCTTCAAGATGACTCTTACTCCATTTTGTTTCCCATCCACACCATGAAAAAACAGCTTAAACCCTGCTCCTAAGCTTCTAGCCTTGCTACCTTTCCACCTGGTCTACTGAACACACAGCATGTCTACCTTCCTCCTCTGCATCATGTCAGCCAGCTCTCTACCTTTTCCTGCCATAGTTCCAACATTCAAAGTCCCTACTTTCAGTCCGAGACTCATGCCTTTCCTCTTCTCTCGCTGCCTACATACACGCCTCCCACCTCTCCTTCTTCGACGTCTTCAACCAACAGTAGTCCAATTTCCACCAGCACCCTGTTGGTTAACAGCACTGATGGCGGTCGTTGTTAACCCGGGCCTCGACCGATCTGGTATGACATTCTTTGTTGTGACTCGCATTTTTTATTTTTACGCCGGATTCCCTTCCTGACGCAACCCTCTGCATTTATCCGGGCTTGGGACCGGTGTGAGGGAGAGACACTGGTTTGTGCCACACACACACCCCCCCCCCCCACGGCTGCATTCATCAAATATTTATACAGTATCAAATATAACCTTTAACATTCTCTATGATGTGATCTTTCTGCTTGTAAATGGTTCCAATGGTCAACGGATGGTCACTTTACATGAAGCTGAGCCAACTCATTTTACATGAAGCTTAAAACAGCCAATCAACGCTTACAATATGTGAGGCGCTCAATACCGAAAGTAGTTCACTTGCTGAAAGTAGTTTACTTGCTTGAAACAAAGCGCGGGTTATGCGGACTGCCGGCTTTCAAGTGAGCCAGGGCTTCGTTGAACTCATTTAGTACTCCGCCCGCACTGTGAATCACCAGCAGAGCAGAGTTCTCTCTTTTCTGGATTCAGGTTTTCATATTTTACAACTCTCTTTGCTTAACTGAGTATATGCATGGTAGATTGTGCTGATTTGAGCAGATAGTTAATTCATCTCTGTGTATGAGACTTGCACCTCTGACCAACCATATTTGCTTCGGGTTATAAAAGTCCTCAAAACAGTGTAAACACAAAGATCACAGAGACGACGGCTTAACACAAGAGTAACACGCTATATAACCTATATATATATATATATATATATATATATATATATATATATATTTATATGTGTGTGTGTGTGTGTGTACAGTCGGCCCCCTACCTACGAAATTAATCTATTCCAGAGACTTTTTCGTAATGTGGGAATTTCGTCAGTAGGGGTCGCATCTTGCATATTCAAAGCCTAATTCGTTCCAAGGCTCCAGTCTTTGGACTGGATAAACCCCATCAACATTTTTAAAATGATAAAAGTACACCAATTTTGTATGAAATATGTGTTAAAATTAAAAGAAAATTATTTATTGAACAATTTAAACATTTTTTAACACATTAAACCGTTTTATTAATGTATTTATTCATTAAACCATTAATTAACATTTATTATTAACAAACACACACATCTCTCTCTCTCTCTCGCAGGCCACGCCCACAAGATGTGGCATTCAAAGCACATTCCCTGCTTGACAAATTCAACCTTAATTTGATTCCTTGAGGGATCGGAATTCCAGATGAGCTCAAATGCACCCACATTTATTAAACATTTACTGAATTAAAACAACTTAAACTAAAAACTAAAGCATTATTCCCTCTCTCTCGTTCTCTCTCTCTCTCTCTCTCTCTCTCTCTCACACACACACACACACACACACACTTCTCTATCTCTCTCACATGCACACACACTCACCTGTCTCGCTCTCTTTCTCTCTCGCTCTCTCTCTCTCTTGCGCGCACTGCAGGCCACGCCCACAAGACGTGAATTCAAAGCGCATTCCCTGCTTGACAAACTCAACTTTATCTAGAATTCCGATCCCTCAAGAAATAAAATTAATCTCAAATGCTCCCACATTTACTGAATTAAACAACTTAAAAAAACTAAAGAGTTAAGCTTCCTTCTGTCTCTATCTGGGAGGCCAGTGGGGTGGGATGTTGACAGCCAATGAGAGAGCAACTCGTGTGTCGTGTGAAATTTTGATTGGCGGGTTTGAATTTCTTTTCGTAAGAGGGGGTTCGGAACCCGGGGATTTTGTACACAGGGGTCTTCGTAAGTAGGGGGCTGACTGTATATAACGGAACTGGGAAGAAGGAGGGGCACGTTCAGTCTGTCGTTGTAAACAATGGATGCAGCATCATTGCGTCATTACCTCAGTGTACTATGTAGGTAGGTCTAAACTCAAAATTTGACTTTTTTTGAAAAGAAAAAAAAAAAACGTAAGTTGTGGAGCATCTTGTATGAGTAAATATATGATGAATAATTTTAAAGTATTCTTTTATGGACTTTGTTTTTTTATAAATGCCACAGACATACAGAGCTTGTGAAGCTGAGGAGTAAAATGGAGCCCTGGTCAGCATCTCCACAGTGCATTTAATTTCTTACTCTGCACCAACACAATGAGCTCTGTCTTTTCCTGTCAAAATGCAGCTTTCACTATGATGTCAGAGTACATAGCCACAAAGGATTACCAGCTGTCTAAAGAAAACATTCAGAAGTAAAGCAGCCTGGGAAGAGGACTGTTGTGACTACCTTCCCTGGTTATGACCTGGGAGAAATGAAATTGAAGATAAATTCATTTTAGGCCTTTAGGTTTTGCTCAAATTAAAGTAATATAAAGTCTGATGCACAGAATTCAGCAATTAAAATCTACTATCTAAGGGGTCATTCAACATTTTCAACAATTTCCTAAGCGTACAAAACATACGCTAGGGGGAGGGGGTAAGATGTCTGTGTTCGCTTTTTAATATTATAAAAATGTCGATCAACAATAATACATGCGCTCGTGAATATATTTGTGCGTGTACGTTTGAAACTCTCAATGTGTGATTCGCCAACCACCTGCAGTGTTGCATATCTGCAAAGTCTGCAGTGAATACTACCCAATCCGGTACAGCTGCTGAAACATCAGAAGGCAGCCGATCAAGGGTGTAGGCTGGGGGGGTGCACAGAGTGCATGTGCACCCCCCACAGCAGGAATTGAGTTCCGCTGGACAAGAAATTGTGTACAGTAGGCCCTTGACTATTCGCGATTTTGCACTCACGGTTTGAGTATTCACGGACTGCCGAGCAGCTCGCACGTGATTAAAATTCAGCCAATGGCTGTCCTCCTTCCTGCTGATTGGTTGAGGTGATGTAACGCCCCTTTTCCCTCATTTGCGCACAAGTTGGCAATGAGCCTTTTTTAGTGTGTTTTAATTACCAGTTAAGTTCTATGATGCCACTCAAATGCCTGCTAAGCACCAGAAAAAGGTAATGACGTTGGATGTCTCTTCTGAAGAAATAAGACTTTCTCCGGAAGAAACAACAGTTTCCTCTGAAGTCACGTCATTGCTGAAGAGGAATAATCATCTGACCTGTTGTAAAACACTCCACTATTAAAGTCTTTTTCAATTATTATTCCAGGACATGACCTAAGGTAATGTTTAAAATGTTTGTGTGTTTTATTTAATGTGGTGTCGCATGTTTCTCATTTTGTTTTGTTTATCCAATTTATTACATTTCTTGTTCTTTTATGTCCTTTTTGTGATGGTCTGTGTTTTGGAGGACTTTGATTTTGGCTGTGCCTCTAACTAACTGTTTACTTCCTGAGGGGTATGGCTGAGCTGCTCCGTAGCACACACCTGAATTCACTATTCTCATTTACTCCCAATAAACAAAAGCACGCTCATCTCTGCGCCAGAGGATTAACTCACATCAACATCACCGCTCTTTGGTTTGTAACGCCTCTTACTCTATCACTCTCAAAGTCTGTTTTGTACTTCGGCTTCGGCTGGGGGGGTGACTGAGCTGTTCGGACTTAATGTAGTTAATACCTGAATTCAGTCATCTCATGCCTAATGCAATACGTTCCTCTAGTGGGCATTTTTGAAAACTATAGTGCTGCATGTTTATAAAGAGAATGCATTGAAAGGTGCTCATCAATAAATATAACAGTAAAAATTGAAAAGTTTTTCTTAATCATTACTACATTTTACTACATTAATACTGTATTAATGAGTAAGACTGTCTATAGAATGTGTTTAAGAAGCATATTTTAGCACATTTTATCGATACATAGTATTTTACTTCCGGTTGCTCATTCGCACATGTGACATGATGCATGGGGTTTTACTTCTGGGTACAGAACTCCCGGATTATCTCGATTCGCGGGAGGTCCAGGAACCGAACCCCCACGAGTGTCAAGGGCCTACTGTATTCACGATCTTATAAATAAACTTAATGACTGTTATCGAAGAGAAAGTCGGAAATAAGTTCCGCATGACTAGAGTCAGGAAGTAACCCGGAAGTTAACGTGTAACGGGCACTGCGCATGTACACGCCCGAGCTGACCAATCAAAAAACATATTATCAGTAAGCAATACTAGCTGAACACTGTCAATCAAACAAAGTGCAAGTGTGAGAATAAAGCAGTTGGTTAGTCCCGCCTCCGGTTCCTGCACATGTGTTAGAACACAAACATTGACGCACAGAGAATGAATGGATAAAATAATCATAAGCCATCCAGCCTGGATCTGAAGCCTCATGCTCAGTACTTTTATAAAATTAATAGTATGTTTTTGTGCTGTAAATATGTATTCATATTTGTTTGTGCCTTTGAATAGATAAATAACTTTAGCTCAATTTATAAATGTATTTAGCACATGTACTTTCAGATGTAGTTTGAAATATATTTGAGAATGTTTTTGGTTGAACTATATTTGATTCGTCTTCTGAGAGTAATAGATGAATTTTGATCTTCTGCTGAAAAACTGTGCGTGTTGTTGGCGTGAGATTCCATGTTGTTTATATCATATAATATGCTGTGATATGCATGCACTAGATTTCATGTGATACTTTGTACCAACTCAGTGATGTCACAGTAACTTTGTGTAGGTGGGCACTTAGCAACGGCGGCTTTTGGGTCGATAACTTATACGACAAGCACATAAAACAAAACCGCTGTTTGTGCAATGGTTTATTTATGATATATAATTTAAGCCACAATCGCTTCAATAAACTATACTTAAGCTACTGCCAACTTTAGTCGGCGTTTCATTTCCTCTTTAAGGCTTAGACCTATCGCCCCCGGGACTCGAGTTTTGGTCAACCGAGATGTGCACTCCTCCATGGTCAGACCAGCCTACGCCCTTGCTGATCACAAACTGAAGTGTGGTTGTTCAAAAGCCAATGACCAATAAAAATTGCAGACATTTTGAATTATATTTTAATACAAAAAAGTCTTAAAATTAATATTAAAGCAGGTGTCATTAAAAAGAATTCTTTAAAAGTATAATTTTTTTATTAAGTTCATTATTATTTGACTGGTGTATAAAAGAGGTATTGATCAAGGACATACATTGATTTATTTTATAAAAGAGGTTTGACCATTGTTTTGTTTAATATCTTACTAAAAAAATCCTGCCGAGAGATCATCAACAGTTATTTGTGCGCTTTTTGGGGGGGGGGTCCGAAAAAAAGAGTACTCTCTGTACACTTGGGAAAATGTTGAACCGCCCTGAAGAGAACACTATGAACTATTGCATTGTATATTAAAGGAATACTGTATTTAAAGAAATGTCATAATGGGCCCTGCGATGGCCTGGCAAGCTGTCCAGGATGTACTCTGCCATTGACCAAGTTGGCCGAGATGGGTGCCAGCCTCCCCTCGACCATAATTGGGAATAAGCGGTTTAGAAAATGGATTAATGAATGAATGAATGGATAAATGTTATAGTGGATATTAGAAGGCATATGTTCAGCATAAACTTAAAACGGAGGGAAATGTGTAAAATATATAGATTTAGACATTGCTGAAAGCTGAGCTCTCGATAGATATGTCCACTGATGGGTGTCCGAATATAGTGTTATAAGAGTATTGTGGCTCCTTTAAGGGTCATACAGCTGCTGATTAAGTGTGTATTAGTATCAACTTTAACCCTGGAAGAAACCATTTAGTCTTCCACGTGTTTCTCGACTACGGTCTGAAGTAAAAGTAGTAAAGACTAAGGCTAAGTTTCTTTGTACTGCATTCTCTCGCTGATTTCTAAGTACACTTATATCACCTGTTTTAATAGTTTAATTTTCTTTTCAAGAAGTTCATGGTTGATGCTTTCGTTTATGTTTTGTGCTTTTGCTCAAGATTTGTCAGCCTACCTGAGTTAGATTGTGTTTTGTAATTTAATTCTGTACAAGTCTGTGTAATTTGTACGAGCATCCATTTTTTGGGTTTCAGTTTCATTAATAATAAATCTGGGTTTTTTACTGCTGCCTATCATCATGCATATAACGATACAGTTGGCCCTCTACTTACGAAATTAGTCCGTTCCAGAGCCTTTTTCGTAATGTGGAGGTTTTGTAAGTAGAGGCGCCTGATTCGTTCCAAGACTACCCCATAAACCCTTTAAAAATGATAAAAGTACACCAATTTTGTATGAAATATGCGTGAAGTATGTGTTAAAGTAAAAGAAAATTATTTATTAAACCATTTAAACCTTTTATTATTAAACCATTTTATTAACATATTTATTAATTAAACCATTATTAAACATTTTTTTATTAACGCACATACACACACACACACACACACACACACAACATTGTCTCTATCTCTCTCTCTCTCTGTGTCTCTGTCTCTCTCTCTCACACACACATTTGTGGTGGGCTCCGCCCACACGCATGACGCCGGAGCATTTTCAGACGGCTAATTCAAAGTGCACTCCCTGCTTGACAGATCAACACATTTATTAAACATTTAATGAATTAAACAACTTAAAAAACGAAAAATAAGCTGCAATGTGTTCTCTCGAAAGAGAGTTAAAATAACGCCTCCTTTCATCTCTGACTGACTCTGTACGCAGTCGCTCTCTCTCTCTCTCTCTCTCTCTCACACACACACTGCCCCTCTCTCTGTCTCTCTCTCTCTCACACAACACACACACACACACACACACACACACACACATTTGTGGCGAGCTCCACCCACACGCAGGACGCCGGAGCATTTTAAAACGGGAAATTCAAAGCGCACTATGTTCTGTGCCTATGGTGCGCACTCAGAAGTTCTGCTATAAACTGATTGCAAGACCTCTTGATTGCATTGTCTTATTTATTTATTTATTTTATTAGTATTATTTTGTATGAGAACAAATGCCTATTTTTTTCTTAGTGTGCCTGTTTTATTCTTGTTCTATTCTATTATGGGAAAAATCAAAGGTTTAATGTTTGGGGGGGAAAAGTGGTTGTTTGTACATTTTATTTTGCTTTGTTTACTTGTAAACATGCTCAGCAGTGGTGTGGTACATCTCTGGAATGGAATGGTGTGTGTCAGCTTTTATTTGGTGCTGTGAGGAATAATGTTTTCTGTGCTTCTGCAGTTTTCTTAAGACATTATGTGGGCCTGCATGGGTATAAAGCAGGGCTGTGTGGAAACCTATGCAAGCATCGAAATAACGTGTACACGCCACACAAAAACCATAAGCCAGGAACTGAATCCAAGAGCTTCTTGCTGGGAAGAGAATATGCTAACCACTTTGCCATCATGCCCTAACTAAAACCTAACTAAAAACTAACTTGATCATCAGAATTGCTTTGTTTTGCAAAAAAAAAAAATCTCTCTTTTGCCTCTTTTTCAGGCCCTTGCACACGTCAATTAAAAAAAATATATTTTCTTAAAAACTGACCAACTTAACTTTCCAAGTTTTGCAACTGGGCTAAATATAACCTTTAAAAAGCTAGTAGAAATGGACAAAAGAAACTGGAGCACTCTGAGAAATGAACAGCCTTGAAAGTGCAAACAAAAAAAGACCAATGTTTCGACAATCCTGTGTTATCATGAGAGTCAAACAGGACAAAGACATATGCAAACAACAAATAGAAAAATAAAGAAAATGACTGCTTGATTTGTAGCCTTAACGCTTAGTTGGAATGTAGTTACACTCAAGCAAGTCAGCAATGCATAAGAAGAGATCCCATTACTGATTGGGCCAGATCAAATATAAATCAAGGTGAATCAGCCACAACCTAAAAGATTTCCTGTAAATATCTTGCCATAGCATTTTAAAACTACTGTATGATATTTGATAATGAAAATGATCAGATAACATTCAAGATGTTTGAGTAATTTTTCCCTCTGCATAAGCAATCCTGTGTGTGTGTGTGTGGTGGGCATTGTGACTGGGGCAATGGAATATGCCTGTAACAGTCATCAATGGCTTTAAATTAATGTGAAATAGAGAATGCTGTGGATCTTTACAAAATCTGGCAGTGAAGCCTAATCATAATGTGTTTTGTAATAAAGTACCTTGTCAAAGAAAGCCAGTATTTTTCCTATCACAGCATCCCAATGCTTCATTGATACTCTCCCACATCGGTAGAAAATGCATGTAGTATTTGTGCAGTAAAATCTAACAAATTGAGTGGTGTTTGAGTGCGTGTAAATAGGCTACCGACAGTCTTTTATTCTATGATTCTTTTTTATCTCCTGCCTTCATATATTTGTCTGAAAAAAAACAAAACAGTATTCTAATTATTATACAGAGTTTTAATTGTAATAGTCATACGCGTTCTGACTTTTTTTATGCCTTTTTTATATTTTATATGTTATATATTATGTTTAGGCCGGGGGATTAGGAGGGGGTTTGCCCATTCCTGATGCAGAGGTTGCCAAGGTATTTAAAAAGCTATTTGGTGTCTGAGCTCTGGATGAGGATGAGATCTACCCTGAATACCTTGGGGCTCTGGCTGTTGTAGGATTGTCTTGGCTGACAGCAGCATTGCATGTGAATCAGGGGCCATACTTTGCAAACTAGGTTAGTAGTTTCCCTTTGGAAAAAAAAAAAAAAAAAAAAAGGTGACCAGAAGGTGTGTTCCAACTATCATAGAATCACACTCTGATACCTGATAAAGTCTATTCAGGAGTACTGGAGAGTAGGAGCCAACCAATGGTTGAACCTCGGATTCCACCGCCAGGCTTTGAGGGGTTCAGGTCTGGCCATCAAATTTTAGTTATGCTTTTTGCACAAGACAATTGTCCCTTTCGCTTCATCAAGCCGGGGCCGCCAGCTCAAGCTGGAGTGATTTGAAGCCGAGTGTGAAGTGACCAGAATGACAGTCAGCACCTTCCAGTCCAAGGCCATGGTTCTGAGTCACAAAAGATTGGAATGCACCCTCCAGATCTGGAGGCCCCAAGTGGAGGAGTTTTGAAATGAACTTCCTTTGCAGGATAAGAGAGAGCGTTGACAGTAGTCAGTTGAGATGGCTCAGGCATCTGATTAGAATGCCTCCCAAATGGCATGTCTGACTGGAAAGAGACCCCAGTGTCGACCTGGAACACACCGGAGGGACCCATCTCTCGGCTGGTTTGGGAACGCTTTGCTGTTCCCTCAGAAGAGTGAGAGGAAGTGGTTGGGGAGAGGGACATCGAGACATCACTGCTTAGGCTGCTGCCCCATGACCTGACTCCCAAACAAGCAGAAGATGAAGATGAAGCATTAGGAAGTTGCATTACAAGAGATTGGACCTCTTGCTCAAAGGCACTTCAGTTATGACAGTGTAGGAAGGGGAAGTGCTGCTCCCTTCCCCCACCACCACCACCACAAATTTTTCTTATAGTTTTGAGAAATCAAATCATGTCCTTTCAGTCCCAAACCCGCTTCTCAAACCATTCGGCCACGGTTGACCATGATTTTAGGTACAATACATAAAATATTCAATCTAGGACATAGATGTTTGTATTGAAGAATTTAATGATCCACTCAAAATGTACTTTCTGCATTTCAACTGATACTGTAGTAAGGACGATTTAGCTGTGACATCATCTGCCAAAAACAATCTTGAGAACTGGATTTTGTAGGTGGGAAAAACAGAACAAATTATTCATTGAGTTTATCTCATGCACACTTTAATGAATAAAATTATTTGCTATTTTAACATGATGAACAACATGCGGGTTAACTGTTGTGCCCCAGGATGCACAAAGCGGTTGTCCAGAGGTTCATTCATCCATTCTCCCTGATTTCTGAAATACAGTAAGTCCTTGACTATTCGCGGTTTTGCACTCACGGTTTGAGTAATCGCGGAATGCCAAGCAACTCACACGTAACTCGAATTCAGCCAATGGCTGTCCTCCTTCCTGCTGATTGGTTTAGATGATGTAACGCCCATTTTTCCTCATTCGTGCACAAGTTTTCAATGAGCCTCTTTTTTTAAGTGTGTTTTAATTACCAGTTAAGCTGTATGATGCCACTCAAACGCTGTGCGTCTTCACTGGCTAAGCGCTAGAAAAGGTAATGACGTTGGATGTCTCTTCTGAAGAAATAAGACTTTCTCCTGAAGAAACGAGAGTTTTCTTTGAAGTGTCTGAAGAGAAATAATCTCCTGAAAGCACTCTAGTCTTTTTCAATCATTATTACAGTGCAGTACATAAGTTAATGTTTAGAATTTTTGTGTGAGATTTTATGTACTGTGGTGTAGCATGTTTATTGTTTTGTTTTGTTTATCCAATTTATTACATTTCATGTTCTTTTATGTTCTTTTTGTTATGATCTGTGTTTTGGGGGGACTTTGATTTTGACGGTTGTGTTCTCTAACTGTCCGCTCAGGTTGAGGGGCGTGACTGAACTGCTCCGTGGCTTCTAAACATTCTAAACATTAACTTAGGCACTGCACTGAAATAATAATTGAAAAAGACTTTAATACTACAGCTTTACAATTGTTCAGATGATTATCTTCAGGCACTTCACAGGAAACTGTTGTTTCTTCAGGAGAAAGTCAGGAGAATGGCATCAGAGAGCTTAACTGGATAATATATTATACATACAAAATGAAAACATGCATACTGTATGCATGTGTGTGTATATATATATATATATATATATATATATATATATATATATATATATATATATATATATATTACACATATATAGTCGGCCCCCAACTTACGAAGACCTCTGTGTCCGAAATCCCTGGGTTACGAAAAACATTTTGCTGAGTTTCCGTCCCAGAAATACGAGACAACCCCCTCTTATGAAAGGAAATTCAAACGCGCTAGTCAAAATTTCACACGACGCGCGAGTTGCTCTCTCATTGGCTGTCTCAGCATCGTGCCCGCTGGCCTCCCAGATAGAGACATAAGGAAGCTTCACTCTTTAGTTAAGTTTTTTAAGTTGTTTAAGTCAGTAAATGTTTAATAAATGTGGGCGCATTTGAGCTAGTCTGGAATTCCGATCCCTCAAGGAATCAAATTAAAGTTGAGTTTGTCAAGCAGAGAATGCGCTTTGAATTCCACGTCTTGTGGGCGTGGCCCGCAGTGCGCGAGAGAGAAAGAGAGAGAAAAAGAGAGCGAGAGAGAAAGAGGTGTGTGTTAATAAAAAAATGTTCAATAATGGTGTAATTAATAAATATGTTAATAAAATGGTTTAATGTGTTATTAAAATGTTTAAATGGTTTAATAAAAAAAAATTCTTTTAATGCACATCTCATACAAAATTGGTGTACTTTTATCATTTTAAAGGGTTTATTGGGTTTATCCAGTCCAAAGACTGGAGCCTTGGAACGAATTAGGCGTTTAACATGTAAGATGCGACCCCTACTTGCGAAATCCCCGCAATACGAAAAGGGCTCTGGAACAGATTAA
The DNA here is from genome assembly GCA_024760905.1 of Plotosus lineatus. NCBI lineage: Eukaryota > Metazoa > Chordata > Actinopteri > Siluriformes > Plotosidae > Plotosus > Plotosus lineatus. The sequence goes on along the minus strand of CM045747.1, from coordinate 29,776,063 downwards.
TTTCGTAAATTGGGGGCCGACTGTATATACTAGTCCTTCTCATAAAATTAGCATATTGTGATAAAGTTCATTATTTTCTGTAATGTTCTGATAAAAATTAAACTATCATATATTTTAGATTCATTGTACACCAACTGAAATATTTCAGGTCTGTTATTGTTTTAATACTGATGGTTTTGGTATACAGCTCATGAAAACCCAAAATTCCTATCTCAAAAAATTAGCATATCATGTTCAGATAGTCTAAACGAGCTATTAACCTAATCATCTGAATCCACAAATTAACTCTAAATACCTCCAAAAGATTCCTGAGGCTTTTAAAAACTCCCAGCCTGGTTCATTACTCAAAACCGCAATCATGGGTAAGACTGCCGACCTGACTGCTGTCCAGAAGGCCATCATTGACACCCTCAAGCAAGAGGGTAAGACACAGAAAGAAACCTCTGAGCGAATAGGCTGTTCCCAGAGTGCTCGATCAAGCCACCTCAGTGGGACGTCTGTGGGAAGGAAAAAGTGAAATAAGGGCCGATTCCAAACCATGGGGGACCTGTGGAAGCAGTGGACTGAGTTTGGAGTCGAAACATCCAGAGCCACCGTGCACAGGCGTGTGCAGGAAATGGGCTACAGGTGCCGCATTCCCCAGGTCAAGCCACTTTTGAAGCAGAAACAGCGGCAGAAGCGCCTGAGCTGGGCTACAGAGAAGCAGCACTGGACTGTTGCTCAGTGGTCCAAAGTACTTTTTTCGGATGAAAGCCAATTTTGCATGTCATTCGGAAATCAAGGTGCCAGAGTCTGGAGGAAGACTGGGGAGAAAGAAATACCAAAATGCCTGAAGTCCAGTGTCAAGTACCCACAGTCAGTGATGGTCTGGGGTGCCATGTCAGCTGCTGGTGTTGGTCCACTGTGTTTTATCAAGGGCAGGGTCAATGCAGCTAGCTATCAGGAGATTTTGGAGACTTCATGCTTCCATCTGCTGAAAAGCTTTATGTAGATGAAGATTTTCATTTTTCAGCACGACCTGGCACCTGCTCACAGTGCCAAAACCACTGCTAAATGGTACATGGTATTACTGTGCTCAATTGGCCTGCCAACTCTCCTGACCTGAAGCCCATAGAGAATCTGTGGGATATTGTGAAGAGAAAGTTGAGAGACACCAGACCCAACACTGTGGATGAGCTTAAGGCCGCTATCGAAGCATCCTGGGCCTCCGTAACACCTGAGCAGTGTCACAGGCTGATTGCCTCCATGCCACGACGCATTGAAGCAGTCATTTCTGCAAAAGGATTCCCGACCAAGTATTGAGTGCAGAACTGAACATAATTATTTGAAGGTTGACTTTTTTGTATTAAACACACTCTTTTATTGGTCGGATTAAATATGCTAATTTTTTGAGATCGGGATTTTTGGTTTTTCGTTACTTTTTTCCCAAAATAATCAATATTAAAACATTAAAAGGCTTGAACTACTTCAGTTGTGTGTAATGAATCTAAAATATATGAAAGTCTAGTGTTTATCGGTACATTACAGAAGATAATGAACTTTATCACAATATGCTAATTTTTTGAGAAGGACTAGTGTGTGTGTATATATATATATAGAGATATAGATATATATATATCTTCTTCAGATGCAGCCATGAGGCGGGGGGGGCAAATGCAGCCATGAGGCGGGGGGGGCACGAACCAGTGTCTCTCCCCCTTATGCCGGTCCCAAGCCCGGATAAATGCAGAGGGTTGCGACAGGAAGGGCATCCGGCGTAAAACTTCTGCCACATTTAAAAAATGCAAATGATCAAAACAAAATTCATACCGGATCGGTCGAGGCCCGGGTTAACAACGACCGCCATCAGTGCTGTCAACCAACAGGGTGCTGATGGAAATTGGACTACTGTTGGTTGAAGACGTTGAAGAAGGAGAGGTGGGAGGCGTGTCCGTAGGCAGAGAGAGAAGAGGAAATGTGTGAGCCTAGGACTGAGAGTAGGGACTTTGAATGTTGGAACTATGCAAGGAAAAGATAGGGAGCTGGCTGACATGATGCAGAGGAGGAAGGTGGACATACTGTGTGTTCAGGAGACAAGGTGGAAAGGTAGAAAGGCTAGAAGCTTAGGAGCAGGGTTTAAACTGTTTTATCATGGTGTGGATGGGAAGAGAAATGGAGTAGGAGTCATCTTGAAGGAGGGGTTTGTCAGGAATGTTCTAGACGTGAAAAGCGTGTCAGACAGAGTGATGAGTCTCAAGTTAGAAATTGAAGGCGTGATGGTCAATGTTGTTAGTGCTTATGCCCCACAGGCAGGATGTAAGCTAGAAGAGAAGGAGAGATTCTGGAGTGATTTAGATGAAGTGATGCAGAATACCACCAGAGGTGAAAGAGTGGTCATTGGAGCAGACTTCAATGGACATGTTGGTGCAGGCAACAGAGGGGACGAGGAAGTGATGGGCAGGTTTGGTATCCAGGACAGGAACACAGAAGGACAGATGTTGATCGATTTTGCAAAAAGGATGGAAATGGCTGTGGTGAATACTTTCTTCAAGAAGAAACAGAAGCATAGGGTGACTTATGAAAGCGGAGGTAAGAGCACACAAGTAGACTACATCTTGTGCAGGCGATGTAATTTGAAGGAAGTCAGTGACTGCAAAGTAGTAGTTGGTGAGAGTGTTGCCAAACAGCATAGGATGGTGGTGTGCAGGATGACACTGATGGTGAGAAAAGTGAAAAAGGCAAAGGCAGAGCAGAAGACAAAGTGGTGGAAGCTGAAAAAGGAAGAGTGTCGTGTTGTCTTCAAGGAGGAGTTGAAACAGGCTTTGGGTAGTCAGGAAGTGCTTCCAGAGGACTGGACAACCACAGCCAATGTGATCAGGGAGACCGGTAGGAGAGTACTTGGTGTGTCCTCTGGAAGGAAAGTAGATAAGGAAACTTGGTGGTGAAATGAGGAAGTGCAGGAGTGTGTACAAAAGAAGAGGTTAGCCAAGAAGAAGTGGGACATTGACAGGACCGAAGAGAGTAAACAGGAGTACAGGGAGACACAGCGTAAGGTGAAGGTAGCAGTGTCAAAGGCCAAACAGAGGGCGTATGATGACTTGTATGATAGGTTGAACAGTAAGGAGGGAGAAAATGATCTATACAGGTTAGCACAGCAGAGAAATAGAGATGGGAAAGACATGCAGCAAGTTAGAGTGATAAAGGACAGAGAGGGAAATGTATTGACTGATGACAGAAGTGTGCTGGGAAGATGGAAAGAGTACTTTGAAGAGCTGATGAATGAAGAAAATGAGAGAGAAAAAAGAGTAGAAGGGGTGACCGTTGAGGAGCAGGAAGTAGCAAAGATTAGTAAGGGAGAAGTGAGGAGGGCATTGAAGAGGATGAAGAGTGGAAAGGCAGTTGGCCCTGATGACATACCAGTTGAGGTATGGAAGTGTCTAGGGGAGGTAGCAGTAGATTTTCTGACAAGAATATTCAACAAGGACTTAGAAAGTGAGCAGATGCCAGAGGAATGGAGGAGAAGTGTGCTTGTGCCCATTTTTAAGAACAAGGGAGATGTACAGAGTTGTGGCAACTACAGAGGGATAAAGTTGATGAGCCATACAATGAAGCTATGGGAAAGAATAGTGGAAGCAAGACTAAGGGCAGAGGTCAGCATTTGTGAACAACAGTTTGGTTTCATGCCCAGAAAGAGCACCACAGATGCAGTGTTTGCTTTGAGGATGTTAATAGAGAAGTACAGAGAAGGTCAGAGGGAGCTGCATTGTGCCTTTGTGGATCTGGAGAAAGCCTATGACAGGGTGCCGAGAGAAGAACTGTGGTATTGTATGAGGAAGTCTGGAGTGACAGAGAAGTATGTTAGAGTGGTGCAGGACATGTATGAGAGATGTAAAACAGTGGTGAGGTGTGCTGTTGGTGTGACAGAAGAGTTCAAGGTGGAGGTGGGACTGCATCAAGGGTCAGCTCTCAGCCCCTTCTTGTTTGCTATGGTGATGGACAGGCTAACAGACGAGGTTAGACAAGAATCTCCATGGACTATGATGTTTGCAGATGACATCGTGATCTGTAGTGAGAGCAGAGACCAAGTGGAGGAAAATCTAGAGAGGTGGAGGTATGCCCTGGAAAGGAGGGGATTGAAGGTTAGTCCTAGTAAGACAGAATACATGTGTGTGAACGACAAGGACCCAAGAGGAACTTTGAGGTTACAGGGGGCAGAGATAAAGAAGGTGGAGGATTTTAAGTACTTAGGCTCAACAATCCAGAGCAATGGAGAGTGGGGAAAAGAGGTGAAGAAGCGCGTGCAGGCAGGTTGGAATGGATGGAGAAAAGTGTCCGTGTGATGTGTGATAGGAGAGTATCGGCAAGAATGAAGGGAAAAGTGTACAAGACGGTGGTGAGGCCAGCAATGTTGTATGGTTTAGAGACAGTGGCCCTGGGGAAAAGACAGGAGTCAGAGTTGGAGGTAGCAGAGATGAAAATGTTGAGGTTCTCTTTGGGAGTAACGAGGATGGATAGGATCAGAAATGAGTACATCAGAGGGACAGCACATGTTAGATGTTTTGGAGACAAAGTCAGAGAGGCTAGATTGAGATGGTTTGGACATGTACAGAGGAGGGATAGTGAGTATATTGGTCGTAGGATGCTGAGGTTGGAACTACCAGGCAAAAGGCCCAGAGGAAGACCAAAGAGAAGATTTATGGATGCGGTGAAGGCGGACATGAAGGTCGTTGGAGTAAGAGTAGAAGATGCAGAGGACAGGGAGAGATGGAGGCAGATCATTTGCTGTGGCGACCCCTGAAGGGAACAGCCGAAAGGACAAGAAGATAGATAGATAGATAGATAGATAGATAGATAGATAGATAGATAGATAGATAGATAGATAGATAGAGTATGCTGTATAATGTTTATATATTTTATTAATAAATATCACAGCATAAAATTAAAAGGTTTTTCTTAATCATTACTATATTTTACTACATTAATACTGTATTAACGAGTAAAACTATATGTCTATAGAATGTGTTTAAGAAGCATATTTTAGCGCCTGTAAAAGATACATAGTATTTTACTTCCGGTTGCTCATTCGCACATGTAATATGATGCATGGAGTTTTTCTTCCAGGTACAGAACTCGCGGATTATCTTCATTCGTGGGAGGGGCCGGAACCGAGCCCCGGGCGAATATCGAGGGCCTACTGTATAGCAAAGAAAAATAAAACTTGCAAGGGGCTCTTAAATTATTTAAACCGCTACCATATTCATAACAAAACCTGTAGAACTTTACTAATGGTAGTTTCCCCAGAGATTAAAGCCCATTAGTCATCCATACATACCATGAGGTGATTTTTTTTTTCTCCTTTTATTTGTATTTTTCAATTTGGATACTTACGAGATCGAGAGCCAGTCACAGCGTACACGTTTAATATGTTTAATCCCTAAATTCCACTCACCTTGCTTTGCATGCGTAATGAGTGCTTTGTCACATATCCTAGCTTTTTTCTTGTAAAAGTCAATGATATAAAACCTCCCAATTGAGGCCGGAGTAATAATAATACCCATTTAATGATTTTTAAGCTTTCGTCCATTTTATATGAAAAGTGTAGCGTGGTGCTTGAAAGTTTGTGAACCCTTTCGAATATTATATATATTTCAATATTGTTTTATCTTAAATATAACCTATACGTCATCAAATTTTCAAACAAGTTCTAAAAATGAAAATCTGATGATGGTTTAGGTCATATTTATGCAGAAATGTATACAATTTTAAAAGGTTCACAACATTGAAAGCACCATTGTAATTGAAATGTGTGACACTGGAAGCATGTAAAAGAAATCAACTTACGAAAAAGCGACTCGCAGCCATTATGCATAATTGTTTGGGGGAGACATGTCAGCAAAGGTAGATTATCAGTATTCTAAATAAAATAGAACATACTATTGGTTAATCTAGTGTAAGTCCATGTGTATACATGTACATTCTATTTTCTTGTACGTGAACCATCCATTTTATTATACAGGATCTACCCAATCAGCCAATCCTGTGGCAGCAGTGGTATGCAAATATCATGCAGATACAAGTCAAGAGGTTTAGTTAATGTTCACATCAAACATCAAAATTTAAAAAAAAAAAAAGAGAAAAAATGTAAAGAAACTGATAGAAAGACCTGAATAGCCATAAGCGGAAAGAAGAAACAGACTTTGTGACTAAGACAAATATTTATTCTGCATGTATTCATCAATCTATATAATAATTGGTCCTGAGCCACCAAACAATGGATGCATGAGCATCTCTCTCTCTCTCTCTCTCTCTCTCTCTCTCTCTCTCTCTCTCTCAACAATGATATCTAGGATTAACACATAGCAGTGACAGCTGCATTCGGCATCCCAAAAAACATTAATAAGCATCATTACCATGGTTCAGCATAGCCATATATTATCACAAGTCAAAGATGTGCTGAAGGCTGCTTGGAGAAATGAATTGCTTCTTATCTAGCAGTTTCCAGATCACGTATATAAGCCCCAATAATATATTGCAATAAACAAGTATACCTGTAAACGCTGTATACATTTATTCTAAAGCATATTTTGAGTAAAAAAGCAGAGAAAATAACTTGCTATATCTTTTGGTCTGGTACATATCTTATCCTTATCTTGAAACAGCTAAATGCTGTGGAAGGGCTTAAAGAGATCACTAGACGAAAGCAAATGCTTGTAACTGAGGCAACAGCAAAAGTTAATGAGAAATGGATGCTGGTGAAAGGAGATAATACACGACTGAACAAGTTAGCAAAATACAACCATGCAACTGTTAAATCTAATATAAAGCTTCCTGAAAAAGCATCGAGCAGCACTGCTTTGCACATTCATCTCACAGCAAGAAGTTCCTGTTTTCGATTCCTGAGTCAGGATTTTCTGTGTGAAGTATTCGTGTTCTCCCTGTGCTAGTGTGGGTTACCACCAGGTACTCTTCTTTCCTCCCGTGGTCCAAAAACATGTGCATTAGGCTAGTTTACTGTTCCACATTGCCCATGTGTGTGTGTGTGTGTGTGTGTGTGAGACCGAGAAAGAGAGAGGTTGTGGGCCTTTTCAATGGTCTGGCGAGCTGTTCAGGGTGGACTCCAACTTTGTCCCGTGTTGGTTTGGATGGGCGTTTGGTTTGAATCAACTACAGTGAGTCATCGACTTGCAACATATGCGAGTTACGTCTAATCGACTTTACGACCGCAAAAGTGGTGAAGCATGACCAGTTGCTGGCAGTGCAGTGCGAGTGTTGCATATGACGGTTGTTTGCGCTGCTGGCAGCGACAACATCTTAAAAGGCCAAGTAGGAGATGATGCAGCTTCACTTTCTAACTGCTCAGAGCTGAGAGCAAATCTATTATCTACTTTCACTGCCACATCACTGTGGTGGAAAGCGGCGAGCCAATCCTTTCTGTATGCGGGCGGGTCCGAAACCTTGAAACTCTAATTTTATTGGACTCACACGCTGCAGTGTTTGTGACAGGAAGCGCGTCCCAAGTTTTGGCAATCAGCTGGTCTGCGGGTTGAAGTTTTTCCATGTCTGTCTCTTTGTGTTTGCTTGCCAGCTGTGCTTGGCTTCGTGCAAATGCGATGATGAAAACAAGGGAAATTTATCTCTTCACTCAAAAACAACACGTGCAGTCTGTGGCTGTTTTTATAATCCAATAAAATTAGAGTTTGAAGGTATCGGACCTGCCCACACAATGGAGTACAGAAAGGATTGGCTCTCCGCTGCCCGCCACAGTGACGTGGAATTGAAAATAGATGTATAGATTTAAATGTGCGAGATTTATTCATCTGTTTTTGTTTTGCATGAGTATATTTGGATGGAAAGTCAATATACGACCAGATCGCTTTACAACCGGTCTGTCGGAACCAAAAGCAGTCGTAAGTCAACGACTGTCTGTATTTGAATCATTCGTTCATTAATATTCTGAACTGCTTCATCCTAACTAGAATCGTGAGGAGCCTGGTACCTATCTCAGCCAACTCTGGGCAAGGGCAGAGTACACCCTGGGCAGTTCACTAGGCACTCGCAAGGCAGAAGCATGCTGACGTCTATGCAGCCTACTCTTGACCAAAGTCAGCAATGGTTACAATACAACTCAACATTGTAATTATAATTTATTTGTAGTCGTTGGTCAGAAGTGTACTTTTTTGTTGGAGATTTTGTTTATATACTTTTTTTTTTTTTTTTCTTGAGAAACCTTATGGGTACTGAAAATCTTTCTTAAACGCTCACCATGGTTTTAAATTTCCATTTTGTTATATTGTAAGCAAAATTTCAAGACATATTAAACATTCATTCACTTTCTGAACTGATTAACCCTAATTAGGGTTGTGGGGAGGCTGGGGCCCATCTCAGCTGACTCCTGCAAGGACACTGTTCACAAGCTATCACAGAGTCAATACTTACACAACCATTGACACTCGTACTAAGGGGAGATTTGGCCTCACACTTCGGAGAGAACAGCCATTTATCCTATTGTTCATGTTTTTGGACTGGGGAAGGAAACCAGAGTACCTTTAGGAAACCTGCAGAAGTATGGGGAGAATATGGAAATTCCACACAGAAATGCTCGAACTGAGAATTGAATCTAGGTCGTCTTGCTCAAAGGCGGATGAGCTAGCCGCCATGCCACCCCACATGTACGTTTATATTTTTCTGATGATTTGAATGGGGTGATACAGTGGCAAGGAGGTCCTGGTTTTAAGCCCCAGACTCGGTGACGGTGTTTCTGTATCATGTTTTATGCTCTTCCTGTGTTTGGACAAGTTTCTTCTGGGCACTTTGGTTTTCTCCCACAGTCTAAATACATGCTCATTAGTCTAATTGTCATTCATTCATGCTTATTCATTTTCTGAACTGCTTAATCCTAATTATGGTCACGGGTAGAGTGGTTCCCATCTCATCCGACTCTGGGCAAGGGCAAAGTAAACCCTGGACAGCTCACCAGGCCATGTCAAGGCAGAAACACACTGACGGCTATGCAGCTATTGACGAAAGTTAGCAATGATTTTTTTACATGGCTCTCACCAAAGCATTGAGTGACATGGCCGCTCTTTGATTACCCAGTTAGTTGCACTATTAGCTGCACTCTGACATCAACACGTGAGGCTAAAGACGATTTCTACTCCAACTTGAATGTCGCCATCAAGAACATCCCCAACAACGAATAACCTGTCCTTTTGGGCAACTTTAATGCCAGGGTGGGTGCCGACCGAGACTCCTGGCCCTCCTGCCTTGGTTCCTTTGGAGTTGGCAAGGTCAACGACAACAAATAGAGGCTACTAGAGTTTTGCTCTTACCATGGCTTGTGTGTGAGCAACACCTTCTTCTAGACAAAGCTACAACACCGGGTGTTCTGGCATCATCCACGCTCAAAACACTGGCACCAGCTTGACATGATCATCATCAGGTGCACAAGCCTCAAGCACGTGCTTCTTACCCACACCTGTCACAGCGCAGACTGTGACACTGAGAACACTCTTGTATGCTGCACGTCCGCTTGACACCAAAAACACTTCACCGTGCCAAGCCTCAAGGGAAGCCTCGCATCAACACCATCGAGATGCCACAAGAAGCAAAGATCGAGGAATTTGCAAAGATCTTCGAAGAAGCCATTTCCACAAAAAAAAATCCTCAAAGTACAGCATCAGACACCTGGATCCACCCACAAGAATGCATTCATACATCAGCATTAGCCATCTTTGCAAAGAAGACCTCCCGGAGCTCTGACTGGTTCGATGCAAAGTCCGCAGAGATGACCCCCGCCATAGAAGCAAAACGGGCGGCTCTTGCTGAATATAAGCGTTCTCCAAGCAAAAAGACCCTTAAGACATTAAGAGCAGCATGGCGCAAGGTCCAGCAGACAGCAAGAAAATGTGCCAAGGAGTATTGGCAAGAGCTCAGTCGCGACATCCAGACTGCAGCGGACACAGGTAACATCAGAGGCATGTACAATGGCATCACGAAAGCTCTCGGACCAACTCGGAGCAAAACAGCACCCCTCAAATCCATCAGTGGAAGTGATCACTGACGAGGGGAAACAAATGGAGCGATGGGTAGAGCACTACTCAGAGCTTTACTCCAGAGAGAACAGTGTTGCTGGCTCAGCATTGGATGCCATCGAACCTCGACCTATCATGGAGGACTTAGATGCCGAACCAACACTGGAAGAACTCAGCAAGGCTATCGTCTGCGGCAAAGCCCCTGGAACAGAAGGCATCCCTCCTGATCTCATAAAGTGCTGCAAGTCTGCCCTCCTGCAGCCACTATACGACACCCTCTGCCAGTGCTGGTGTGAAGGCTGCGTTCCTCACGACATAAAAGATGGCAAAATCGTCTCCCTGCATAAGAACAAAGGGGACAGGAGCGACAGTAACAACTACAGAGGCATCTCTCTCTTGAGCATTGTGGGCAAAGTGTACGCTCGTGTCTTGCTCGCATGACTCCAGCAACTGGCTGAACGTGTCTATCCTGAATTCCCATGCGGTTTCCGCGCAGAACGCTCAACAGTGGACATGATTTTTTTTCCATTTGCCACCTCCAGGAGAAATGTAGGGAACAACAGAAACCCCTCTACATTGCCTTCATTGATCTAACCAAGGCATTTGACATGGTTAGCCGGGATGGGCTTTTCAACATCCTCCTGAAGATCGGACGCCCCCCAAATCTGCACAGTATGATTAGATCTTTCCATGATGACATGAAGGCAACCATTCAGTACAAGGGCAGCATGTCAGAACCTTTCAACATCAAGAGCTGTGTGAAACAAGGCTGTGTCCTTACCCCGACACTCTTTGGCATCTTCTTTTCCCTGCTTCTTAAATATGCCTTTGGGACCTCGAACGAAAGAGTGTACATGCATACAAGATCAGATGGCAAGCTGCACAACATCACAAGACTCAGAGCAAAGACCAAGGTTCACGAAACCACCACAAGAGACATGCTCTTTGCAGATGATGCAGCCTTCACTGTACACACACAATATGACTTCCAGCAACTGATGAACCGATTCGTTCATGCTTAGCGTGACTTCGGGCTGACCATCAGTTTAAAAAAGACCAACGTGCTGGGTCAGGACGTGGATACACCCACCTGTCATCACCATTAACAACTACCAACCGGAAGTGGTCCATGAGTTCACCTCCCTGGGATCCACCATCACAGGCAACCCGTCCCTTGACGCCGAGTTAAACAAACGTATTAGTAAGGCTGCAATGACGCTCGGGAGATTAGCCACTCGTGTCTGGAAGAACCCCAAGCTGACTACCAAAGCCAAGATGGCTGTCTATAATGCCTGCGTCGTCAGCACCCTCCTATATGGGAGCGAAGCATAGACAACCTACAGCAAGCAAGAGCGGAAGCTAAATAGTTTTCACTTGTGAAGCCTCCGCCGTATCCTCGGCATCAGCTGGAGAGACAAGGTGCCCAACACCAAGGTCCTGGACTGCGCCAGTCTCCCCACCATGTACACACTACTCGGACAGCGCAGAATGCGCTGGATTGGCCACATGCGCTGCATGGAGGATGGCAGAATACCTAAGGACATCCTCTGTGGAGAACTTGCCGTTGGCAAACGACGTTGTGGCCGCCCACAGCTGAGGAACAAGGACGAGTCTTAACGAGATATATGAGAGATATGAAAGCCTTGAAAATCGTCCCCGAGAGCTGGGAAGACATTGCGACAGACCACAGCAGCTGGCGTTGCCTCCTCCATAAGCAACTAAAAAAAAGTGAACAGAAAATCACCAATGAAGCCACCAAAAAAAGTGCCAGGCAAAAAGAGAAAACAACTGACACAGGCAGCATTGTTTAGAGTGAAGTACTATGAACTGACAGTGAAAGGGCACAGTTTCCATGGCCACTTTCGACCAAAGGAGGCCTACTACTGCACCGGTGGGGGCGGGGGCAACAGTGACAACCGTTGACAATGGGGCTTGAGCCCCCAACCTTATGATTGGTAATCCAGCACCTTATCACCGGGCCACACACTTGGTCTAATTGGCTGTTCATAATTGCCCAAGGTGTCAGTGTGAGTGAACATGGTTCTGTGTTGACCCTGTGATGGACTGGTGAGCTGTCTTGGGTTTACTGTGCTTTTCCCAGAGTCAGGTAAGATAAATTTCAGCCTCCTTGCAACCTTAGTTGGATTAAGCAGTTTGGTGTTTGAAAGAATTAATGAATCTGAATAAACTGGAAACATGGAGCTTACGTTTTATTTAGACGGTGCAAAACAGTAACACCCTATTGCACTATCTAAATATAACATAAGCGCCATGTTTCCAGTTTATTCAGATTCATTAATTCTACAAAAGGTTCATTTTTGGTTTTTTTATCTAACAAATGTCTTGTACAAGGATTTGCAGGACCGATGAACACGACAAATTACTGCTCTATGACCTTGTGCTACAAATTTAGGTGCTGCCAGAAGTATTGTGCTCTCAAGTAGAGCAGATCTGATTCGTGTTTGATGGATAGAAATGGATAAGGCATTGCGTAAGACAACTTATATTTATAACTGTCAAACAGTTTCTATAAATATGGCAAACGAAAGCTAATTATTTAGATTTCTGGGTAGCACGGTGGTGTAGTGGTTTGCATTTCCACATTAAAGCAAGAGGATCCAGAGTGTACTCTGACCTCGCCCAGAGTAGGCTGAGACGGGCACCATCTTCCTCTGACCCCAATTAGGATTAAGCGGTTCTGAAAATGAATGAATGAATGAATGGTGGTGTAGTGGTTAGCATTTCCACATTAAAGCAAGACGGTCCAGGATTCGAGCCCCATGCAAAAATAGTTTGAGTGAAGTTTGAACATTTTTGGTATGTTTGCAGAGGTTTTCTTCGAACGATCCAGTTTCTTCCCAAAGTTCAAAAACATGCACATTAGGCTAATTGGCTGTGCCAAGTTTGCCCCTAGATATGGAATGTGAATGGTTGTGTGTGTGTGTGTTGGCCCTGCAATGGTTTGGTAAGCTGCTCAGGTTGTACCCTCCTTTTGCCCAGATTTAGTTGAGATGAACTCCTTCCTTCCCATGACCGTTGTATGATTGAGCTATTGGGATGATTAAATGATTAAATAGATATTCTCGAATGCATCTAAGGTGTGAGTGTGAGTATGAAAGTTGTGTGTCTGTGTTGGTACAATGGACCGGTGAACTGTTCAGGGTGTAGTCTACCCTTGCCCAGAGTCTGCTGCGATGGGCTACATCCTCCTTGTAACCCTAATGAAATATAAAGCAACCCAACCACATATAGCTTGGAGAATCAGATCAGATTTTGTATCACGTTTGTGAAACATACAATTCAGATTTTATGTTTAGGCAATAGTTTAATTTTGGGTTTGAAATTGGCTTTGAGCTGAAGGGGAATGTTATCTCATGAGGCGGGCAGCAGTATGTGTTTTTATTCAACTCAAATTAATGTTTTAAATTATTATTTGAGTTGTGCTTTTATCACTATTGGCTATTACAAGCTGCTCTAAATCCATAGCTTTTGCAGCCTCTAACCTTTACAGGAGTGAACTCATGAGAACTCCAGCCACAAGTAAGACATCAGGATAGATCAGAAGCTGTGTGTGTGTCATACATACATACATACATACATACATACGTACATACACACATACATACACACATACATATACATATATATATATATATATATATATATATATATATATATATATATACAGTCGGTCCCCAACTTACGAAATTAATCCGTTCCAGAGCCCTTTTCGTATAGCGGGGATTTCGTAAGTAGAGGCCGCATCTTACATGTTAAACGCCTACCCCATTCGTTACCCCATAAATTTATCATTAAAAATGATAAAATCACACCAATTTTGTATGACGTGTTAAAAGTAAAAGAAAATTATTTATTAAAACATTTAAACTTTTTATTAATATATTAAACCTATTTATTAATTAAACCATTATTAAACATTTTTTATTAACACACACACTGTCTTCCTCTCTCTCTCTCTCACGCGTGCTGCGGGCCACGCCCACAAGACATGAATTCAACACGCATTCTCTGCTTGACAAACTCAACTTTAATTTGATTCCTTGAGGGATCGGAATTCCAGATGAGCTCAAATGCACCCACATTTATTAAAAATTTGCTGAATTAAAAACAACTTAAACTAAAAACCAAAGAGTGAAGCTTCCTTCTGTCTCAATCTGGGAGGCCAGCGGGGCGGGATGTTGAGAGACAGCCAATGAGAGAGCAACTCGAGCGTCGTGTGAAATTTTGATTGGCTCATTTGAATTTTGAATTTCTTTTCGTAAGAGGGGTGTTGTCTCGTATCTCGGGGACGGAAACTTAGTGAAATGTCTTCTTACAGGGGTCTTCGTAAGTTGGGGGCCAACTGTGTATATATATATATATATATATATATATATATATATATATATATATACACACACACACACACAGTCGGCCCCCTACCTACGAAATTAATCTGTTCCAGTGCCTTTTTCTTAATGTGGGAATTTCGTCAGTAGGGGTTGCATTTTACATGTTAAACGCCTGATTCGTTCCAAGGCTCCAGTCTTTGGACTGGATAAACCCCATAAGCCCTTTAAAAATGATTAAAGTACACCAATTTTGTATGAAATGTGTTAAAAGTAAAAGAAAATTATTTATTAAACCATTTAAACATTTTACTAACATATTTATTAATTAAACCATTATTAAACATTTTTTATTAACACACACATACACAAATCCCTCTCTCTCTCTCTCTCTCCCTCTCTCTCTCTCTCTCTCACGCACACAGACGCATTACAATGTATACAATACACATGTTTATTCTAGCGTTGCGGGCCACGCCCGCAAGACGTGGAATTCAAAGCACATTCCCTGCTTGCCAGATCGGAGGTCCAGACTCAACCTTTACTTGATTCCATGAGGGATCAAAATTCCAGATGGGCTCAAATGCACCCACATTTATTAAACATTTACTGAATTAAAACAACTTGAAACTAAACTAAAGAGTTAAGCTTCCTTCTCTCTATCTCTCTCACATGTGCGCGCACACACATAAACACACACACACACGGATGGGATGTTTTATTTAAAGTGGAATTACAGTACCTGTTTGAAAGATCAGAGGGCCTCATTGTATTTCCACTTTAAGGTCTCCTTCTGGTTCTGCGTCATCCCTCCTAGCCAGTGGGATGCCAGCAGGGTGAGATGTTAGACAGCCAATGAGAGAGCAACTCTTGCATCGTGTGAAATTTTGATTGGAACGTTTGAATTTCTTTTTTGTAAGAGAGGGTCGTTTTCGTTTCCCGGGGGACGTAAATTTAGGAAAAGGTTCTTCGTAACTAGTGTGCCTCTGTTCACCCAGCAGTATAAATGGGTACCAGTAAAATATACTGGGAAGGTAACCTGTGATGGACTAGCGTGCCATCCAGGGGCAGTTGAACTCCTGGTCGCTTCATGCTATGGAAACCGGGGCTTATCCCACTAGGCTCGGGTGTAAAAACCCAACAGACTTACCTTACCTACACCACCACCACGCCACTAGTTGGCAGTGGCACTCTCATTGTCGCGTTATGGAGTAGCGGTTTTTCACACGAGCAAACGATATGAAGTTGCTGTAAAGAGCACTGAAAATTTTTTAACAGGAATGAAGAGAAAGGTGGAGAGAGACAGATATTTTAAGACATAAATAAGTTGAATGAATTTAAATAAGGATATTTTTTAATTTCAGGCACATTGGTGCACTTTAAATCTTTTCTATTACAGATTAAAAACAATGTTAATGAAGTTTTTCTTTCTTGTATGTTGAACTATATTTCTTTTTTTTTTTTTTTTTGCTTTTAATGTGAACAATATTATGCAGAGATGAACTAATAACAATTTTATAGACAAATAACACTTTATAGTCGCTTGTGGGGTGGGGAGGTGAAATGTTTTTTTCTTCCTAGAGGGGGTGCAACAGAAAGTAATTGAGAAGCACTGCCCTAACAGAGTGTGACGTCGACCACATACACGATCTGACAAACTAATACAGAATCAGGTGACAAAAATTGGGATAAAGTCATTTAATCCTTATAACCATAAAAACATGATTATCTCTATCACTGTTTTTTGATGAAACCGAGATGTGATGCATTATTTATCAAGCCGCTTTAGCGTTAGCATATTGCTAACATAACAATTGCTAGTTCCTGCTTCATAATTGGCGATTTTGCAAGTAAATCACGCTAGACATCAGTCCCTGTCACTCTTTATGTGTAATCAGCTGTAGCGACAGCTAACTGTCTTGTAGCATCAGAAAAAACAATTTTATTTGTTGGACTGGCAATATATGATGCTCTTATAGGGTACTCTTTTTTTTTTTTTTTTTTTTTTTTTTTTTTTTTGGATGACCACGATATGTTTCCCTTTCTCTTCCCTTTCTTTTTTTACCATTTCCAGCCTGTCTAACATTGACTAACGTTGTCCCAAAACTTGGTATTGCGAGAAAAAAAAACAAAAACTCAAATGTCAATCTCTGATTTGGTAATTAAAGCGTCTATGACAAGTTATATCCAGCATTTTGATTCTATCTGTGTGTCCTCAGCTGTCATACAATACCCACAACACGCTGTGTGACTTAAATCCAACATGGCTGTTATGCAGTCAACCTACCCATCCATAGCATGGTTCTCAAAACAAGAGCTGTTCTTATCAAACCTTGCAGTGGAAGGCCTGTTACTGCCACCACTGTTGAAAACACTGAATGCCTGGAGCAGGCATTAGCACAAAAGCAGGGAAAGTCAATCCGGAGGGCTGCTTATGAACTATAAGGCTATTTTTCATCTCTCTGGTCAGGTAAACCGACACGGTTGTCGAGCTTGAGGGGAAAAATCCACCTGTCCTTCAGTGAGGTTGAGGAAGTGATGCTGCAATACATCAGAGAGGACTGCATGAAAAGGTGTCTGAAGGCTGTCGAACATGGAGAGGCTTATGTGGAGGCGTACAGCTAGTCTTTAAGGTCTTGAAGTGTGATGGCAAATACAGCAAATAAAACTGCAATGACTCCTTTGTGGATACAGTAGGCCCCTGTTATTATGGGGGGTTCGATTCCGGCCCCTCTTCGAATCAAGATAATCCGCGAGTTCTATACCTGGAAGTAAAATTCTATTTATCATATTACATGTGTGAATGATCAACCGGAAGCAAAATACTATGTATGTATTACATGTGCTAAAATATGCTTCTTAAACACATTCTATAAACAGTCTTACTCATTAATACAGTATTAATGTAGTAATAATAAAGATAAATGTTTTAATTTTTACTGTGACATTATACAGTGTATATATATATATATATATATATATATATATATATATATATATATATATATATACACACACACCCATACAGACGCTCTCCAACTTACGTTTTAGTTAGGTTCCGGACGGCCGAATATAAGGTGAAAAAAAAAATTGTCACTGTATGTTCCAGTGACGTGTGACGATCATACTGTACTATACATCCATAAATACCATTACCGTATCTCAAACACCCATAAATCAATTATTATAAACATAACATTGTAAAATAATATCAACATTAATTTCATATAAATTAAATTCAAGCAAAATAATTTCAAATAGATAAATTTTAATCAAATTCACGAATCAAATATCAAATACAGTATCAAATATAACCTTTAACATTCTCTGTGATGCGATCTTTCTGCTTGTAAATGGTTTTGATGGTCGACAGAGCCATTTGGAAGAAATGTCGCATGTTTTTCACCGGCATCAATTTTCTTGATAATAGCCATCTTTGTTTCAAACGAGATGGCTTTCCGCTTTTTCTGATTACCACTATCACTTGTAGGCTTACGCTTTTGACCAACCATATTTGCTTAGGGTTACAAAAGTACACAAAACAGTGTAAACACAAAGATAACAGAGACGATGCCTTAACACGAGGGTAACACGCGGTGAACTGGGAAGATGGAAGGCACGTTCAGTCTGTTGTTTGTAAACAATGGACGCAGCATCACACGTAAGTAGCGTATTATGTCAGCGTACTACGTAGGAATGTCTTGTACTACAGAGAGCACGCTAAACTCAAAATTTGACTTTTTTTTTTTTTCAAAACGTAAAATCAAAAAATACATAAAACGAATGAAGGTAAAGTGGGGAGTGTCTCCGTGTGTGTATGTATGTATATGTATGTATGTATATATATATATATATATATATATATATTGTGTGTGTATGTGTATGTGTGTGTGTGTATATATATATATATATATATATATATATATACCGTATTCAACGTGATAAGCATCCAGGGCGCTTAAAAATTTGGCGTGGAGTGGAACGGTAAGTGCTTATTACCATAGAGATGGAAAACATGAATAATAACAGAACAATAAAAGACTTTTACTGTGGTATCAACAAAATTACTTACATTAAAGCTGAAAACAAACAGAAAACAGCATAATTAAAGTAAAAAGACTCTTTAATTTTCCCTCCTGGTGCTGTTCCTTTAAATATTTTCCCTCCATGTAAAATCGAGCCAATCAACATGAATGTCAACTTTAGCACATGGCACAATGAACCAATCAACACAAAGTTTTAAATGTATGAAGTTAGTGAGCAGGAGAATCAGGTGAAAAATACTCATCACTTTCTAATAGGTCTACATCTGGCTCTTTGCTCCGTTCATTCAGAGCATCCGATAGTTTTGCTGTAGCACGTTCATCTTGTTGGATGTTCACCAAGAGAACACAACAAAATATTTTCCTATTTCTTAAAGTACGGCGGAACGATCAAATGTGTTGTTACTGATGAACATTAGACATTAACACCAGTGGTAGGGGTCTTGAAATACCGTGTAAACTCACTTTTACAGGCAGTGAACACCTCATTTTACGGTCACAGAGACCGATCGAATAAAATTGGTACTATTTTGCTCCCAGTACACATGGGCAGTTATTAGACGTAAGATCAAAAGCACAGGGTGGGGCTGGGTGGGTGGGGCTTATTGGAGCAGGGTGCTTATTACGTCAAATACGGTATATATGTGTGTCGCGCTTGAATAAACATGCTACAGAACATAAAATCTCACACACAAACATTATAAACATTAACTTCGATACTGTACTGGAATAATAACTGAAAATGGAACCAGCTGGACTGGAATAATATCTGAGAATGGAACCTGTCTTAGTTTTCTGGATACTAAGGCAGGTTCCATTCTGATGATCTTGTTTCATACAACATTCACCTTCTTAGCACTTCCCCAAAAACTCCATGCTACACTAACTCTTATTGTCTTCTCATTTTTCTTTATATGGCGGACTGTACTTTCATTCACTTTATAATGGCAATCTACTGCAGCATAACTTTTTCCTATCTGAATCATATCAAGTTCTACTTTTTCATGCAGCATCATCGCCTTCTTCTGGCGCTTTGGCGCCTTCCCAGAAGCCTGAGAAGGTGTGCAGCGTTTGGGTGGCATGACAGAGCTGAACTGTAATTAAAAACACACAAAAAAAAGCACATGCTTAAAGTTTGCTGCGAATGAGAAAAAAGGGGCTTCTACATCATCTCAACCAATCATCAGGAGGAGAACAGCCATTGGCTGAATTTGAATCACGTGACAGTTACTCAGCAATCCGCGAATATGCGAGGGCGCAAGTGCAAAACCGCGAATAGTAAAGGGCCTACTGTATTACAAATATAAATACACTCAGTGTTTTATGTATTTTTTTGAGGCATTTATTAAAACTGTATAGGGACTTTTGGTGCACTGTGTGCGTGTGCCCATGTAAAAAAAACTGTGACCACTTATAATGGGAATCTTCTTTCAAAATATTCTTGTTTTCCATGACTATACATGAATTAATGTATTTGGATTTGTTTACAATTTTTTTTTTTTTTGGTTTGTTTTTATTGGATTTTATTGGATAAGTACTTAGGCTCAACAATCCAGTAAGTACTTAGGCTCAACAATCCAGAGCAATGGAGAGTGTGGAAAAGAGGTGAAGAAGCGTGTGCAGGCAGGCTGGAATGGTTGGAGAAAAGTGTCCGGTGTGATGTGCGATAGAGTGTCAGCAAGAATGAAGGGAAAAGTGTACAAGACGGTGATGAGGCCAGCGATGTTGTATGGTTTAGAGACAGTGGCCCTGGGGAAAAGGCAGGAGGCAGAGCTGGAGGTAGCGGAGATGAAAATGTTGAGGTTCTCTCTGGGAGTAACGAGGATGGATAGGATCAGAAATGAGTATATCAGAGGGACAGCACACGTAAGATGTTTTGGAGACAAAGTCAGAGAGGCTAGATTGAGATGGTTTGGACATGTACAGAGGAGGGATAGTGAGTATATTGGCAGTAGGATGCTGAGGTTTGAACTACCAGGCAGAAGGCCCAGAGGAAGACCAAAGAAGAGATTTATGGATGTGGTGAAGGAAGACATGAAGGTCGTTGGAGTCAGAAAAGAAGATGCGGAGGACAGGGTGAGGTGGAGGCGGATGATTTGCCGTGGCGACTCCTGAAGGGAGCAGCCGAAAGTAAAAAGTTTTTATTGGATTAGCAAGCCACAACATTCTTCAGTGTGGGGTTTATAGCCAGAAGATTTTGAGCAATCGGGCATTTTACATTAGTACATCTGTCGAAGATAAATGACTCTAAGTGCACATGAATAATTAAAATATTAGTACATTTAGGAACACTACAGTGATTCCAAGCTATATTTGCTGACACTGCTCACTGGTTTTGAAATACTACCTCTTACACTTATGCTGTCATCATAAAAGTAACAAAAAGTCTATTAAGAAATGGGCATATCCGATTTACCTGATATATTGCTATATAAATTACAACGTGGCATCATTTGTTTATTTATTTAATAGAAAATTAAACAGCAATACTGCATTTTGTATCAGTTTATATTGATTTGTGAATACCGTACCTATAGCAGCTCTTTAAATGGCTGTTTAAATTATACACTATTTTTGCGACATTACTCTTTGTCGAGAGGAAAAGGCAGCAGTCCTCTGCTCCTGCTAATTAAATGAAGAATTGTATAGAATAATACATAATACAGTTCACTGAATATTTATAGAAACATTGAATCTAATTTTTCTCCGACTTATAAACTGTCATTTATTTGTTGGCTCGAAGAATTTAAGAATAAGATTTTGGACACAATATTTAACCTGGAGTTTTCTGCTTTGGCAGCCATTTGGAAACCTTGCATGGATGTACAGTACTAAGCACAAAATCTGAATTGCAGAATTATAGAAATACATGAGCAGTGGAAAGCTCAAGGTTATAATTAATAGGCATAACATAATGTGAGAGTTGAGCAACTTAATATTTATCAGTATTCTTTGATGTATATTCTGACATTTATACTGACAACTGTTTTGGTACAGTATAGTCAACTGTTTTAGAATCCATTACATGTTCAGTATAAATATGCAGTTAAAATAACCAACCATTGTATGTATGGTGTCGTAGGTGTTTGTTTTTGAACCAATAGTTGTGCAGCTACTGGAGTCTGAATAATGTGACTAATGTGAAAGATTATTCTGATTATCTGTTTTCCTCTGTGGGTAGTATCTTGTTGGTTGAAATTTCAGTTAATAAGTTTGCTTACTCGAATCTTTAATTTACATCTTTTATACTGCAAACACAACTGAAGGAAGGCATTTGAGTGACGCTTCTATTATTTTAGCGACGTAATACAGATTGTCTGATTATATCTGAAAGACTTGGGATCAGAATCTTCATTAAACAGTTGAAGTTTTAATTTTGTTCTTTCAAATCAGTTTTATTAAAAAACATATGAACATTCAGATAGAAAAAAAACTACACTTTGTGCTTGTGTCTGAAAAAGCAAGTCTGGACATCTGCCACAACGAATTTAAAATGGCACACTGGATTGCATCAGAACAGTCTTGAGGGTTGATGTGCGACTTGTATATTATCACAATAAGGATTGTGACAACAACCACAATGTTTTTACACCCAAGTGAAGCTTCGAGTATTTTTCCTTTGTTCTTCATGTCTTTATAGAAAGTTTGTCCTGGCCCACATTTTCGAAGATCAGCAGCCTTTAAGTTGAAAAACAGCTTTTCATCAAATTGGTGACCGGTGCCATCCAGACGTGTGCATGTACAGAAAATGCTGAATAGTTACACAGTAGGAGTATTACTGACTTCTAGGCTCAACTGTCTGAGGTAAATAATGTGTACCGAGCAGTATATTGCTGGTCAGATGTGGGAGGAAAAAGACACCACAGTTTAGTGGTGGCGATGCATAGGTCTTTCTCTTGAAAGAGTAACGGCTTATTTATTAAATACAACAAAACCGACAGACAGACATTTTGTTCAGTATAAGGCCACTGGCCCATAATACATACATAAATAAATACAGGGATCCCTCACTTTCTGCGGTTAATTGGGACTAAGATCCTCCCGCGACCACCGGATTCCGTGAAGTAGGATCAGCCCCCCAACTGACATATACGTACAGTGGTGCCATGGTTCTCGAACTTAATCCGTTCCAAAAGGCTGTTCGAATTCCGATTTGTTCGAATTCCAAAACCGCTTTTCCCATTATAATTCATTTAAAAGATTTTAATCCATTCCAAGACACTAGAAAACTGCCTTATTTAAGCACAAATGTAATTTTATAATGTCATTTATACATCAAATTGTATATTAAATGTGAAACAACAGGACAAACACACGAAATTCTTCATAGATTAATTTATTTTGTCTTTTTTTTGTTTGTTTTTTGTTTTCTTTCCTCCTTTCGGCTTTTTCCCTTGCTCAGGAGTCGCCACAGCACATCATCTGATTTGCACATTTGATTTGGCAGAGATTTTTACGTCGGATGCCCTTCCTGTCACAACCCTTTAGCAAGGTACAAAAGCACGCTGATGGCTTTGCAGCTACTCTTTACGAAAGTCAGCAATGGTTCTTTTACATGCCTCTCACCATAGACAATGAGAGACATGGCCCGACTTTGATAACCCAGTTAGCTGCACTGGGGGTTTGTTTATTTGTTTATTGTTTGTGTAAAGGAATGCGTACAGTACAAACATTATGCAGTAAGGAAACATGTCAAAGAAATGTAAACAAACACAAGAAATAAAGTACTAAAGAAAGACAAAAGAACATTAACATGTTATTGGTTGGAAGGGGATAACTCTTCTTCAGGCTGTTCCTTTCTTCTCTTGAAGAACATTTCTAGTGTTGCCTGTTTCTGCCTTCTCTTCAGAACCATACGGAAGTGGCTGATGACCTCCTCATTAAAGGTGTGCACAGCTCTGCTAGCCTTAGCCTGATCAGGGTGATACAGTTCAACAAAGCTATTGAGTTCGTTCCATTTTGAGCACATGTCCTTAAGTGAAGTCGGGGTATTCTTCCTTCCATCATCCTCTTACATCTCCTCCTCCAACGTCGTCTTCTGCTCTGCCTGAAGGTGGAGGAGTTCTTCCGTCATGAGTTCAGAGTCATGTTCCTCCAGCAGGTCATCGATATCATCTCCAGACCTAGACTTTGGCCTGTGCTGACGATGTCTTGGACGATTTGACTATTGTCCTGCTGTTTCTCCTCAGTAGGAGCAGCTATGCTAGTGCTCGCCACAGCCCCAAACCCTTCGAACTCCGTAACACATTCAGGCCACAGTTTCATTAACCTTTTGTGAGACATGATTCCAGGCCCCATCAACAATAATTATGCAGTGGTAGTTGTTAAAAATTGTAGTTTAGAGATAAATAAATCACCACATTCTGGATGCCACATATATTGTTGTTGAGTTATTTTTATTATAACCTGAGGAATACCTAGGTGAACAATTTGATAAAGTTGATTGTGGTGTACAAATAGCTTATGGTTGTTGAATGTTATGTGAACCATAAATAGGGAAATGGTCAGAAACATCACATGTGCCAACACCAAAATCTACAATTCTACGCTATCATATAGTCTACTAGACTAGCACCATTATGTGTCTACCATTCATGATATGAATACCAAATGTGCGGCACAAGTCTGCAAGTTTCTTGCCGTAGTTATTATGGCAGAGACTATCTTTACTTGATCTAAGCATTTCAAAATCATCCGAAGGATAGTCATCAACATCTTTTCCAATATAATTAATATTATCATTAGGAATGAAGTCCATAAAGTGTTTAGTCCTAGCATTTAGGTCACCCGCTAGAAATATTTGTTTGCCCGGGTGATCAGAGACAATAGAGCTTAAGCAATGTTCAAGCTCATCAATCCCATCATTATCACTATTATCCTACAGAGGGGAGCTCTCTGGGGAGATGTTTGTAAATATCAATATACAGATGCTCCCTGACTTATGTTCATCCGTTTTACGTTTTTTCGATGTTACGTTTTTTTTTTCCCCAAGAAAAGGTCAAATTTAGAGTTTAGACGTACCTACGTAGTACTCTGACATAATGACGCTGCATAAATTGTTTACAAACAACAGACTGAACGTGCCCCTCCTTCTTCCCAGTTTAGTTATGCAGACGCTCCCTGACTTACGTCCATCCATTTTACGTTTTTTTTATTTTGCTTTTTTTTTAAGTCAAATTTTGAGTTTAGACGTACCTACGTAGTACACTGACGTAATGACGCAATGACACCTTCATTCATTGTTTACAAACTACAGACTGAGAGTGTGTGTGTATGTATGTATATATATATATATAATCTGTTATGTAGCATGTTACCCTTGTGTTAAGACGTCGTCTCTGTGATCTTTGAGTTTACACTGTTTTGCGGACTTTTGTAACCCTAAGCAAATATGGTAGGTCAGAAGTGTAAGCCTACTAGCATGGGTGCAAGTCTCATACACAGAGATGAATTGCTCAGATCGGCACAATCTACCATGCATACTCGGTTAAGCAAAGAGTTGTAAAATGAAAACCCGAATCCACAAATTACAGAACAATTACAGATATTTATTATCTTTTAGCAGAATCCTAAGCGTGTATACTTATTTTTATATTAATATTCATTAGGATTTGTACTTGTTCTTTGTATGCATCTCTTGAATAAAGTTTACTTACTTACTTACACAAAAGAAAGAACTCTCCGCTTTGCTGGGATTTACATTAGTGCAGGCTGTGTTCTAAACGAGTTCAATGGAACCCTTGTGCACTTGAAAGACCAGAAGTCTGTATAACCCACAGCAAGTACACTACTTTCGGTATTGAGTGCTTCACATATTGTAACCGTTGATTGGCTGTTTTAAGCTTCATGTAAAGTGACTCGGTATAAATAAGTGACTGATTTGAAATTAATGTTGATATTTGATATATTTGATATTATTTTACAATGTTATGTTTATAATAATTAATTTAGGGGTGTTTTATGATTTATGGATGTATAGTACAGTATGAGCGTCAAACGTCATACGTCACTGTAACAACTTACGTTCACTTTCAACTTGCGTTCGGCCGTCCAGAACCAATTAAAAACGTAAGTCGGGGAGCGTCTGTATGTATATACGTGTGTGTGTGTGTGTGTGTGTGTATATATATATATATATATATATATATATATATATATATATATATATATATGAGCGTGTTACCCTTGTGTTAAGACGTCGTCTCTGTGATATTTGTGTTTACACTGTTTTGTGGACTTTTGTAACCCGAAGCAAATATGGTTGGTCAGAAGCCTAAGCCTACTAGCATGGGTGCAAGTCTCATACACAGAGATAAAAAACTATCTGCTCAGATTGGCGCAATCTATCATGCATACTCGGTTAAGCAAAGAGAGTTGTAAAATGAAAGAGAACTCTGCTCTGCTGGTGATTTACATCAGTGCAGGCTGAGTACTAAACAAGTTCAATGGACTCTTGCTCACTTGAAAGACTGGAAGTCCATATAACCCGCCTTCAAGCACAGCAAGTGCACTACTTTCGGCATTGAGCGCCTCACATATTGTAAGCGTTGATTGGCTGTTTTAAGCTTCATGTAATGTGAATCAGCTCAGCTTCATGTAAAGTGATCATCTGTTGACCATCGGAACCCTTTACAAGCAGAAAGATCGCATCATAGAAAATGTTAAAGGTTATATTTGATACTGTATTTGACATTTGATGAGTGAATTTGATTAAAATTTATCAATTTGAAATTATTTTGCTTGAATTTAATTTATTTGAAATTAATGTTGATATTATTTGATACATTTAATATTATTTTACAATAGGTAAGTCTGTTGGGTTTTTACACCCGAGCCAAGTGGCTCATCAGGCCGGTGCTTATCCCCGGTTTCCGTAGCGTGAAGCAACCAGGAGTTCAACTCCTCCTGGATGGGACGCTAGTCCATCGCAGGTTACCTTCCCAATATATTTACACTGGTACCCATTTATACTGCTGGGTGAACAGAGACACACTTGAGACCTTGCCCAGGGGTCTTAGCACAGTGGAAGTCTCAGTGGGATTTGAACTCACAACCTCTCGATCATGAGCCCAGCACTCTAACCACTACACCACTGGCCCCACTATTATTTTACAATGTTATGTTTATAATTGATTTAGGGGTGTTTTATGAGATACGGTAATGGTATTTATGGATGTGTAGTGCAGTATGAGCGTCATACGTCACTGTAACGACTTGTGTTCACTTTCAACTTGCGTTCAGCCGTCTGGAACCAATTAAAAACGTATGTCGGGGAGCGTCTGTAGTGTCTTTATCCCAGAAAAAATACTTAGTTGAAAATAGTAGAACAATAGTATTCTGCAAGTGAGCAGAAAGTCATTTAATTGACTTAACTTGTAAGCATTCCTCTTTTATTAAGACAGTCACGCCCCCACTGTAACGACCTAGTCATTTATTTTTGTCTTGCACAACATTCTATGATCGGAAGCCGGGCATAAATGAAGAAAATTCATTCTGAGCTTTCACAAAGGATTCACAGAAACATATGAGATCAAATTCTGTGCACAATTTTTTTTAACCTGAGAATATTCATTGTCATGTTTAAGGAGACCACTGATATTCCATGCCAAAATCTTGAAAGTTGGGCCATGGCCACATCCTCATTTACTAGTTTTGCTTCCCTGATGTATGCGTCCTTCCCTTTGCTTGTTAGTTTCATTTCCAGGTTCAAACAAGCCCGTTTGGGTGTGTCGCCACCTGTATGGGGTATTTCTTTGTTCAATCCTTTCATTTTGACAATCTTTTCAGAGACTCTATTGTATAAAAACACTTGTTCCGTCACTATCAGTTTATGTTGACTCATCTTTGGGTTGTTTCCTGCATCAGGCACTCTCACAAACCAGGGGATAGTGCTCGTCTATCCGAATTTTCAAAAACAGGTCCAAATGGCTCTTTGAATGGCAAAGGTTGCCGACCCCTGATCTACACTGAAATAACCTTTTAGTATTTATATTATTTAAGCTGTTTTGTTGAGTGTTTATGCATGTTACAAAACGATGATTAACTTGTTTGCATGATTTTTTTACATGACATGCCCGCAAGGGGCCATGCGGCCCCCTGGACCCCCAGCCGAAATATTTAATTTCCTCTATTTTTAAACCTGTTTCATCTATTTTTTTTCTAAACCTCACTGGGATCCCTGATTATGATTCTGTATTAGGCCACAGAAATACCCATTTTGCTGAGATTGGAATTGACGCGCAAGAGATTAGGAGAGTAAGAAAATGCTTTCTGTTTAAATCAATAAAACAAATGACCATGAAGAAGTTTTAACACTACAATTAGGCCAGTCTAAAATATAATTACCAATAACATCTCCCAACCTATTGGTAGTTATGCCACCATGATATACAATAATCCCTCACCACTTCGCGTTTCCTACTTTCCTACAATTTGCTTGAAATTAACTAGTAAACAAGTGTTTATAGATTTGTTAAATACAAAAAGGTGTTAATTAAAATCTTGTCGGTGGAAAACGATTTCCTGCCTTTTATTTCAGATTTGGCTTTCATAATTGGTCACTTCATTATAAAATATTAAATACATTATACAAACTACTGTAATATATTTTAGTCTGTTCTATTTCATGCATTTATTGAACAGTACAGTAATATTCTAATGTATCGATACATCGGAAAATTTTTTATCAATATATCGATACCAATATTTTTTCAATGACACCCCTAGGATTACTGTATATTCAGTGTATTTTCTTTTTTGCAGCCTGCGATTATATTTTTCATAAACATTTTTCTCATGAGGTGAAAGCTTTTGTGCTGCACGACTCAGAATCGTCTGAATTTATGAAACCAGCTAATGAAGTTCATGGTAGTTCCGGTCTGGAGGTGGGACTGGTTTATTTCTCTCAAACATCAGTTATTTCATAACTTCCTTTTGTAAGTACACTTCACAGCAATTTTAAAATGGAGGTGTAAAAAAAAATGTTGAAAAGGCTAAAAAAACTCTGATTTGAGTTCTGGACAGCTTGTGCTTTGAATCAAATATCAGTGCCTCCAGAAAACTTGAATTGATGTTAAATTAATGCATGGTGTGTCATTTGAGTTTTTCGAAAGTCATGTTTCATGGTCCATATTTAAAAGTAAAAGGCCAAGGAGATCAGTTCTGGTTGAAGTTGTCGTCAAAAAGTGTGTCTGAAAGCCCTTGGAGAACATATGAAGGGCTCCAATTGAAAACTTAATGATGCTTGAAGTTAATCACTGCCAGATGGTTTTGATGAGTGGAAGAGTAAAAGCTGAGACTCAAGTTGGTACGATAAAGAAATAGGGTCAAGAAGTAGGGGAAATTGATTCTGAAAAACAAATCAATTATTTGTGTTTTTGAGTGCACTTTGCCTGTCCACTCAAGCCATTGATGATGTGATGTGGCTGCCACAAGTTCAAGTCTTATTTAGTTGACCAGGATGGAATGGGAAGGGGTTAGGGCAGTGTAAGTTAGCTGACATTGTTTAGCACAAATGGTTAATGTTGAGTAGATAAAATGTTATTTACACAGCTTCTTTAACTAATGCAAAATGAGTTCCAGAGTTCACAGTGCTTTAACCACCATGAGTACCAGCAGTAACCTTGAGGCAAGTGAAGCAACAAAAGATTCAAATGCAAAGCTATGAGAAAGGCAACAACAGCTGTAACAATTAATTTAAGAGGAATAGAGGAATAAGTGTTCAGTAAGGATTTGTAATTGTGTGACCAATTGTCAGCTATGACAAGAAGAAGAGGCA
Organism: Plotosus lineatus; assembly: GCA_024760905.1. Lineage (NCBI taxonomy): Eukaryota > Metazoa > Chordata > Actinopteri > Siluriformes > Plotosidae > Plotosus > Plotosus lineatus. The sequence goes on along the minus strand of CM045747.1, from coordinate 29,746,884 downwards.
GATTGAACAAGCAGGTAGCATATGAGGAATTTCACTTGTATATGATTTTGTCTCGGGCAGTGGTGGCCTGGTGGTAAGGTGCTGAATCACTGATCCTAAGGTTGGGGGTTCAAGCCCCCCTTTCCAGGGTTTGTCACTGTCTCCCCAGTGCAACTGAGTGGGTTATCAAAGGCTGGCCATGTCTCTCACTGTCTATGGTGTGAGGCATGTAAAAGAACCATTGTTGACTTTCGACAAGAGTAGGCTGCATATCCATCAGCGCGTTTCTGCTTTGCAGTGGCCTGGCGAGCTGTCCCGGGTGTACTCTGCCCTCGCCAGGAGTCGTCTGGTATGTGCGCCAGCCTCCCCGTGACCCTAATTAGGATTAAGCGGTTACAGAAAATGAACTGAATTAAACAGCTTTTTCCCTTTTATTGTTCAGGGGTCTACACAGTGAATCGTCTGATTCTCATGTTTGATTTGGCACAGGTTTTACGTCGGATGCCCTTCCTGACACACTGATGGCTATGCAGCCTACTTTTTCTGAACGTCAGCAATGTTTTTTTTTGTTTGTTTGTTTTTTTTTCCATGCCTTTCACCATAGACACTGAGTGACATGGCTGGCCTTTGACAACCCAGTTGGCAGTTGGCTGAATGGGGGGGGTTGGTTGGTCCAGCGCCCTTTACCACCTGCCCACCACTGCTCGACAATGTAGGTGATCAGTTAATGGAGCAATATTTAAGATATATACCGGATTTGACGTGATGAGCGCCAAGAGCACTTGAAAAATTGGAGTGGGTGGGCACTTATTAAAATGTCACATGCGGAGTGGAACGCTAAGTGCTTATTTCCATTGAGGTGGAAAACATGAATAATAACAGGACAATAAAAGAGTTTTACTGGTATTTGTATTATTCAATTTGTGGTATCAACCAAACTACTTACATGAAAGCTGAAAATAAACAGAAAACAGCATAAATTTAAAATAAAAAAAACCCTTACTTTTCCCTCCCGGTGCTGTTCCTTTAAACATTTTCCCGGAAGTAAAATCAAGCCAATCAACCCGAATGCCAACTTTAGCACGTGGCACATTGAACCAATCAACACGAACATAAAAAAAAAGCACATGGCCAGGAACGTCTTTAAATTTATGAAGTTAGTGAGAAGGAGAATCGGGTGAAAATTACTCGTCAGCACTTTCTGATAGGTCCATATATGGCTCATCGCTCTATTCATTCAGAGCATCCCATAGTTTTGCTGTGGAAGTTTCTAATGGTTCATCGGTTGTTGGACATTTACCAAAAGAAAACAGCAAAATAGTGTCGTGTTTTTTAAAGCACAGCAGAGCAATCAAATGTGTTGTTACTAAGAGATAAGATAAGATACAGCTTTATTAATCTCACAATGGAGAAATTCACTGTTACAGGCTCTTGAGGTACCATCAGTAGGGGGTGCAAAAATAGATACAAGTACAAACATACACACATACATATATATTATATAAGTAAATAAATAAATAGATACATAAATAGTATAAATTAATAAACAATAAAAGAAAAGAAGGGAACGGCTTTGTAGACTGGCCTATATTAAAGTGTAATGTATCTGAGTGCAGAGTAGATGGGTTGATATGGTTCACAGTCAGTGGGGTAGATGTGGTTGATTAAAGTGCACGGGGTTTTTATTGCACATAACCGGTATTTTCACAGACAGTTACAAAGTGGCGTTGTACAGTCTGACAGCGGTGGGAATGAACGACCTGCGGTAGCGCTCCTTCCTGCACTGAGGATGTGTGTGTGTGTGTGTGTGCGTGTGGGGGGGGGGGGGAGGGTTGCCTTGAAATATCGTGTAAATTCACTTTTAAAGGCAGTGAACGCCTCAGTTTACGGTTACAGAGACTGATCAAATCAAATTGGTAAGTTTGATCTACGATTTTGCGACCACTGCACACGGGTGGTTCGTCGACATAAGATCAAAGACATTTTGGGGGCTTATTGGAGCAGGGCGCTTATTACATCGAATGCGGTAATTGCTTTTTTTTTTTTTCCCTGCTAATTTTCACAAATGCCATTATTTGCTTAAATTTTTCTGAATGGAATTTTATAGCGTTTAACATATTATTCTTTAATGTTAAGTCCAACTCAAATTTAAACTCATTTATAATGTCAAACTCCTCAAGAACATATTAAAATGGGTCACCACTTTCGCTTGTTTTGTAAACATTATACAAATCATTGTTAGTTTTCAATAAGAGACACAATTTTAATAACAAGTCATGAACAAGTTTATAAGTGAACAAGACGTAAGTGTTTTATAGGCTGATTTTGTTTTTACCTTTCTGAAAATTAGTGCATCATCTGCATATATTAGAATAATAACGTTTGGACTTGTATGAGGTGAATCATGGAGGGATGTTGGCATAGTAGTTCTCACATGCACCTCAAAGCAAGGAGGTCCTGGGTTCACGTGTCAGGTTCACGCATTTCTGTTTGGAGTTTGCATGTTCTCCTTGTGCTTGTACGGGTTTCCTAGGTGTGAGTGTGCATGGTTATGTGTTTTGGCCCTATGACGGTTTGGCAGGTTGTTCAGGGTATACCTCACTTTTCCCCAGTGTCAGTCGAAATAGGTATGACCCTAATAGGATTAAATATTCCGGCAAATGAGTAAGAAAGGAAATGAGTGAGATGAAGTAAATCACTATATAGTGTGATTAGAACTGCACCAAAAACCATGTGGGACCACTTCTGGACACTCAAGACCAGGAAATTTGGTACTATTGACACACACGTCACACAAAAACACACACAGCTTTGTACCATGAACCCCACATTATTTTAGCCTGATTCAACATTTGAAATAATTTTTTTTTGGCCAGATGCCTTTTCATGAATCCTAGGTTTATTAGACGTGGACAGAACTGACGGCAGCATTTGCACCACAGCTAGAAGATGAGCATGGCCTGCCAGCACAACTGGGAATACCAATGGTGTGAGCACAGTCGAGTTAAAAAGTCATGCAAGGGGTAATGGACATCACAGTGTTGGCTTCACAGGTGGCTATACAGTGCATAAACTACTGTGTGCTTTTGAAATAGCCAGGGTTAAGTTTACTTAACCAGCTAGTAATAATATTAATCTGAATAGAACAATTTTGATGGAAGTGGAACATTGTCATTATGGCTATATATTTGTCACTGTGACCTGGTGAAGTAAGATTGGCTTGCTGCACAGCGTCACGTGTTTTATAATGCATTATGACCACACATAATCACATACTTACTCCTCCAAAACATAGTTGTTCGAAGTCAGCTCATTTGTTATCGACTTTTCCCACGGAGGAACCTTAAGGATAGCTTCATTGAGGCAATCTCTTTCTACCACAGTGTATCAGATTTCTGTCCTCACAGCTGCTTTTTATAGAAATAAGTGTAGTGAAAGCTGAATTCCCATTTCACTGTGGCACAGCAGTTCAATAAAAAGGGAAAGAATCTTGGCACCTACCTGGGGAGAGAAGCATAAAATAAGTGCATTCATCCAAAACTGAGTCAAAGCAGCAGATAGGACATTCTAACTGTAATGTCAACATTTTGGGAATGAAAAAATTTTTAAACTATTCATCTTAAGCATAATCTGTTTTGCTTGGGCAGTCCAAGTACATCATCTGCTATAAACATTGACTGTGGGAAATTTCCAGATTTGGTTATTCAGTATAACTTTAGTGGGGTGGCACAGTGGCATCGTATTTAGTACGTCCACCTCACAGCAACAAAGTCCTAGTTTTGATTGTCAAGTGCTAGCATTTCTGTGTAGAGTTTGCATGTTCTCCCTATGCATGTGTGGGTTTTCTCTGGGTACTCTGGTTTCATCCCACAGTCCAAAGAGACATGCACATTAAGTTAACTGGCCATTCCAAATTGACCCTAAGATGCGAGTGTGAATGATGTTGGGTGAGCTGTGTAGGGTGTACCCAACCTTCACCAAGGGTCGCCTGAGATAGGTATCAGCCTTTTCACAAATCCAATAAGATTAAGTGGTTCAGTAAATGAGGAAGTGATTCGATGATGGAGTTTAGTTCTAGTGCCTATATTCATATTCAAATTTACACACGTAATACATTTTTATATTTGTACTTAAATATATATTTGAACATAAAGAACACATTTAAAAGCATTTAAAAATATGTTTGAAAAAACCTGATGGGTCAAAAGATCACAAATTAACATTATTGCTACTTTGCAGCAAAGCTGTTGTTGGAATTGACAGCATGAAGTAGTCGTCAGTAAGAAGGAATTAGGTTTTTGCAGCATTGTGGTTCAATTTTTTTTCTTTCCATTTTTTACTAATTGTGTTCAAAAACGGGTCCTTCTGATGGATTGTCAATTTCTGTATCCTCCACAGATTTTCATCAGGATTCATGTCAGGAGATGGAGGACCATCCAAGGCCTTTATGAAGTATTTTGGCAGTTTGTTTGGGCTTTTTTTTTTTTTTACTTATGAAACATCCATTTTCTCCCCAGAGTTCATTTTTCTGAATATAAGATTGAATTATTCTCTAATATTTCCCAGGACACAGCTACATTCATCTGTCCTTTGATGTGTAATGTCACAGTATCATTTGCATGATGGTATCACAAAATTCAATAGCACAAAAAAACAAAACAAACAAAAAAAAAAACCCCCACCAGACTCTAGATGTCAAGTCTAAATAAGACTGGTTGCAGATTCAGATGGGTCTAATCAGTGGAACCTGACTGTGATATTATGGACTTGAATGTGTAATAAATGTAAGGGTGTATTTACTTTTCATGTGACTGACAAAATTATTTGCTTATTTAGATTATGTGCAAAATGTAATCTGTTGGCACTGTCTCAAAGGGGTGAAATTCATTCATTCATTTTCTGAATTGCTTAATTAGGGTCATGGGGAGGATGGCACTCTTCTCAGCTGATTTTGTACATCCTGAACAGGTCGCCAGGCCATCGCGAGGCAATAACATGCTGACAGCTCTGTAGCCTATTCTTGACAAAATTTAGCAATGGTTCTTTTACATGCCTGTCACCATATACAGTGAGAGATATGGCCAGCCTTTGATAACCCAGTTTGCTGTACTGGGAATGTTTATTTAAATTTCAAAAAAGCATATATTTTGAAAAAAAAACATTGTTATATTATCGGAGTAGAAAGGTGATGTAGTGCTTGACACGCCTGTGTCTTATTAAGATGGCATGGGTGCAAGTTTTCCAGGTTTCTCAAGAATTAACTATTTTTTCTCAGTTAATTTTCTGTACCCACTTAATCCTAACTTGGGTCGCGGGGAGGCTGGCGCCCATCCCAGCCAACTTCGGGCGAGGGCAGAGTACACCCTGGACAGCTCGCCAGGCCATCACAGGGCGGAAGCACGCAGACGGCTTTGCAGCCTACTCTTGTCGAAAGTCAGCAATGGTTCTTTTACATGCCTCACACCATAGACAGTGAGAGACATGGCCGGCCTTTGATAACCCAGTTAGCTCCACTGGGGGGGGGACAGTGACAACCTTGTGCAGAGTGGGACTTGAACCCCCAACCTTTGGATCAGCGATCCAGCGCCCTATACCACTAGACCACCACTGCCCCTCTTTTTTTTTAATTAAACTATTTTTTTCTAATTCGTATAAATCCATTGAAAAAAAAAAAAAATTTTTTTTTTTGGCCCGGGGTTTAGAAGTTAGACATGTTCATCTGCTCGGATTGGCGCAATCTACCATGCATGCTCAGTTATTGAAATTATAGAAATCAAAGAGTTGTAAAATGAATGAAAACCCGAATCCAGAAAAGAAAGAGAACTCTCTGCTCTGCTGGTGATTCACATCAGTGCAGTCTGGGTACTAAACAAGTATTCAACGGCGTCCTTGCTCACTTGTAAGATCGGAAGTCCGGATAAGCCGCGCTTTGTCTCAAGCACAAGCAAGTGAACTTATTGTATTATTATTGTATTGTATATTGTAAGCCGCTCGTTGGTTGGCTGTTTTAAGCTTAATGTAAAGTGACTTGGCTCAATGCAAATTTACAGTGTGTTGTGTTTAAAATGGTGCGAAATTTAATGAAAGAAGAGGATCCCACGTGTCAGAAATAGAATAATTTTGCTGTTATGTATGACCTTGTGGAGAGTGGGAATTGAACCCCCAACCTTAGGATCAGCGATCCAGCACCCTATACCACCAGGCCACCTCTGTTCCTCCTGCAGTGTATCATATGTTTATTGATTTTGATTACCTATCAAATAAAAACTGAAACTAAATTTTTACAGTTTGGTTATTTACACTCGAAAATGGATCAAAACAAACAGCATTATTTGTTATCAGTCATATACGGTCAAAGGAAAAAATTCCACTATAAGTGAGATTTCATAGGAACCGATACCTGACTCCTTACTCGAATGCAGTGGTGCACACTATATACATTTAAAAAAAGGTTGTTGACAAAGAAGTCAGTTGGGAGTTAAGATTGTTCAACAAAATATGTCTTGTAATTTAAATCTTTATTTTGCATCAATATATTAGTCCTTCTCAAAAAATTAGCACATTGTGATAAAGTTCATTATTTTCTGTAATGTCTGTCTTCCTTTCAGCTTTTTCCCCTTTTACTCGGGAGTCGCCACAGCGAATCATCTGATTCGCACGTTTGATTTGGCAGAGGTTTTACGTCGGATGCCCTTCCTGTCACAACCCTTTTTATCAAGGGACAGAAACACACTGACGGCTTTGCAGCTACTCTTTACGAAAGCCAGCAATGGTTCTTTTACATGCCTCTTACCATAGACAGTGAGAGACATGGCCTGCCTTTGATAACCCAGTTAGCTGCACTGGGGGGGACAGTGACAACCTTGTGGAGAGTGGGACTTGAACCCCCAACCTTTTGGATCAGCGATCCAGCACCCTATACCACTAGACCACCACTGCCCCATATTCATTATTTTCTGTAATGTACTGATAAAAATTGAACATTCTTTTGAAAGGTCTTTTATTGTTTTAATACTGATGATTTTGGCATACAGCTCATGAAAACCCAAAATTCCTATATCAAAAAATTAGCATATTTCATCCGACCAATAAAAAGTGTTTTTAATACAAAAAAGTCAACTTTCAAATAATTATGTTCAGTTATGCAAAATGAAATCCATCTCCATAAAGCTTTTCAGCAGATGGAAGCATGAAGTGCTCCAAAATCTCCTGACAGCTAGCTGCATTGACCCTGCCCTTGATAAAACATAGTGGACCAACACCAGCAGCTGACATGGCACCCCAGACCATCACTGACTGTGGGTACTTGACACTGGACTTCAGGCATTTTGACATTTCCTTCTCCCCAGTCTTCCTCCAGACTCTGGCACCTTGATTTCTAAATGACATGCAAAATTTGCTTTCATCTGAAAAAAGTACTTTGGACCACTGAGCAACAGTCCAGTGCTGCTTCTCTGTAGCCCAGGTCAGGCGCTTCTGCCGCTGTTTCTGGCTCAAAAGTGGCTTGACCTGGGGAATGCGGCACCTGTAGCCCAGTCCACTGCTTCCACAGGTCCCCCAAGGTCTAGAATCAGCCCTTCTCCACAATCTTCCTCAGGGTCCGCTCACCTCTTCTGGTTGTGCAGTGTTTTCTGCCACACTTTTTCCTTCCCACAGATGTCCCCCTGAGGTGCCTTGATACAGCACTCTGGGAACAGCCTATTCGCTCAGAGATTTCTTTGGGTCTTACCCTCTTGCTTGAGGGTGTCAATGAAGGCCTTCTGGACAGCAGTCAGGTCGGCAGTCTTACCCATGATTGCGGTTTTGAGTAATGAACCAGGCTGGGAGTTTTTAAAAGGCTCAGGAATGTTTTGCAGGTGTTTAGAGTTAATTGGTTGATTCAGATGATTAGGTTAATAGCTCGTTTAGAGTACCTTTTCATGATATGCTAAGTTTTTGAGATAGGAATTTTGGGTTTTCATGAGCTGTATGCCAAAATCATCAGTATTAAAACAATAAAAGACCTGAAATATTTCAAATGGTGTGCAATGAATCTAAAATCTATGAAAGTTTATTTTTTAGCAGTACATTACAGAAAATAATGAACTTTATCACAATATGCTAATTTTTTGTGAAAGACTAGTATATATACAGTAGGCCCTCGACATTCGCAGGGGTTCGGTTCCGGCCCCTACCGCGAATGAAGATATGTGAGTTCTGTACCCGGAAGTAAAACCCCATGTATCACTTTGCATACGTGAATCAGCGGCTGGAAGTAAAATACTGTGTATGTATTACATGCGCTAAAATATGCTTCTTAAACACATTCTATAGATGGTCTTACTCATTAATTCAGTATTAATGTAGTAAAATGTAGTAATGATTAAACTTTTTTTACTGTGATATTATTGATAATAAAATATAAACATTATACAGCATACATATAAAAACACCTTTAAATGCATTCTCTTTGAAAAACATACAGCACTGTAGTTTTCAAAAATTCCCACTAGAGGAACGTATTGCATTAGGCATGAGATGACTGAATTCAGGTATTAACTCCGAGCAGCTCAGCCACGCCCCTCAGCTGGAGCTAGTCTAAAACAGAGTTTTAGAGTGACAGATTTAGAGAGTGTTACAAACCAAAGAAGCGGTGATGTGATGTGAGTTAATCCTCCTGCACAGAGGTGAGCGGGCTTTTGTTTATTGGGAGTAAATGAGAATAGTGAATTCAGGTGTGTGTGCTACCGAGCAGCTCGGCCAAAGTGGAGAGTAAACAGTTTGTTACAGGCACAGTGCCAAAATCAAAGTCCCCCAAAACACAGACCACAACAAACAGGGACATAAAAAACAAGAAATGTAACAAATTGGATAAACAAAACAAAATGAAACATGCTACACCACAGCAAATATCATCTAACACACAAACATTCGAAACATTACCTTAGGTCATGTACTGGAATACTGGTTGAAAAAGACTTTAATAGTGGAGTGTTTTACAACAGTTCAGACGACTATTCCTCTTCAGGCACTTTCAGAAGAGACATCCAAGGTCATTACCTTTTTCTGGTGCTTAGCAGGCATTTGAGTGACATCATGAAACTCAACTGGTAATTAAACACACTAAAAAAGGCTCATTGACAACTTGTGCGCGAATGAGGAAAAGGGGGTGTTACATCATCTCAACCAATCAGCAGGAAGGAGGACAGCCACTGGCTGAATTTGAATCACGTGAGAGTTGCTCGGCAATCCGCGAATACTCAAACCGTGAGTGCAAAACTGCAAATAGTCAAGGGCCTACTATATATATATATATATATATATATGAATTTGCAGATTGTATATTGCTGTAAAAGATTGCATGAGAGCCATTTTAACTTGTAATTTTAAAAAAAAAATCTTTTTTTTCAATTTATTTGAAATTAATGTTGATATTATTTAATATATTTGATATTATTTTACAATGTTATGTTTATAATTGATTTAGGGGTGTTTTATGAGATATGGTATTTATGGATGTATAGTACAGTATGAACGTCATACGTGACTGGAACATACAGTAACAACTTACAGTTTTTTCACCTTATATTCGTCCGTCCGGAACCAAACTATTGAGCCATAAATAAGTTGAATGAGTCTAAATAAGGATTTTTTTTTTTTAATTTCAGGCACATTGGTGCACTTTAAATCTTTTGTAGTACAGATTAAAAAAAACAATGTTCATGAAGCACTTTATTATAAGTTGAACTACATTTCTTTCTTTTTTGTTTTTAATGTTAATAAAAATACAATGTTATGCAGGGGTGTACTAATAACACTTTTATATGAAAATAATACTATTTATAGTCGCTCGAGGGGCGGTGGGGGGGGGCACAGAAAATATTTTTTCTTCACCCTTTGGCACAGAAAATAATTGAGAAGCACTGGTCTAACTGAACAAGGCCATATGTATTATTTACTTCGTGACAAGTAAAGATATTTCTTACTTTTATATTTTCTTTTACTATAAGCCATCTTATTTTCCTCTTATCATTGATTAATATGTCAGTGCTGCATCTAGATAGAATATTGACTGGATTGAACACTGATGCTCACATGAATATTGCTTCTCTATTTCATAGCGGAGAGTGGCATGGTGGAGTAATGGTTAGCACATCCACCTCACAGCAAGAAGGTCCTATGTCGGGGTGTAGGGTCCAGTGAGAGCATTTCTGTGTGAAGTTTGTGTATTCTCCCCATGTTTGTGTAAGTTTCCTCAAGTTTGATAGGTTTCCACTCGATCAAAAGGCATGTACTGTACATTATGCTAACTGGCTGCTCCAAATTTCCCGTATGTGAGTGTGAATGGTTTACATTTACAAGTTTTGTGGACACCCTTATCCAGAGGAACTTACATTAATCATTTCTCTTTTTATTAATTCAACTGAACAATTGAGTGCAAAGGGCCTTACTCAAGGACCCAACAGTAGCAGCTTGTTGGTATTGGGGGTTTGAACTCTGAACCCTCATAGCCTTAACCATTGAATCACCCATGATCTATGCCGTGACGATAGTCGTGTGTGTTTGCTGCCCATGTAGTAAACTGGCGAGTTGTTCACCATGTACCTTGCCTTTACTCAAAGTCGGTGGAGACAGGCTTCAGCCTCCACATGAACCTAGTAGAATTAAGTGGTTTGAAAAATGCTCGAATGTCAAAAGAAATCTTGCATTTCAAGTGTGTGTATAAATCATTCTAAAACTGTATGAAGTTATACTATACCCAAACTATTAATCCTATAATCTAGATGAAGTTGTCTTTTTCACTGATTTCCCGATATTACTTTTCTCGACAGTGAAAGATTCAGAAGAGGGAGAATCATCTTCAGATCTGTCAGGCTTAGGCCGATTTTACAAGGAAAATTTCTGCTATGACCATAACAACTGATCTGCTTCTGGAAGAATATCACCAGTATGTACCCCACAGCAGGAAACTGCGAATACACTTAACCAAAATAACCAACAGACTTTATGCTGTAACATGTACTAGCAATCTCGAGACAGAAAGCAGGTTCCTGCTGCTGCTGATTGAAAAAACACTAAAAGACAAATGAATGATGCTCCAAGTGTTGGTGTGAATGTGCAAAAATTAAACGTGAACTGTTGTTTTATAGAAGGAAAATAATTGACAGACATTGGTGTGATGCAGCCCATTACGTTTATAGTTACAATTAATTATGGTATAGTATGTCCGTGAGATGAGTTCAATTACACTATAGAGGCTATAAACAGTTGTTCCCTTTCTAGCTTTCTTCTTTCCACTTTGAAATAAATATTTACATGTCCTGTTCCGAAACTGACATGGATACCTGCCCTAAATTAAAAAGATGATAGAATATTTTAGGTTTAACAGTTATTCTGTAATGTCTGTTTGGAAATGAACTCATAGTGCACCAAGCAATATATAAATAAAAAAATGTAATATTCCCAGCAAATTCTTCCATTCTCAGAGTTGTTGGTTTTCATGGAATGCACCGGCTGACCAGTATTAGCTTAATACATTATGACCGCTATTATTTTTATTAATTTTTATTTTAGTGATGGTATATAGGCTGATATCCTAAGAGTAAATTAGCCAATCAGAATGGGCATTTGTTATGATCACTCAATACCAGTGGCTATGGGTAAAATAACAATAATTATTAATTAATTAACATATTTCTTTGTTCATGAGAATGATATATTACACACACACCCAGTGCAATTAATTAAAGGTCTGGCCTGGGTTATTAAAGGTCAGCCATGTCTCTCACTGTCTATGGTTAAAGAACCATTGCTGACTTTCGTAAAGAGTAGCTGCATATCTCTCAGCATGTTCTTGCCTTTTGCTAAAGGGTTGTGTGTGTGTCAGGAAGGGCATCTGACGTAAAAACCTATGCCAAATCAAACATGCGAATCAGGTGATTTGCTGTGGCGACCTCTGAAAAAAGCCAAAAGGAAAAGGATATATACAGGGATCCCTCGCTACTTCGCGCTTCAATTCATGCAGCTTCAGTGCATCGCAGTTTTTAAAAAATAAACAAATAAATATTCATTGAATTAAAAAATAAGGAAATTAAGGAAGAATAGGGGGAAAAGTTAAGGAAAATGCCACAAGAACAAGACCAATTATGCAAAAAAGCCCTAAACCAACACAAACAAAAAAACAACCCAACATCTCCCATCAAAACTACTTTCATTGTTTTGAGGTGCGCATCTGTGTGTGCACGTGCATCTGCGTGCATGCGCTTATGGATGTGTATCGTCTTCTTCTCATGCAATACCATCTATATGTGTGTGTGTGTGTGTGTGTATATTTATATTTTATTTAAATTTTATGTTTTTTAATGTTCAATTGTTATTATAAACATTTATAGCCGGGGTACCCAAACTTTTTCCTCCGAGGGCCACATAACTTTGCCCTTCTCTGATGGAGGGGGCCGAGGTCAGTTTGTAACAGAAAAAGTATGATGATCGCAGGACTGTCTAAACGTAAACATTCATTGTTCTCCAGTAAGCCACGCATAACCAAATACCGTCGGTCCCCTTCTTACGGAATTAATCCTTTGCAGCGCCTTTTTTGGAACCTGGAGTTTTCGTAAGTAGAGGCGCATTTTACATGGAAAACGCGTGATTCGTTCCAAGGCTCCCAAGACTACCCTTTAAAAATTATAAAAGCATAAGTTTTAAGTTTAAGTTTACTTCGTGTTGACCATGTCGTCTTAGCAGAGTTATAATCTTACAGTGACCATGGCACCGGGAATCACTTTCACTGGGAATCGTGTGTGTGTGTGTGTGTGTGTGTGTGTGTGTGTGTGTGTGTGTTGACCATGTCTTCTTGAGGCGGAGTTATAATCTTACAAATGTTTATGGAAGGTTAAAACCCTGACCCATAAAATACAGTTGGAATGACACACAAACATGAACATGGTTCACACAAACTTGAACAAAGTTGGAACGACAGCATCACCCCTCCTATCCAATGGGAGGCCAGCGGGGCGGGATGTTGAGAGATAGCCTATGGGAGGGAGCTGCATCATCCCTCCTAGTCAGTGGGAGGCCAGCGGGGTGGGATGTTGGGAAACAGCCAATGAGAGAGCAACTCGCACATTGTTTGAATGGAGCATTTGAATGGTGTGTTTGGCACTTTTCTTAAGTTGTTTTGTATACAGAGGACAAAAATTTAGGAAAATGTTTTTCGTATACTGGATTTTTCATATTCGGGGGTTTTCGTAAGAAGGGGGCTGACTGTATTAGTAATTCTTTCTGGGACCTTCACAGAAAAAGGTCAGGAAATTAAAAAAAAAAAAAAAAAGCTGCTTGCTATTAGTTGAGCAACCCGAAAGCTGCCTGAACAGACGACTGGTTCAGCCGGACCTGGCGTAAAATGTATTCTCCTGAGCTAACAGTCCACTTTTTAGCTTTGAGAGTTTGTCTACTAGCATTTGGCCTTACAAGCGATCATACTCATCTTTGTGACGGGATTCAGAGTTTCGGCGCAGATCGTATTCTTTGAATACCGCCATTGTGTCTTGACAGATGATACAAACGTTTTCTTTGCATTGAACAAAAAAAATAACCGTTTGTTCACTGCAGGTTAAATACCCTGCATTCTGAATCAATTTTTGTCTATCATAACCTATTCACCATTATTCCGTTCTATTTGACGGGAGAGTCTAGGGTTTTTGTTTGGAGGGGGGAGATGTTCAGATAGGGGCACAGACGGCAGAAGGGTGGAATAGAATGTCATGTTCTCGGCGTGTATTAGTCTTGACTGCGTGGCCAGACTTAAAAAAAAAAAGTCATCATAATGCATCTCTGGTATTGTTCAGGGGGCCAGGCCAAATGTGGAGGAGGGCTGTATCTGGCCCGCGGGCTGCTGTTTGGGGACTACTGATTTATAGCATTGAACATGAATTTATTGATATTATATACAGATATACATGTACTTGTACATCAGTGGGGGGGGGGGGGGTGAGATCCTACTTCATGGATTTCGATGGTCACATGTGACGGTCCCAATTAACCACGGAAAGTGAAGAATCCTTGTGTGTATGTATGTATGTATGTCAGTGCTTCTAAATTATTTTCTGTCGCCCCCCCCCAAGGAAGAGGAAAACATCCCCCCCTAATATAAATTGTGTTATTTGTCTAAAAACTGTTTTCAGTAATCCTCTGTATACATACACTGTATCTTTATTAACATAATAAATCCTTATTATCATTATAAAATACAAAAAAAATGAAGAAATATAGAACAACTTCCAACAAAGAATAACTTTATTAACAGTTTTTAGTCTTAAAACAAAAAGATTTCAGTGCATCAATTTGCCTGAAAGAAAAAAAGTATCCTTATTTAAACTGTCAACATTTTTGACCAACAATTTGAACCATTTCAGACTGAAAAATAAAATTGAATAAAATCAGTAAATAATAATAAATTCAAATTGATCAGCAATATTAACTCAGGAGCACAATATATAAAACACTAACCTACAAAACAAAAATGAATAAAACAATTTGTATTATTATTATTATTATTATTATTATTATCATCAAAATGATTAAGTCCAGATTAATGGCGACAATGAGCACGTTTCGCTGTGCACAACTTTTCGAAGCCGGGTTTAAAGCACGATACTGAACTCGGCTCCTGCTCAATGCTGAACTGGGACCTGGACTTATTTTCACAGCAGTGATGTCATCCAGCATGACCGAGACCGTGTCTCCTGCAGGTCGGATCAGTTCCTCTGCTGTGCTGTGGGGGTTTTCTACACTGACCAGTTTGAAACTCCAACTTATCTGATGCTAACAGAGCTCGGTTTGCTGGAATATCATTCACAAAGCGGGATGGTTGTTGGCAATATTCGGCACATTTTCGCTGAAAAAACCTCACGCGGCTCATTACGTGATTGGGGTGTGATGTCTTTAAGTGACGCCTGAATTTATTTGGGTTCATGCTTTTCGCTGCCAATGTTTTCAGAACAAGTAAACACAGCAGTCTTTCCTCGTTTCTCACAGCAGCACAGTGAAGCAGAGTGCTACATCCGCTTCATCATACCTCCTCGACTTAGCTTTCTGGAGACTTTCATTTCTCTCACTGTCTCCCCGCTTTTCTTTCCACCCCTGTTAAAAATGTCCATGGTGAGTTTATTAACTTCACTTCTTATTTTACCTCTGGGCACACTCTGACAGTGAGGAAGCCACTGCCACCTGCTGTAGTGGATGTAAAATTACACTTTATCCGAATATGGCCCAAAAAAAAAGCATGTTCCCTGGTGGGGCGTGCCCCACTATTTGAGAACCATTGATGTATGTGTGTGTGTGTGTGTGTGTATATATATGTATATATATATATGTATATATATATGTATATATATATGTGTATATATATATGTATATATGTGTATATATATATATATATATGTATATATATGTATATATATGTATATATATGTATATATATGTATATATATATATATATATATATATATATATATATATATATATATGTATGTATGTATGTATGTATGTATGTATATATGTATGTAAAAGGCATTTGGTATTCAAATGATTTAGAGTTTGAGCAAATCGGAATTTGAACAAAAAATCTGGGATTTTTTTTATCCCGGAAATCAAACATAAACCGGAAGTCGAACTTGAAAAACGCCCAGAAAAAAAACGAGACTGAGCGGGAGAAAAAGTGTGGGACTTATGGAAGTCTGGAAGTTGTTGATACTATGTATCACCCTGATAAAGCACATACACAATACACATACACATATAGGCGCTCCCCAGATTACGAACATTTGTTTTGGAGATACAAACAGTGGTGTCCAAGGTTGAAAGTGAAATGAAATTGAAGAAAAAGTAGAAATAGAAATTGAATAAACTATAACCTATAGAAAGATATATCATAAATATAAATATGGAATATGATTAAACATTATCCTGAAGTACACTTGGATTCGGCCCCGGCAGAGGGGCATGGCTGACACGTGCTTTACACCATACTGAGGTCAGGGAAGAGAAGCAGAATGATTTCTGAACTCTCGCCAAATGTTTCAAAGAGTAAACAATTGACTCCAGTATTATAATGAACTGGATAAGAGTGAAACTTTCTGTAAATCTGATCAGATCCACTGTGCTGTGCTTGAGAGAAACCATGAATTTAAAGATTGGACATATGATCTTGATAATGTACATAATTTTATAATAGAATAATTTTATATTTTTAGCATTTTAATGTTTATTATACCCATTATGTGGGTTTAATTTAATTTGAAAATATTTGAGATATCTTTTTAATTGTAATTTATGTATACTACGTTTTATAAAGAATTTTAATAAAATTTCCTGATATTGTTTCCCATGTACTGTGCTATAAAGATGAGCAGCACGCTCATCTCAGTGCTAGAAGATTGTCCCTCTTCACGTCCGTTTTCCTGTGATCTCTCTGGCTCCTGGTTTTAGCTTCGAGCTCAACCAGTTTCTGCTCCGTAGTTCCCCGTATCTCAAGTTTTGATGTTTCTCCTCATCACTAGCAGTGACTATGTTTCTCCCTTGCTCAAGTACGTCCCTTGTAACAATAAAGTCTCTCTGTGTTCATCCTACTCTGTCTCCTGCATTTTGGGTCCGGCTGAAAGTTCCTGACCTCACAATTAGCTTGATAATGTATGGTGCATTTAGGTTTGCACCTCGTACCAATAAATGATAAATTCAATAGAATGAAATAAGATGATTATGCAGAGAGAGAGCGAGAGAGACAGAGAGAGAGAGAGAGAGAGAGAGAGAGAGATTGTATACAGTACAAACTCATATAGATTACTTATACAAGCTTTAAACATACTAGTCCTTCTCAAAAAATTAGCATATTCAGTTCAGTTCATTTTCTGTACCCGCTTAATCCTAATTTGGGTCGCGGGGAGGCTGGTGCCCATCCCAGCCAACTTCGGGCGAGGGCAGAGTACACCCTGGACAGCTTGCCAGGCCATCGCAGGGCGGAAACACGCTGACGGCTTTGCAGCCTACTCTTGTCGAAAGTCAGCAGTGGTTTTTTTACATGCCTCTCACCATAGACAGTGAGAGACATGGCCGGCCTTTGATAACCCAGTTGGCTGCACGGGGGGGGGGGGGGGCAGTGACAACCTTGTGGAGAGTGGGACTCGAACCCCCAACCTTTGGATCAGCGATCCCGCGCCCTATACCACTAGACCACCACTGCCCTCTAGCATATTGTGATAAAGTTCATTATTTTCTGTAATGTACTGATAAAAATTAAACTTTCATATATTTTAGATTCATTGCACACCAACTGAAATATTTCAGGTCTGTTATTGTTTTAATACTGATGATTTTGGCATATAGCTCATGAAAACCCAAAATTCCTATTTCAAAAAATTAGCATATCATGTTCAGGTAGTCTAAACGAGCTATTAACCTAATCATCTGAATCAACCAATTAACTCTAAACACCTGCAAAAGATTCTTGAGGCTTTAAAAAACTCCCAGCCTGGTTCATTACTCAAAACCACAATCATGGGTAAGACTGCCGACCTGACTGCTGTCCAGAAGGCCATCATTGACACCCTCAAGCAAGAGGGTAAGACACAGAAAGAAATCTCTGAGCGAATAGGCTGTTCCCAGAGTGCTGTATCAAGCCACCTCAGTGGGACGTCTGTGGGAAGGAAAAAGTGTGGCAGAAAACGCTGCACAACCAGAAGAGGTGACCGGACCCTGAGGAAGATTGTGGAGAAGGGCCGATTCCAGACCTTGGGGGACCTGTGGAAGCAGTGGACTGGGCTACAGGTGCCGCATTCCCCAGGTGAAGCCACTTTTGAATCAGAAACAGCGGCAGAAGCGCCTGACCTGGGCTACAGAGAAGCAGCACTGGACTGTTGCTCAGTGGTCCAAAGTACTTTTTTCGGATGAAAGCAAATTTTGCATGTCATTTGGAAATCAAGGTGCCAGAGTCTGGAGGAAGACTGGGGACAAGGAAATGCCAAAATGCCTGAAGTCCAGTGTCAAGTACCCACAGTCAGTGATGGTCTGTCTGGGGTGCCATGTCAGCTGCTGGTGTTGGTCCACTGTGTTTTATCAAGGGCAGGGTCAATGCAGCTAGCTATCAGGAGATTTTGGAGCACTTCATGCTTCCATCTGCTGAAAAGCTTTATGGAGATGGATTTCATTTTTCAGCACGACCTGGCACCTGCTCAGTGCCAAAACCGTATATGTATATATATACACACACATACAGTCGGCTCCCAAATTACGAAGACCCCTGTGTACGAGATCCCTGGGTTATGAAAAACATTTTTTTGAGTTTCCGTCGCTGAGAAACAAAACAACCCCCTCTTACAAAAAGAAATTCCTAATTCAAACGCGCCAATCAAAATTTCACACGACGTGCGAGTTGCTCTCTCATTGGCTGTCTCTCAACATCCCGCCCCACTGGCCTCCCAGAGAAACAAGGAAGCTTCACTCTTTATTAGTTTTTAGTTTTTTTAAGTTGTTTTAATTGAGTAAATGTTTAATAAATGTGGGCGCATTTGAGCTCATCTGGAATTCCGATCCTTTCAAGGAATCAAATTGAAGTTGAGTTTGTCAAGCAGGGAATGAGCTTTGGATGCCACATCTTGTGGGCGTGGCCCACAGTGCACGCACGAGAGAGAGAAAGAGTGGTGTGTGTGTGTATTTATAAAAATGTTTAATAATGGTTTAATTAATAAATATGTTAACAAAATGGTTTAATATGTTAATAAAATGTTTAAATGGTTTAATAAATAATTTTATTTTACTTTTAACAGATATTTCATACAAAATTGGTGTACTTTTATCATTTTTAAAGGGTTTATGGGGTTTATCCAGTCCAAAGACTGGAGCCTTAGAACGGATTAGGCGTTTAACATGTAAGATTTGACCCCCTACTTACGAAATCCCACGTTACGAAAGGGGCTCTGGAACGGATTAATTTCGTAAGTTGGGAGCAGACTGTGTATATGTGTATATATATATATATATATATATATATATATATATATATACACACACACACACACACACACACAGACTCTCCCCGGCTTAAGAAAATTCGTTTTATGAACATCCGGAGGTACCAACAGAGCTGTCCGAGTTCACAAGTGAGAGTGAAGTGAAATTAAAGAACAAGTAGAAATAGAAATGGAATAAAATCTATATAAATATATATCATAAATACAAGTATGAAATGTGATTAAACGTTATCCTGAGGTACACTTAATACTAGGCTCCGGCAAATGGGCGTGGCTGAGACGTGCTTTACACCTGGAGGTCTGGGAAAAGAAGCAGAACCGATTTCTGAACTCCTGCCAAAAGTTTCAAAGAAGAAATAAACTGACTCCAGTATTATAATGAGTGAGATAAGAGTGAAACTCTCTGTAAATCTGATCAGATCCGCTGTGCTGTGCTTGAGAGGAACCAGGAGTTTAAACAGGGAAGCTGATCAGTTCAATTGTCCAGTTGTAGTGTCGCCTGTGTGTGTGAGAGAGAGAGACGGAGAGAGAGGAAGAGAGAGAGAGAGAGATTGTACACAGTACACACTCGTATAGGTTACTTATACAAGGTTTAAACATACATTCCCTTCTAAAGAATGCCGTGTAACGACTTATGAACAAAATCATGTAATGAGCAGCCATCTAGAACCTAACTCATTCGTAAGTTGGGAAGCGTCTGTGTGTGTATATATATATATATATATATATATATATATATATACCACACACACACAGGGATCCCTCACTTTACGTGGTTAATTGGGACCTAGATCCCCCATGCCCACCGAATTTCACGAAGTAAGATCAACCCCAATCTCCCTCCGACTGACGTATATGTATATAATATCAATAATACATATTCAATGCTATAAATGCTTATAATAACAAACATTAAAAAATATGCAAGTAAACACACACACATACTGATGCACGCGCACATACAGATGCGGGTGCATGCAATCAGATGCGCACCTCACAAAAATGAAGGTAGTTTTGATAGGTTTTGGGTTGTTTTTTGTTTTGTGTTTCTAGGTTTTTTTTATTGCATAATTGGCCTTGTCTTTTGGCATTTTCCTTAACTTTTCCACTTATTCTTCCTTAATCTCGTTATTTTTTAATTTGATGAATAATTTTAAAAAACCCACGATGCACTGAAGCCGCAGGAATCCCTGTATGTATGTGTGTGTATGTGTGTGTGTTTTATATATATATATACACACACACACACACACATATATATATATATATATATATATATATATATATATATATATATATATTTGGGGTTTTTTTCGTATAATGTTCATCAATGAGTAACAACACATTTGATCGTTCCTCCGTGCTTTAAAAAACAGGAAAATATTTTGCTGTGTTCGCCTGGTAAATGTCGAACAAGATAAACCATTAGAAACTGCTACAGCAAAACTATGGGATGCTCTGAATGAATGGAGTGATGAGCCAGATATGGACCTATCAGAACTATTTTCACCTGCTCACTAACTTCATAAATTTAAGCAAGTTCCTGGCCTTTTGTGCCATATGCTGAAGTTGACCTTTGTGTTGATTGGTTCAACAAGTTAACATTAATTTTGATTGGCTTGATTTAAATCTGGGAAAATATTAATAATAAGGAACAGCACCGGGAGGGAAAATTAAAGTGACCCCCCCCTCCCCCCAAATTATGCTGTTTTCTGTTTTTTTTTCTTCAGCTTTCATATAAGTAGTTTGGTTGATACCATAAAATGAATAACACAAATATTGGTAACTCTTTTTTTTATTTTTAATTGTTAATAAGCACCCACCCACCCCAATTTTTTACGCACCCTAGGCGCTTATCACGGCGGATACGGTATTTGTATGGCAATCCATATTTCACATGCCAGATATTAATTATATTGTAAGCATGCAGTTATTTAACAGATATACAGCTAATCTAGTTAACAGTTTCAAAATTATATCAGTCGGACATCAGTTCCGTTTTTGGTAAAAATTATATTTCTACACAGCAATTAATTTACTATCAGGTGTAGTAGAATAATATAATCCAACAGTCATGACCTGCATGCTGCTGATTCTGTGTAATTGAATCACTAATTAAACGAGGCGTGTTTAAAATAATTGCAGTATGGAGTTCAATGAGTGAGGTCATTCATTCTTTGAAAAACCGGTGCCAATTATTGTCCTTATTTAAGCAAAGAAGGCAGCAAATGTTGTACATGCTGGTTGTAGAAGATTTTTTCCTGAAAATGAGTCGTTCCAGACATTGTTCAGAATAACAGTGTACGTTGATTAAAACGTTTATTGGAGACGGAAAAACATGAAGAAGTGCAGAAAATAATCGGAGAAATCGTGAAATAATCACAAATTCTTCGAAATGTCAACCATAACCTGAAAGATGTGGAAGAAAGTGAAAAACTACCTTAAATACTGCTATTATTTTTAACACAACTGTATAGATATTGATATGGTTAATCTTCAATCAGATGTTTAAGCTTTACATCGGCAGTGTCAGCACATTTGCAGTGTTCAGCAAGTTTCCCACTACGTGAGTCTTTTTTTCTCTCAATATTTTCTGTGGAATGTGATACTGGAATCAGAAAGGGGGAAAAAAGAAGTTGTTGAAGATCCAGTTGTTTTCACAGTTGCCATATTATAAGTGAAAACTAACTTGTCTCTTGGAAGCTTCAAAAAGGACAATTAGATTATTTTTGGGGACAATACTGAGGTGTAACACACTTCAGGATGCACTGATATTGGAAAAAAAAAAATCAATTCAGGGTGATGCACATCCTAATGTGTTTTATTACTCACACAGAGAGCACTGATTCTGGGATTGATTCAGGAACAGCAAGCATTAATTTCACTGTGCTTGACATTTTAAAAGTCAAAACAAGTGCAGTGCCTTAATGAGTCAGATAGAACATGGAATAAAAACACAGCTCATACCCAAAACTAAATCACAACACTCAGTCGCTCCATCTTTATTATGAAATTTTGTATCACTAGTCACTTGAATGGTTATATACAGTATTTCTGCATATTCAGGCAGTTATTAGGACTGCATGTTTCGTGCTCTACTCATCTCAGCTGGTGCGCTTTATCCACTTGAAGCAGAAGAGGAAGCAGTCTAGTGCACTTTTATACAAGATGTGAGTAGAAGCCTCTCAGAGACAATATTCTGATATACATAGCAGAAGCACAAACACACACCAAACACTCAAGCACAACCCTGAAGCAAAAACACAAAAACATGACTTGAGAAAGAAATAAATATAACTATGATTAAATGTTACATCATTACTTTAACTTTTTAATGCTTTTTATATCTATATACAGTCATTTGTAAGTACACATTTGTTCATTATTTTTGTTGGTATAGCTATTGCGATGGACAAAACTGGACAGTTCATTGTAGCTGGATAGATGCAGTGCTGCAGTTACAAGCAAGGTGCAGACAGGACCGTCCATCTTCCCTAAGTGACCTTAATGAAGGTACACACATTGTTGATATGCTGCTCTGTTTTGTTCTTCATCACTCTCTCTTTCGGTGTAGTGAAGACTGAAGTACTCCCCAGTCAACCTTAAGCCAGGAAAACTCCACCGAGTTACTTCTTATCTAGATGATGAGAAGTAGAAATCATCATCAACATACATGCATTAACCTTCACCTCAATTTCTGTATTAATTCTTTATTCAACTTAGGACAACAGATAAAAAATTATGCCGCACCTAAATTATGACCCCATAAGAGTTTGTACTTTCTGTGTCTATTGAACATACTGATAAATAATTCACAGGACAGGCGAGAAAAAGGAAATGAACTCCTGTATCGAATAACTGGTGCTCCCTTCAGTAGTTGGAACGTCTGTCCAATGTTTCAAGAAACTGCTACTAAGATATGCACAAAAAAGAGAGAAAGAATTCGAACATTTCTTGCATGAAAACATTTCTTTCATAAGCTCACGTCATCTCCGTTTACATAGAATTCTTGTAAACCTAAACTTAATAAAAGCTTGCACACATTGTATTTCTCTTTGCACATCAAAATGTGCTATTTTTATTACAATCGATTTAATAATAATAAAAAAGAGTAATAAATCCTCACAGGTCATGTGACTCACATAGAAGCTATATACAGGGATATGGAAGAATAGGAGAAAAAGTTAAGGAAAATGCCGCAAAACATGGCCAATTATACAAAAAAAAAAAAACCCCAAAAAACAGGTGCGCATTTGTATGTGTGTGTGTGTATTTATATTTTAATTACATATTATGCATTATTTTTCATGTTTAATTGTTATTATAAGCATTTATAGTATTGACTATGTATTTATTGATATTATATATACATACATGGATAGCTGCCAACATTTACGAAAAAATCGTATTCATTACGATTTCTGATGTTAATTATGATAATACGAATTTAATAAATATTTCATGAATAAAATACGATTTTACAAAATTTCACGGGTCAAATTTAAAAGTCGGTCACCGCCCTGGCATGTGAAAGCAGATAGTACGCTAAATTTCATTGACTATTTGCCTGATGGCTGGCCGTGCTTAGCCAATCAGGTACGCTGTTAGATAGTTTGTCATTATTACATGGAGAAATGGCGATCTTATCGATGGCGCGGGAACGAAGCATGACTACGAACTAAACATGCCGGCCAAGGGGAAGGGACAGCGCTATAAGGATTCCTATCGAGAAGAATTCCCATTCATTTTAAAGTCAACGAAGGGTGAATATTTTACCTTTTGCAATCCATGTCGGCGTGATATATCAATAAGCCATTGTGGTCGGACATTGTCACTCATGCAAAAACGTGTGTGGTCGCGGGGGGCTCTTGGTCCCAATTAATCGCAGGAAGTGAGGGATCCCTGTATATGGAGCTGTTGTGCATTTAAATGAACCGAGCTATATACACATGCAGATGCTTGTCTGATAAATGCATATAATGTACACTGATGAGCAAAAAAATGACCTATGGCAGTATTTTCCAAAACGTTAGTAATTATCATGCAATATCGAAACTGATGTAGCTACGTCCTGTCTCTGTGATTTCTCACTCTTTCAAGAATAAAAAGGACTACCACTGATGGCCTTTTAAACAGGTGAATGCAAACGATCTTACACAGATTATATAATTGCAACTTTCGAAGTAAACACGTGTAACATGTGTCTGTAAACACAGTAGATGACCAACAGGGATCCCTCTCTACTTCATGCTTCAATTCATGCGTTTTTTTTTTTTTTTTTAAACATTAATCGAACTAAAAAATAAGTCAATTAAGGAAAATGACACAACAACAAGGCCAATTATGCAAAAAAAAACAACAAACAAACAAACATAAAACAACCTAAAACCTCGCATCAAATCTCGTTACATTTTTGTCAGGTGTGCATCTGAATGCGGGCACGCGTCTGTGTGTGTGTGTGTATTTCTATTTTCTTTCCATCTTATGCATTATTTTTTGTTTAATTGTTATTATAAGCATTTATAGCATTGAATATGTATTTATTGGTATTATATACACATATACATGCAAAAAGAGTAGGCTGCAAAGCATGTTTCTGTCCCTTGCTAAAAGGGTTGTGTCAAGAAGGGCATCCTTTGTAAAAACCTATGCCAAACAAACGTGCAAATCATTCGCTGTGGCAACCCCAGATAAAGGGAAAAAGCCGAAAGGAAATCTCATACACATATACATCAGTCAAGGGGGATTGGGGGGGGGGGTGACTTCGCTGAGTTCTGTGGTCGAGGGGGGATCTCGGTCCCAATTAACCGCAGAAAGTGAGGGATCCCTGTATACATATTTTTAGTGTATCAGGAGAGTGGATTTTTTTACTTTCATTTTCTTTTATGAATGGCATTATGACCTGACTGTTTTTTTTTGTTTTTTTTTTTATTTGACCAAACAAACAAGCAAGCAAAAAATGTTTTCTCACGCTTGGGCAGCCTGATTTTTTAAATTGAATCAATGCCTTGTGTCATGCATGGTCAATTAAGCTAAACATGACACACAACTGTGGCATTCATTTCATTTTCTCTTTGTCTTTTCTTTTTTTTTTTTTTAACATTTTTGTTCTTCATTTATGTTGTATGATTATTGCCTTCTTCTAATACACCTTTTTTCACTTTGTGAACCACTTTAGCAAACCTTGATTGTACCAAATGTGCAGTATAAATAAAATGGTCGATTTGACTTCTGTTCATGACTCTAAGCTCTTAGTGCTAGTAGTTCATGGTATCTTTCTTTCCTGCCAGGAAGCGAAACCTCATGCATTCACAGTACATGCCCAGGAAGCATTCAGAAATAAAATGTGGGTTTTTTTCCACTTACAAGAGCAGAAATTTTGTTTTTCAAGAAAATTGGTTTCTATTAATATTATTCTCTTTCTGATGCTCTTTAATCATCTGATACTCTTTTAGTTCTTTTGATCAGTGATGTTGGTACTGGCCCGAGGAATTAAATGAAACTCATTTTTTTAATATTTTCCTCGATCATCAGAAAACACTTTATTCTGTTTAATATTGCAAATCAGCCAAAGCCTAACACTGTGTGCAAAGCAGGAGGACACACTTACTAGGGCACTCAATGTAAAGCACCATGAACAGAAATATCAACACACAAAGTTAGTCCACCTCTCTTCATGTTTCTGGAAGGTTGGAAAAAGCTCAGAATTCTCCTCACATGGACACAGAAAGAAAATCATCATCATCTTCCAGGGTTGGGTCGCGGGGGCAGCAACCTAAGCAAAGAGGTCAAGACATCCCTCTCCTCAGCTTTTCTCAGGGGACACCGAGGCGTTCCCAGACAAGCCAAGAGACATAATCCCTAGGTCGACCCCGGGGTCTCTTCCCGATTGGACATGCCCGAAACACCGCACCAGGGAGGCGTTCGGGAGGCATTCTGACCAGATGCCCAAGCCACCTCAATTGGCCCCTCTCAAAGCGGAGGAGCATTGATTTACTTCAGATCTACTTCGAGCTCCTCCCGGATGGTAGAGTTTCTCACCTTATCTCGAAGGGAGAGCCCCGCCACCAGGCAAAGGAAACTGATTTCAGGTGCTTGTATCCGCGATCTTGTTCTTTTGGTCACTCTCCAAAGCTTGAGACCATAGGTGAGGGTTGGAATGTAGATCGAATGGTAAATTGAGAGCTTTGCCTTGCGGCTCAGCTCCCACTTCACCACGACGGACTGGGACAGGCTCCGTTTAACAGCAGAGGCTGCAGTGATCCATCTGTCGATCTCCCGCTCCATCCTTCCCTCACTCGTGAACAAGACACCAAGTTGCTTAAACTCCTCCACTTGGGGCAGGACCTCATTCCCGACCTGGAGGGTGCATTCCACCCTTGGCCGACTGAGAACTATGGCCTCACACTTGGAGGTGCTAATTTTCATCTCGGCCGCTTTGCACTCGACTGCGAATCGCTCCAATGAGAGCTGGAGGTCCTGGCTTGATGAAGCCAAAAGGACATCATCCACAAAAAGCAGAGACAAGATCCGATGGCCACCAGACCAGAACCCCCCTCCAACAGCTTGGCTGCGCCTAGAAATTCTGTCCATAAAAATTATGAACAGAATCGGTGACAAAGGACAGCCTTCGCAGACTCCAACCCTCACCGGAAACTAATTCGACCTGTTGTTACCAATACAGACCAAACTCTGGCTCTGGTGATACAGCGATCCAATTGCCTGTAACAACGGGTCTGGAACGCCGTACTCCCGGAGCACGCCCCACAAGATAGCCCGAGGAACATGATTGAAAGCATTCTCCAAATACACAAAACACATGTGGACAGATTGGGCAAACTCCCATGCCCATTCCAAGATCCTGTGGAGCGTATAGAGTTGGTCAAGAGTGCTATGGCCAGAATGAAAACCATTGTTCCTCCTGAATCCGAGATTTGACTATCAGTCAGGTCCTTCTCTCCAGTACCCCTGCATAGACCTTCCCGGGTAGGCTAAGGAGTGAGATTCCCCAATAATTGGAACACACCCTCTGGTCCCCCTTTTTAAAAAGGGGGACTCTCACCCCGGTTCACCAATTCAGAGATACAGCCCCCGATGACCACGAGATGTTTCAGAGACACACCTTGAATCGCCACTGTATCGTGGTGGAGGTTTGCGTGACCTAATGATCCTAGGAGCTATGTTGTCGGGGGCATAACGCCCCTGGTAGGGTCACCCAAGGCAAACAGGTCTTGGCTGAAGGTCCAGACGAAGTGTGGTTCAGAAGACCTCTATGCAAAATAAAAAGAAAAGGACAGTTTCCCTTGCCCAAATGCAGGTCACTGGGGTCATTCCCCTGGAGCCAGGCCTGGGGGTGGGGCTTGAAGGCAAGAGCCTGGTGGTTGGACTTCTGCCCATGGAGCCTGTCCGGGCACAGCCCAAAAAGGAGACATGTGTCCGCCCTCCCATGGACTCACCACCTGTGGGAGGGGCTATAGGGGTCGGGTGCAATGTCAGTTGGGTGGCAGCCGAAGGCATGGGTTCTGTTGGACCGATCCTTGGTTACTGACTCTGACTCTTGGGACATGGAATGTCACCTCTCTGGCAAGGAAGGAGCCTGTGCTGGTGTGTGAGGTGGAGAGATACCGACTAGACATAGTAGGGCTCACGTCAACACATATTCCATCCTGGAATTGCTTATGGGGAGAGGCAGCAAGCCTGTGTGGGCATCCTTGTTGCCCCCTGTCTCGGTGCCCAAACGTTGGGGGTTCTCCTCGGTTAATGAAAGGGGAGCTTCCATTTGCCTTCAGGTGGGAGGGACGGGTCCTGACTGTTATTTGTGCTTATGCATGAAATGACGATTCAGAGTACTCACCCTTCTTGGAGTCTTTAGCGGGTGTGTTGGAGAACGCTCCCTCGGGAGACTCTCTCGTTGTTTTGCAATGCCCATGTGGGCAACGATAGTGTGAACTGGAAGGTTGTAATTGGTAGGTATGGCCTCTCCAGTCTGAACCCAAATGGTATTTCGTTGTTAGACAAACTGTGATGAGCACAGATTGTTTATCTCGCACATAAGGGTACCCATAAGTGCATTTGGCACCAGGACACCCTAGGTCGCAGTTCGATGATCAACTTTGTAGTTCTGTCACAGGACTCGCGGCCCCATGTTCTGGACACTCAACTCAAGTGAAGAGGGGAGCTGAGCTGTCAACCGATCACCAGCTGGTGGTAAGCTGGCTTCAATGGCGGGGGAGGCTGCTTTTCAGACCTGGCAGGCCCAAGTGTGTAATTAAGTTCTGCTAGGAATGCTTGGCGGAGTCTCCTGTCTGAAAGGCCTTTAACTCCCACCTCCGGCAGAGCTACAACCACGTCCCGGAGGAGGTGGGTGACATGGAATCCGAATGGGCGGATGGTCAGTGTTTGCCATGGCAGCAACCCCCGAACCCGGTGGTGGACACCTGTGGTGATGGGGGCCGTCCAACTGAAAAAGGAGGCCTATCGGGTCTTATTGGCCTGTGGGACTCCCAAGGCAGCAGACAGGTACCGGCAGGCCAAACGTCTGCGGCCGAAGCTGTCGCAGATGCAAAATGTCTGGCGTGGGAGGAGTTCGGTGAGTGCCTGGAGAGTGATTATTGGTTGGCCTCAAAAAGGTTTTGGACCACTATCTGATGCTTCGGGAAGGGGGTAAGCAGTTCTCCACAAAACTGTTTACAGTGGAGTTCGGGAGCTGTTCACCTTGACTGTGGGTGTCGTCGGGAGCTGGAGGGAATACTTTGAGGACCTCCTCAGAAAGAAAATGTGGACCATAAATATTTCATAAATCTCTGTAATTCTTCTTTTCATACCTTTTCTTCTGATATTTGTTTGGGTGGCACAGGGGTACATCGATTGGCATTGACCTCAAAGCAAGAAATTTCTGAGGTCAGGGATGGGAATTTTCCGTGGATTTTATCAACCCAGGGGTCATTTTTGTGAATCGTCTAAATCCGAGGAGAAAATATTTAGGGGGGTTAGGTATGTGCTGACCCGGTCAACCATCGGGATCAAGGCACTGTTTACATTGACAGTTCAGAACGTACACTGTATTTGATTGGCCGTTGAGAGAGAAATATTGCGATTTGACCAATGGTAAACGAGCATAGATAGGAACTATGTTCCCTCTAAGCTGCGTGCGTGCGCAATTGCGCGCTGGTTTCAGGGTCTCCGCGCACAGATATTTTGCACTGTGCAAAAAAAATAGAAATCCCACCTGAAGTGAAAATCAAATAAACATACGTATTGTATAACTATTCAGGCTGTGCTATTTTGGAATGTGATTCAGTGAGTGAGGGGGCGACTGGTTGCTTCAGTTAACCGATGCGATTCACATACGTACGGACGCACCGATTTGATGTGATTGACAATGACAAAATCCTTATGCGCCGCCCACCACCTGTGTTTTTAGCTCTCTAAACGGTGACTAATGTAAACAGAAGACATGTGAGATATGCTGCTTTTGTTTAGCTTTATAATAATGGCAAAACGAACGGGCATCGACACAATCCCTCACGAAGCATATCATAGGAAAGGCCAAAATGTCACATATAAGCTTCGTTCTGATTGGTTCTTCGCGTTTTGCTTTCTTACTCATTCAACATGACACGCCACAAGGCCGGAGATTGAGGATGTAACAGCGAATAAGAGCTTCAAAATGGTGAAAATTATCACTAAAGAAAAAGAATCCCTTATTCAGGTGATAGATAAAGACATGAAGAATAAATTCCGTTGGGACTGGTTAGAGAACAGTAGTTGTATGTGATTGTGACTTTGGGAGCTGAGAGAACTGTTCAACAGGGAAATTGTGTTTCTGTTGAAAACAAGTTCACTGCAAAAGAGGAAACTGAATTCTTTAATAAAGGAAACTGAAACATTTACAGGATTATGTTAAATACTGTCTTTATGTGTTTCATTTATATTCATCATTCCTTTCATTCTAGCATGAAGTTAGCAATTCTTTTTAGCTGAGCATTATTGAGACTATTTTTGTTTATTAGTGTCCAAAACTCAAGCTTCTATGTACTGAAAATATTATTCAACTGAGCAATCTGAGACCATTTCTAGTGGTCTAAAATGTGTAAAACTCATTAGCTTCTGGGGGCCTTTGGCCCTCTGGACCCCCGACCAGGCAGACCCCTGATTAAATTTTCAGCTGAAAATACAATTTCTCATTCTCATGTGGGTTTGAGACATATGTGCTATTGAACATGGATAAAATTACTTATAAATTAATTTCTTTAACTGGTACATGAGACACCAAATTTTGAAGATGGTGTTAGCAATGGGGGTCACATGCGCTTGCAAACCTAGACAGTGAAAAACTGTAAATGCTCTTATCAGGATTGACAAAATTGGACTAAATTGATAAAGAAATACAATAATCATTTGTGACTCCAGACTTGATGATTGTCAGTACAATCTAAATAAAACGAACCCGCATTATGCAAAATAAATAAATTAGTGCTGTTATTACTATACTGTACCTTTGTTTCCCACAGTGTCTGCTGTTTCTTGTTTTTGCCTCAACAGATAATATCTGCTCTCAACCTCCTGAAAACACATCAATCAGTGTTCACACTCAAAAGAACATCCATCATAATTGTTATTTTCCACCACTGTTCTCTTGAAGCAATAGCTCTCTGTGTGGACAGACCTTGAGGTGATTGAGGTTGGTTTGCAGAGAGCGCAGGTATGTTAGGACCTGTCTGCTGATGCCGCATAAGCTTTCTGCTGAATATGAAGAAAACCTGAGGTTGATACCCGAGTCAGCAGCACAGCCATGGGAAAGACCCAACTCCTTCCTCCTGTACTGAACATTATCATCAGTGCTGCTCTCAGAGCCACCAGAGCCCTCCAACACCATATAACCTGCTTCTTGTTTCACACACACACACACACACACATAAAACTAAAATGCTACCCTTTGTTTTTGAGAAGGAAAATAATAATCTGAGGAGTAGGTTACATTTAATTACACATGCTCAATTCAGTGAAGTAGCGCTTGAATAAAGCTCTCGAGGTTTAATGATTTAAAAGTATTATTCAACTTTACACGGTTCAAGGTTTTAAAAGCAGAAAAAAACTAATATTTAATCCGGACTTTTAGAATTGCAAGGCTTACAGTCTTGCAATAAAAATTGAATTGGCACCTGAATATCAAGATATTGTGTCAATTGATCCCTGTATTAGTATCATTTTCCCAGATGATTAGTATCAAGTTACCCAGATGATATACTTTCACCAGTGAATGTTCTACTCTAGTAAACTACATTAAAAGTATATAATTAGGCTTATTTTACTTTTTT
>CM045747.1:29640581-29710581 GCA_024760905.1 Plotosus lineatus | reverse complement strand
TGCTCCTACCTTTGCTTTTATAACCCTATGCTCTTGTTTCTTCTTGAAGAAAGTATTTACCACAGCCATTTCCATCCTTTTTGCAAAATCGATCAACATTTGTCCTTCTGTGTTCCTATCCTGGATACCAAACCTGCCCATCACTTCCTCATCCCCTCTGTTGCCTGCACCAACATGTCCATTGAGGTCTGCACCAATGACCACTCTTTCACCTCTGGGGGTACTCTGCATCACTTCATCTAAGTCACTCCAGAATCTCTCCTTCTCTTTTAGCTCACATCCTGTCTGTGGGGCATAAGCACTAACAACACTGAACATCACACCTTCAATTTCTAACTTGAGACTCATCACTCTGTCTGACACTCTTTTCACTTCTAGAACATTCCTGACAAACCCCTCCTTCAAGATGACTCCTACTCCATTTCTCTTCCCATCCACACCATGATAAAACAGCTTAAACCCTGCCCCTAAGCTTTTAGCTTTGCTACCTTTCCACCTGGTCTCCTGAACACACAGTATGTCCACCTTCCTCCTCTGCATCATGTCAGCCAGCTCTCTATCTTTTTCTTGTATAGTTCCAACATTCAAAGTCCCTCCTCTCAGTCCTAGACTCGTGCCTTTCCTCTTCTCTCTCTGACTACGGACAAGCCTCCCACCTCTCCTTCTTCGACGTCTTCGACCAACAGTAGTCCAATTTCCATCAGCACCCTGTTGGTTGACAGCACTGATGGTGGTCGTTGTTAACCCGGGCCTCGATCGATCCGGTATGTGTTTAGACTTTCTGGTTTGCATTTTGTATTTTGGCAAAAGGTTTATGCCGGATGCCCTTCCTGTCGCAACCCTCTACATTTCTCCAGGCTTGGGACCGGCATAAGGGGGAGAGACACTGGTTAGTGCCCCCCCCGCCTCATGGCTGCATTATATATATATATGTATAAATAAATGCAGTGTTATTGCGTCATTACATCAGCGTACTACGTAGGTACGTCTAAACTCAAAATTTGACTTTTTTGGAAAAAAAACAAAAACGTAAAATTGAAAAAAATGTAAAATGGATGAACGTAAGTCGGGGAGCGTCTGTATAGACATTCCCCAGTGACGGGGAGGGAGGGGGTGTTCTTGAAATACCGTGTAAACTCACTTTTACAGGCAGCGAACCACTCATTTAACTGTTACAGAGATGGTCCAATAAAATTGGTAAGTTTGATCTATGATTTTGCTCCCAGTACACATGGGCGGTTATTAGACGTAAGATCAAAAACATTTTTTTTGGGGGGGCTTATTACGTCAAATACGGTGTGTGTATATAATATCAATAAATACATATTCAATGCTATAAATGCTTACAATAACAAACATTTAAAAATAATGCATAGGATGTAAATAAAATATAAATACACACACATACAGACACGAGCGCATGCACGCACTCA
Organism: Plotosus lineatus; assembly: GCA_024760905.1. Classification (NCBI taxonomy): domain Eukaryota; kingdom Metazoa; phylum Chordata; class Actinopteri; order Siluriformes; family Plotosidae; genus Plotosus; species Plotosus lineatus. Next base: position 29,709,148 of record CM045747.1, on the reverse strand, counting down.
GATGTGCATCTCACAAAAATGTAACTCGTTTTGATGGGAGGTTTTGGGTTGTTTTTCTTTTTTTCACAATTGGCCTTGTTTTTGCAGCATTTCCCTTAACTTTTCCCCTATTCTTCATTAATTTCCTTATTTTTTAATTCAATGAATATTAAAAAAAATAAACAAACAAAAAAAAACACGATGCACTGAAGCCGCATGAATTAGCAAGGGATCCATATATATATATATATATATATATATATATATATATATATATATATATATATATATATAAAAAACATATTAAACTATTTTATTAACATATTTATTAATTAAACCATTATTAAACATTTTTTATTAACGCGCATACACACACAACACTGTCTCTATCTTTCTCTATCTCTCTCATACACACACACACACACACACACACATAACTCTCTGTCTCTCTGGTGTGTTTTGTCAAATGCGGGCTCCGCCCACAGGCGGCGCGCAGCCGACGGAGCAATTGTATTTAAATGTTTAAATGGATGGGCGGGATGTTGTATTTAAAGCGAAATTACAGTACCTGTTTGAAAGATCAGAGGTCCAATATTATTCATATAATTGATTCAATATTAACTTGCTTCTTTGTGAGATCGGAGGTCTTGTCCCACGGAGCACTCTGTTTTCACGCCTCCTTCTGCTTCAATGTCGCTCCTAAATAATCGCCTCCGTCACTGTCTTTCCGCTTTTCTGTATTTTCTGGGTTCATGATGGATAACGAAATATAACACTGCAATGATCTCTCAAAAAAACTCACGAGCCAACATTCCTGTTCAACTCTCCTCTCTCACGCATGTGACAAACAGGAAGTATGAGTACAGAAAGTATGGGTACAGTTCAGCTGCCTCCTGGCCAATGGAAGGTCAGCGGGGTGGGATGTTGGGAGACATCCAATGAGAGAGCAACTCACGCATTGTTTGAATCTGTGAATGGCACGTTTGAATTTTTGAATGACGCGTATGGTGCTTTTCGTAAAAAGAGATTGTTTTCATAAAAAGAGGACGAAAATTTAAGAAAATGTTTTCCGTAACCTGGATTTTTCGTATTCAGAGGCTTTCGTAAGTAAAGGGCCGAATGTGTGTATATGTATATGTGTCTGTCTTCCTTTCGGCTTTTCCCCTTTTACTCGGGAGTCGCCACAGCAAATCATCTGATTCGCACGTTTAATTTGGCAGAGGTTTTTCGTCGGATGCCCTTCCTGTCACAACCCTTTTTAGCAAGGGACAGAAACACGCTGACGACTTTGCAGCCTACTCTTTACGAAAGTCAGCAATGGTTCTTTTACATGCCTCTCACCATAGACAGTGAGAGACATGGCCCGCCTTTGATAACCCAGTTAGCTGCACTGGGGGGACAGTGACAACCTTGTGGAGAGTGGGACTCGAACCCCCAACCTTTGGCTCAGCGATCCAGCGCCCTATACCACTAGACCACCACTGCCCTATATATATATATATATATATATATATATATATATATATATATATATATATATATATATATATATATATATATATAAACAAATTAATTGAATTTGAGCCATCACTTTAATTTCAATTTGTGTAGTTTTGTCATTATTTATTGGACATTGGGTTCTCTCTCGTACGTGTGTATTGTGACGTGAAATTCTGCACATTCATTTGTATTCTGAATCCTTTGTGTCTTTTTTTGTGATGCAGTACATCATTTCAGTAAGTACTTACCTCAAGAAGGCGATGATGTGGTTTAAATTACTAATAACTTGTTTATTTATTTATTTTTTTGGAGAAATAAAAAACAACTAAAAAAGTCAGAGCAGGAACGGTCAGATTTCTGCAGTAATGGGTAGGACTGATCAAGAGAGTTCGCAGGAACAGGAATGTGTATTACTCACAGGTTTTTAGAGCTTCTTCAGCTCTGCAGGAAGAGGACATGTGGTCTGTTTCACAGCCATCTAGCAGTTCTGGTTCTGGATAAGAGCTTTCATCATGGCAGTGTGCTCGAGTTTGCTCCTGGTCCTCAATGTTGGTAGCATGATCTAACACTGTATCATAGGCTTTACCTGCAAACACAATTTGGATCCCACAAACACAGTGACTGGGAATAAGAGAGCCAGAATCACCGACATCAACACAAGAAGCTACAGTTACCTGAGGCCTGAGCATTAAGAGCACATCCACGCTCTGGAATTTTACAGTGTTTTCCAACCCCAACTCCATTTCTCTCCCCTCTAAAAAAGGGCAAGATACAGTTTGATTTGACCTTTTTTTAGTTAAGCCTGAGTCTCTTGTGTACACGATCTTAAAAGTTTTGCATAGAATAGAGTTGGGAGAAGAGCACTTACACAGACTGAGGCAGGGGAATGACGTTGTGCGGCCTAGACTTCATGGCCTCTGCTCGCTGAACAATATGCTTCTGCCATCTAAGGAAGAACGAATCATGGGAGAATGAAAGTAGGAAGTGCCGTTCAAAAAAGAATTATTGTAGAAAAAAATGTAAAAGAGAAGACAAATCTGGAATGACCAAATGGCAGTATCACCACTTACATGTGATGTTCAGACACTGTTTGGGCCATCAGTTCATAGATTTGTGCTCCATTATCCGACATGGACAGCACAAAAAATGACCTGTTGTCTGTTTATGGAAAAAGTTTATATTGGCACCATTTGATCCTTTCATTTGTGCGCGTGTTTATTATTTATGTATGCATGTTAAAGTACTTACCCGTGGCCACTGCACGTACCAGTACAGTATTGAGCTTGACGACTGGGCTGAAAATGTGCTGTGTGTCTGCCGAGCCTGCACGGTTCTTACTATGGTATTTCAGAATGAGTCTCTCATCTTGCTTCTGCAACAGCACCAGGATGTCTTCAAGAAGCAATGTATATAATTCTAAAGAAAAAAAATTAATACATAGTAAGTCTTCAACTATTACAAATATTCAATCTTAAATATCATGTACATAAGACATTTAGAGAAATAAATTGCAATAATAATCGCTCATGTTTCCTTACCAACAGTCTTGTCTTTATTCAGTTTCCAGGTCAGAGGACCTTCATGTATCAACTTTCGCTTGGTGAGATCTAGATTCTGAAAGGAGTACATATAAAGTGTGGAGAAACACACATGCAGACAATCAAGGGGTACAAATGGTCACATTTATAAAACCCTTGTCTTTATTCAATTTCCAGGTCAGTGGACCTTCATGGACCAACTTCTGCTTGGTGAGATCTAGATTCTGAAATTAGTACAGACTGGTTCCAATTATGTGTCAGGCCTTATTTAAAGGCAATTTTTTAAAATACCGAACAAAAGGACCCTATGTGGTATAATGTCATATTTTGTTTGGAAAAAATGCACAATAGGAAAAATTGCAAAAGATTAATAATTTAAACTTTGCACGGTTGTGCTGTAGCGGCAGCCAGCCAAAACAATACAAGACCAGAAGAGGAAGTCGCTAAAAGGGGAAGAGTTTGGAGAGTTATATAAGGCTCTGTGCATTTGGGTCAGGTGCCAGCATGCCAAAGGGAAACCTGTTAGCGTTGCGTAACAACCTTGATATCGAGGAAGAGTGTACAGTCAGCCCCTCTACTTACGAAAACCTCTGAATACGAAAAACAGGTTACGAAGAACATTTTGCTAAATTTTCGCCCTCTGTATACGAAACAACCTCTTCTTACAAAAAGCGCCAAACACGCCATTCAAAAATTCAAACAATGCACGAGTTGCTCTCTCATTGGCTGTCTCCCAACATCCCGTCCCGCTGGCCTCTCACTGGCCAGGAGGGAGCTGAATCTCCATAGTACTGCACCCATAAAGCTTGTTTGTCATACACGTAAAGGAGAGCTGTACTGCTGGCTCATTGCAGCTTATTTTTTGTTTTTTAAGTTGTTTAATTCAGTAAATGTTTAATAAATGTGGGCAAAACGCGCCTCATCAAGACCTCCGATCCAGTGCTGTAGTGGTCAAAAAATAAGTGAGTAAACGATGGCAGCGAAGTGACCGAGGCGCGCAGTGGCACCTCATCCACGAAGTGGGCTGAGGTGCACGGAGCGTGGGGAGGGTGCAGCTTTGGCTTTGAAACTATTTAGCACTTCAGCTCCGCTTTTTATTTACACAGTTGCGGAAATTTACGTTGATCAACTATAAAGTAGACCAAATTAAGTCAGTACGCAACTCAGCTAGTGTACCCACCACTACAGCACTGCTCCGATCCCTCAAGCAAACAGGTGAATGTTGAGTACTAAACAAGTGTTCAAAGCACACTCACCTGCTTGACATATTGGAAGTCCGGACTAGCCGCGTTCTGTCCCAAAAGCTCCGGTGTCGACCGCCACACCTCCCGCACTTGGCGGAGCACGTCACAAATGTTTAATATTGTTTGGTTAATAAAAAATTGGTTAATAAAAAAATGTTTAATATTGGAGCACTTCATGCTTACATCTGCTGAAAAGCTTAATGGAGATGAAGATTTTCATTTTTCAGCACAACCTGGCACCTGCTCACAGTGCCAAAACCACTGGTAAATGGTTTACCGACCATGGTATTACTGTGCTCAAAAATTACTGGGAAGGTAACCTGCGATGGACTAGCATCCCATCGAGGGGGAGTTGAACTCCTGGTCGCTTCACGCTATGGAAACCGGGGATAAGCACCGGCTTGATGAGCCACTATGGCTCGGGTTTAAAAAACCTAACAGACTTTACCTATTTTACCTGTATTGTTTTAATACTTGGTCGGGAATCCTTTTGCAGAAATGACTGCTTCAATGCGGTGTGGCATCGCAGGCAATCAGCCTGTGGCACTGCTGAAGTGTTATGGAGGCCCAGGATGCTTCGATAGCGGCCTTAATCTCATCCACAGTTCCACATTGTTGGGTCTGGTGTCTCTCAACTTTCTCTTCACAATATCCCACAGATTCTCTATGGGCTTCAGGTCAGGAGAGTTGGCAGGCCAATTGAGCACAGTAATACCATGGTCAGTAAACCATTTAGCAGTGGTTTTGGCACTGTGAGCAGGTGCCAGGTCGGGCTGAAAAATGAAAATCTTCATCTCCATTAAGCTTTTCAGCAGATGGAAGCATGAAGTGCTCCAAAATCGACCCTGCCCTTGATAAAACACAGTGGACCAATACCAGCAGCTGACATGGCACCCCAGACCATCACTGACTGTGGGTACTTGACACTGGACTTCAGGCATTTTGGCATTTCCTTCTCCCCAGTCTTCCTCCAGACTCTGGCACCTTGATTTCCGAATGACATGCAAAATTTGCTTTCATCCGAAAAAAGTACTTTGGACCACTGAGCAACAGTCCAGTGCTTCTTCTTTGTAGCCCAGGTCAGCCGCTTCTGCTGCTGTTTCTGGTTCAAAAGTGGCTTGACCTGGGGAATGTGGCACCTGTAGCCCAGTCCACTGCTTCCACAGGTCCCCCAAGGTCTGGAATCGGCCCTTCTCCACAATCTTCCTCAGGGTCCGGTCACCTCTGCTGGTTGTGCAGCGTTTTCTGCCACACTTTTTCCTTCCCACAGACGTCCCGCTGAGGTGCCTTGATACAGCACTCTGGGAACAGCCTATTCGCTCAGAGATTTCTTTCTGTGTCTTACCCTCTTGCCTGAGGGTGTCAATGATGGCCTTCTGGACAGCAGTCGTGGTCGGCAGTCTTACCCATGATTGCGGTTTTGAGTAATGAACCAGGCTGGGAGTTTTTAAACGCCTCAGGAATCTTTTGCAGGTGTTTAGAGTTAATTGGTTGATTCAGATGATTAGGTTAATAGCTCGTTTAGACTACCTGAACATGATATGCTAATTTTTTGAGATAGGAATTTTGGGTTTTAATGAGCTGTATGCCAAAATCATCAGTATACAATAAACAATAAAAGACCTGAAATATTTCAGTTGGCGTGCAATGAATCTAAAATCTATGAAAGTTTCATTTTTATCAGTACATTACAGAAAATAATGAACTGTATCAAAATATGCAAATTTTTTGAGAAGGACTAGTATGTATGTATGTGTATATATATATATATATATATATATATATCAGCTGAGCCCATGGACCCTAAATTTTTTAAATTTAGATGGACAAAACGTGCATCTTTCACTGAAATTAAGTACATTAGAGCATTTATATATATATATATATATATATATATATATATATATATACATACATACACCATGGAACATAGCAGAATGCCACCATATTGCTCTAATGTACTTTTTGTCCATCTAAATTTTACAAATTTGGGTTCCATGGGCTCAGCGCATATTAAGCAGAATTGCATTTAAAAGAAGAACATTTTAATGAGATTATAATGTATGTGGTGCTCCAAAGTATGTGAAGATTGGCAGATTTGAATTAATATCAGGTTCATGCAGTGCATTTAAAATGAACTCAGTTTAAAATGGCTGACCTTAAACTCAGAAATTTCACTCTGCTTCAGAGAGGACAGGTCCAGGCGTCTCTGGTAGTCCTCCAGATGCTGAATAACACATAGTAACACAAAATGACTTCATGAGTAAGACACAGTTAATCCAACTCAACACAAGTGTGAACCCACTTATACTAATATAGTCAAATATGAAATTGAGGAATTTCAAAACAAGGGCAGAAAATACATAACAGCGCATTATATACTATAATCAGATTTACGTTAAAATAATGATACGGACTGGTTCCGTTAAGTTTCCTGCTCTTACTTGAAGCACCTGTCACATAAAAATGTGATTCACAAAGTACTTGAAAGATTTGTTGGAAACAGTGGATAAAGCCATGAAGTGAATGCTGAAGCAAAAGTAGAGGACCAGATTCAGTGATAATGAATACCATCTGAGTAAAACTTTATGGCTATTGCAGTAATGAGTTTGCAAAGGCTCGATGGAAAAAAAAATGTAAAAAATAATGGAAAGCCAATCAAGTCAAATCAATTCAAACAGGAATTGCAATGTGAAGTCAATAACCTGTTTATTTTCTGACTCTTTCACTGCTTGGTTAACATGGTGGAGAATCTTTCGGCAACAGTCAGCAGCTTTCCTCACTTTGTCTTTCTCCTCTGGATCACCTGGAGACAGACAGATAGATGGACACACAGGAGAAATGTGCATTAAAAAAGAATCAAGCATGCCAAGTAACTCATTCTTCTCTAGCGCATGAACAGATTGCCTAAATGGAGTTCATTCCCTGGCGTAGACAAATGAGACAGTATTAGTATGTCTTAATTGCACATTTTAGGTTCATTGTGGCACAAGAAAGCATGGATTTATATTCTCCAAACTAGGCTCTTTAAGTAAAATTCTAAGTATTAATCTAAAAAAGTATATTTGTAATTTTAAATTGCCTGACTAACTGCCAGTGCCAGCACGAAATATGTCTCATTACTGAGAGCTGGCCTGGAAACGGCTGAGTGTGTTTGGGGTGGGTGAGTCCTCTGGCAGCCCTTCCTGTTGCTGGCGGTCAGAACAGAGGAGGAGGCCAGAAGAAGGACAGAGCCATCACTCACACTGTTCTAAATGCATCACACCATACACAGAGAGACAGCCTTATACACAGAGGGGTATGAAGCTGCATTAAAATTAGTTAGTTTGTATGCATGTATGTGTGTGTGAAATGATTGCATGTGTACAAGTGAGAAAAGAAATATAATATGTTATCAAGAGCACTACAGTGGAGCATGGAGATCCTAAGTATCTTTGTATTTTACCAGAATGAGCGTCTCTGTGTGTGTTAGAATGATATAGTGAACAAAATAATAGCTGAAACCATTTTATAAAGGGGGAAATATATAGACGCTCCTCGACTTACGTTCATCTGTTTTATCAAAAAAAAAAAAAAAAAAAAGTCAAATTTTGAGTTTAGACGTACCTACATAGTACGCTGACGTAATGATGCTGTATTCATTGTTTACAAACCACAGACTGAGTGTGTGTGTGTGTGTGTGTGTGTGTGTATATATATATATATATATACACAAACACACACACACACACACACACACACACACACACACACACACACACACACACGTTGGTCAGAAGTGTAAGCCTACTAGCATGGGTGCAAGTCTCATACACAGAGATGAATTAACGATCTGCTCAGATCGGCACAATCTACCATGCATACTCAGTTAAGCAAAGAGAGTTGTAATATGAATGAAAACCCGAATGCACAAATTATAGAACAATTACAGATATTTACTATCTTTTAGCAGAATCCTAAGAGTGTATACTTATTTTTATATTAATATTCATTAGGATTTGTACTTGTTCTTTGTATGCATCTCTTGAATAAAGTTTACTTACTTACTTACACAAAAGAAAGAACTCTCCACTTTGCTGGGATTCACATTAGTGCAGGCTGTGTTCTAAACGAGTTCAACAGCACCCTTGTGCACTTGAAAGACCGGAAGTCTATATAACCCACAGCAAGTACACTACTTTTGCAAGTACACTACTTTCGGTATTGAGCGCTTCACATATTGTAAGCATTGATTGACTGTTTTAAGCTTCATGTAAAGTAACTCGGTATAAATAAGTGACTTATTTGAAATTAATGTTATTATTTGATATATTTGAAATTATTTTACAATGTTATGTTTATAATAATTGATTTAGGGGTGTTTTATGAGACACGGTAATGGTATTTATGGGTGTATAATGCAGTATGAGCGTCATACGTCATAGTAACAACTTACGTTCACTTTCAACTTACGTTCGGCCGTCCGGAACCAATTAAAAACGTAATTCGGGGAGCATCAGTATTTTTAAAGAAAATGTTGAACGTCATTTGTTATTATTGGATAGCGTACTGTTGCAGATTTGAAAAAAAAAAAAGTTTTATTTTACATTAATTAATTCAGTGAGCAGCTAAACTATTAGAGTTGGAAGAGGCTGGAGCCTATCTCAGCTGACTGTAGTGGAAAGCAGAGAACACCCTGATCAGCTCGTCAGTCCATCACAATTTCACACTCACACCAGGGGCAGTCAATTAGCCTAATATGCATGTCTTTGGACTGTGAGAGGAAACCTGGGTACTCAGAGGAAACCCACATAAGCATGGGGAGAACACGTAAACTCCACACAGAAATACTTGACTTGAACACACAACATTCTTGCTGAGACCTGGATGTGACACCTTGAACTGCATATCTGTTCAATAATGAGCAAAGAGCCATACAAAATAATCTACCCTCCAGACAGCTGTGGCCAGCTGAAACCCTGCCTGTATTTCAAGACCCCCCGCCACTGGGGAATGTCTGTAATGTTCATCAATAACAACTCATTTGGATTGTTCTGCCATGCTTTAAAAAACAGGAAAATATTTTGCTGTGTTCTCTTGGTAAATGTCCAACAACTGCTGAACTACTAGAAACTGCTACAGCAAAACTATGGGATGCTATGAATGAATGGAGCGATACGCCAGATATGAACCTATCAGAAAGTGCTGAGTATTTTTCACCCGATTCTCCTTCTCACTAACTTCATAAATGTAATTACGTTCCTGGCCATGTGCTTTTGTCTATGTTCGTGTTGACTGGTTCAAGGTGCCATGTGCTAAAATTGACATTCAGGTTGATTGGCTCAATTTTACTTCCGGGAAAATGTTTAAAGGAACAGCACTGGGAAAGAAAAGTAATGGTGTTTTTTTTGTTTTTTTTATGCTGTTCTCTGTTTATTTTCAGGTTTCATGTAAGTAATTGGTTTGATACCACAAATACCAGTAAAACTCTTTTACTGTTCTATTATTCATGTTTTCCACCTCGATGGTAATAAGCACTTACCATTCCACTCCGCTGGTAATCATTTTAATAAGCACCCACCCACTCCATTTTTAAGCGCCCTGGGCGCTTATTACGTCAAATACGGTGTTTATTTACTCTATTACATATTTCATCTGTCTGTTTGGAGCCAAACAAACAGGCAAGGTGTGTGTGTCTGTGCGTGTGTGTGTGTGAGCAAAATATTCTGAGGGTTTCGATGTAAAAAAGACCCTTGTAATGATGTTAAACAGATGTATTTTGCACCAACTCATATGGAGACATTTAGGTTGCAGCTGTCATCTCCTACATGTGCTGTTGCATAGTTACATGGTCAAAACCAACACAAATTCACTTCTGTTTTGATGTTAAACCTATTTGTGTAGAGTGAAAATTATATGAATAAGAGCGAGTTAAAATGCTCTTTTCTAAAATAATCGTCCCTTCTCTGTTACTCTGATGATGACGTCACCCACTGTTGCCCAGAACATTCACACAATACACATTCATTATAAACACACAAATCGAGTGAAAACCCTGTCAAACTTAACCAATGATTGATGGAAAACTGTGAAAAAGGTAGCAAAAAGGCATTGATCCTCAAAATGACTTCAACCGAGATTCTATGTGAAAGTATGGCTTCTTGTTAAGGCGTTAAAGTTGCAGCTTCAAGACGCATTGCGTAGGTACACTTTGCCATTCGGGCCGCATTAAGTGCGATTTTAATAATAAATAAATAGAACAAATATGAAACGAATAGTTATATGTACTGCATTTCATTGCACATTTCATTGATCTCATTACAAAGGCAGTCTTGTTATTGTCAGGCAACAAGATACTGTTAAAGCAGTAAACTCTTTAAGGTGGTTTGTGGGAGGCAGGAAAAATGGGCAATAATAAGGATCTGAAAGACTTTGACAGTAGTCACATTATCTTGACTAGATGACTGGGTCAGAACATTTCCAAAACAACAAGTCATGCGTAGCACTCCCATTATGCATTGATTAGTACCTACCAAAGTGGTACAAGGAAGGACAGACAGTGAACAAAAAATATATTCACAGGCATCTCAGACTCACTGATGTGCAAGTGGACTGAAAGTGAGCCCTGTACATCAAAGAAACTGGCTACAATACGCTCGTAACCATCAAAACTGGGCCATGGAGCAATAGAACAAAGTAGACAAGTCTGATGAATCACACTTTCTTAACAATCATATGGACAGCTGGGTATATGTTCTTCACTTTTGTGAGGAAGAATTGGTAGCAGGAATGGACTAAGCGAAGAAGCAAGCCACCAAAAGTGGTGTAATGTTCTGGGCAATTTTCTGTTGGAAATCTGTGGACCCTAGAATTTACATAGATGTTACTTTGATTTGTACTGTCTTTCTAATTATTTATTTATATACTGTATTTCTATACTGCAGCTTATTTTTATATACTGTATTAACCCTGCAAGGGAAATGTTGACTTCTGCATTCAACCCATCAAAAGTGAACGCATCCATGAAAACAGTGAGCATGTACACACACTCCGAGCACTGGGGTGCCACACATAACCACCGCAGTAGGGATTAGGTGCCTTGCCCAAGGGCACTTCAGCAATGAATGTAAAGTAATTAGCGGTGCAACTTACTCCCCTACTACTACTACACATTTTTCCCTGGTGGTTCGGTAATCTAACCAATTATCTTTTGGTCCCAAAGCCCCTTTTCTGACTAATAGACAACAGATATCCCATGTTGAGACCATGTACACCTCATTATGATTCAGTGCAATAACGTGCCCTGCCATAGTGCAAACATTTTTCAAGAACGGTTTAAGGAAAACTGGCCTCTAAATTCTCCATCTGTGTGAAACAAACAGTCTCAACCATGGCGGGCCCATGTTGCAACTTACAGGAATTAAAGGATGTGCTATGAATTACTTGATGCCAGTAGTTCACAGCATACCCTCAGAGTACTTGTGCAGTACATGCATTTTTGGGATAAAATAAGGCTATAACCAATACAATAATAGGTATGATCAGTGTATGATGACTGATCAGTGTATAGGATTGCATACAAATATTTTAACGCTGTGTTACCGGTGTATTTGGCAATGTTATCCAGCAGTAATGGGTATTTGGTGAGTCTTTGCATCTCAGCAGGGATGATATCCTTCAGCTGAAGCCTCCGGCACATCCGATTACTCTCTGCCTCCTGCACACAGTGAAATAAACAGCAGCTCAAACCACTAAATCAGGAAAACAGTTCTACTAATTGACAAAAGCCATACCAAATTATAAAAACAACAACAACAACAACAACAAAAAACCCCAAAACAACAACAGCAAATAAATAAATAAATAAATAAACAAACAAAACAAAACAAACATATCTTGTTTTCCTGTCAGGACTTATTTGAAAGTCTCTCATGCAACCACAGATGACTACAACTGCTCTTGTCATGAAAAAATAAATGTGTATATAAAGTAAATAACAGATGCAGTGAGTGATATTTTTAAGACACTAACTGGCCACTTTAATAGGATCATTGCTCATTCATGCAATTAACTGATCATGCGCGAGGAGTACAGGCTTAATGTTCACATTCAATATCAAGGCAGAGAAAATATCCCAGTCACTAAGACCAGGAGATTTTTTGCTGATGAAAGATAGATTTAGCGCAACACTCATGATAAGAGAAACATCTAAAAGCATGTAACATGCTGAACCTTGAGGCACATACGTTACAGTAGCAGAAGTCCACATGTCCATGAGTCAATAAAAAACAAGAATTCGAGGCAAGAGTGAGCACATGCTCACCCATAAACTTCAACTGAATGGCAATAATATTTTATAAGTGTATTTAGTACATACTAAACAGTAAAGGTGTGATCTGAGTGGTTGCTATTTTGGGATAACGGACATTAGTGTGTACTTGTGGAAATCCGATTGGTCCTCTTTCTTACAATAAAAAAAAAAAAAGTCATTATTATCCAGATTTTTTTTTTTTTTTCATTTCTCATTAGTGGAAAGCTACTAGCTGATTCTTGGTATATTAAATATACCTGGTATAATTTTTTGCCAGCTTATCCACCACTGAAATCGGATAAGTTAAATGATTATCACACAGTTGTAATGCAAAAATATTCCTACTCATATAAGATAAGTTATACCCCACAGCAGATAATTTCGCCTGTTGTACATTATGGTTAGCTAGTACACCTTAATGCAAAGCACTGCAGTCCAGAGCTTTCAAAAGTTAATTTTATCTTTTTATTAGTTATGCTGTGAAAAGCCATACTGGAGAGTAAATAGCAAAAGCCTAGACAGCAGTGCTACCCAACATCACCGTCAGTAGAGTGTAGCATATCTATTTAATTTGACATCTAACTTCCTGCTCTTCCCCTTCTCCCAGAAAAAGTTAGCAAGAAAATTGTTGCCCGATATTTAAAATATAGGTGACTAAATCTTATAATGTCGCAATCCTGTTCAGGATTTGTCACTCTCTCGTCCTGGGTATGGCCTTTCAGCAACTGACCCTGCCATGTTGTGGCGGTCAATCAGGTTTCTGATGGTGGGCTGTGTACAGTAGGGTTATGACTAATACAGTCGGCCCCCTACTTACGAGACCCCCTGGGTACGAAAATTCCTGGTTACGAAAAACATTTTCCTAAGTTTTCATCCCCGGGATACGAAAACAAAAAGCGCCATTCAAAATTCAAACGTGCCAATCAAAATTTCACACGATGCGCGAGTTGCTCTCTCATTGGCTGTCTCCGAACATCCCGCCCCGCTGGCCTCCCATTGGCCAGGAAGCAGCTGTTACCCATGCGTCCTGTTTGTCACATGCGTGAAGGAGAGTTGATTGTTGGCTTGCTTTGAGATTGATCATGCAGCGTTATATTTCGTTATCGCCGAAAACCCTTTACAATCGGGACGATATTGAACCAGAAAGAGACCTTAAAGTGGAAATACAGTTACGGAGGCGATTATTTCGGCACAATATTAAAACAGAGTGCTCCGTGGGGAAGACCTCCGATCTCGCAAGGAAGCAAGTTAATATTGAATGAGGACTTCTGATCTTTCAAACAGGTACTGTAATTCCGCTTTAAATAAAACATCCCGTCTATTTAAACATTTAAATAGAATTGTTCCGTCAGCTGCGTGCTGCATGTGGGCAGTGCCCGAGTTTTTTTTTTTTTTTTTTTTGTGTGTGTGTGTGTGTGTGTGTGTGTGTGTGTGTGTGTGTTTGTGTGCGTGCGTGTGTGTGTGAGAGACAGCGAGAGACAGAGAGAGACTGTCTACAGAGTCAATCAGAGATGAAAGAAGGCTTAACTGTTTAGTTTTTAGTTTAGTTTTTTTAAGTTGTTTAATTTAGTAAATGTTTAATAAATGTGGCGCATGTGAGCAAAACGCAGCTCATCTGGACCTCCGATCCCTCAAGAAATCAAGTTAAAGTTGAGTTAGGACCTCTGATCTGTCAAGCAGGGAATGCACTTTGAATTCCACGTCTTAAAATACTCTGGCGTCCTGCTTGTGGTCGGAGCCCGCAGCACCACAATAAACATTTAATGTGTATACAATACACATTTAATGTGTACTGTACTGTGTGTGCGTGTGAGAGAGAGTGAGAGATAGAGAGAGACAGGTGTGTGTGTGTGTGTGTGTGTGTGTGTTAATAAAAATGTTTAATAATGGTTTAATTAATAAATATGTTAATAAAATGGTTTAATATGGTAATAAAATGTTTAAATGGTTTAATAAATAATTTTCTTTTACTTTTAACACATATTTCATACAAAATAGGTGTATGTTTTTTAAAGGTTCATTTTTAAAGGGTTTATGGGGTAGTCTTGGGAGCCTTGGAACGAATCAGGCGTTTTACATGCAAAATGCACCCCTACTTACGAAATTCCCGCGTTACGAAAAAGGCTCTGGAACAGATTAATTTCGTAAGTAGGGGGCCGACTGTATTAGATTTCTAAGCCTGTGGTTTTAAATGATTAGCCTAAAACTCACAAAAATAACCTTTTCTTGTTCATACATTGAAAAAACCTCCTACACCGGAAGTAATTTACTATTTAAACAACGAAAAATGACGCCCGCAAACCCCAAAAAAGCCACACATTGCTAAAATAGCAAATTAAATCATAGAATTGTCTGTAAACCAAACTTATTATTAAAATTAACCAGTACATTAGCAGAAGAAGTTAGAAATAATATATTATTATTAAAGATCTGCAGGAAAAGTCTCAAATTTCTGAATGAATGTTGATAAATTTATAGTTCAGATATTTGTCAGTTTTGCAAGTGGCGTGGATCTGCACCATCAGCTTCACACTTTTCTCAGCCACTATGTACTATATGCCATCTGCTAACCAAGTAAAAACTGGAGGTTTGAATCAAGTTCACAGTTAATATTATGATGAATTCATAATATCACCTCACTGCCTTGGACCCTTGTTGCTTATTAATGTTTGTAGACACTATTTGCCTTTCTTGCTTTTGTTTAAGCTTTCTGACTTACTGTCTTCATACACATCACCTAAAACATATAGCCCAACTCAAATTTTCGCCTTCTCCAAGATTTCAATCTGGGTCAAAACACAATTTTGGCTGTCATTTTTCTTTTTCTTTCAAGGATTTTACACCTCGTTCATGGAACTTGAAATGAACTGCAAAATGAAACCACTCTGGGTTCGACTGAATTATTTGTTATAATTATTATTAATCTTGTCAAAAGTGAGGTGATGCTGAGTGTGGAAAGTTTTTGCATTACACAATAAAAAAAAAAAAAATAATAATAATATATTAATAAGATTTGACCAAATGCAACATCAGGAATGTAGAAATTTTGAAAAAAAAAAAAAATCACAGTCATAACCCTAGTGTACAGCCTTCCTCACTGCATCTCAAGCCGGCCTCCACAATACCCACTGCCTGAAGACATTGTTCATGTAACAGACGTGGCATTATGATATGCATTAGACTGGTAATATTGGACGTTTTTGAGCCTTTGCATAGACTTTCCAATCCACTCTTCATATCATACACACACACATTTTGTTTTGCTCAAGTTGCACTTTGGTCCACTTTTGCAGAGTGATGAAGCATGAAAAAAAATGACAAACTCATAATTTTCTCAAGTGCCAGAGTACTGTCATCAATAAAGCCACAAGGAATATTCCCAACCCCCTACAAGTACAAATATACAGAAATTTCTCTCTCAATGACTTTTCAATGATTTTAATGACTGTCTGTACACATCACTTATAGCTTGGAGGTCACTGGCATCTTGGTGTGCACCAACCCGATTGCTAACTATTTCGATTTCAGACGCATTTTTTTCAGCATTAGTGGTGCAGGTGGTTTTGTTTATGTAGCTAAATATGGTTTATTGACATGCAGGCAATTATAAACTAAATACAGGATCTAGGAATTATAATAACCGATTATAATGTATGTGTGACTGAGAAGAGAACAAATACCATTTGTTATTAACCCTAGCTGTGCCCCATACTACTTCTTCTTGTCCTTTCGACTTTTCCCTTCAGGGGTCGCCACAGCAAATCATCTGCCTCCATCTCACCCTATCCTCTGCATCTTTTTCTCTTACACCAACTGCCTTCGTGTCCTCCTTAACCACATCCATGAATCGTCTCTTTGGTCTTCCTCTAGGCCTTCTGCCTGGTAGTTCCAACCTCAGCATCCGACTACCAATATACTCACTATCCCTCCTCTGTACATGTCCAAACCATCTCAATCTAGCCTCTCTGACTTTGTCTCCAAAACATCTTACATGTGCTCTGACATCACCCTCTGATGTGCTCATTCCTGATCCGATCCATCCTCGTTACTCACAAAGAGAACCGCAACATTTTCATCTCTGCTACCTCCAACTCTGACTCCTGTCTTTTCCCCAGGGCCACTGTTTCTAAACCATACAACACCGCTAGCCTCAACACCGTCTTGTACACTTTTCCTTTCATTCTTGCGATACCTTCCTATCGCACATCACAGGACACTTTTCTCCAACCATTCCAACCAGCCTGTACACGCTTCTTCACCTCTTTTCCACACTCTCCATTGCTCTGGATTGTTGAGCCTAAGTACTTAAAATCTTCCACCTTCCTTATCTCTGCTCCTTGTAACCTCACCGTTCCTGTTGGGTCCTTGGCATTCATACACATGTATTCTGTTTAACTGAGGCTAAACTTCATTCCCCTCCTTTCCAGGGCATACCTCCACCTCTCTAGGTTTTCCTGCACTTGTTCTCTGCTCTCACTGCAGATCACAATGTCATCTGCAAAGATTATAGTCCATGGAGATTCTTGCCTAACCTCGTCTGTCAGCCTGTCCATCACCATCGCAAACAAGAAGGGGCTCAGAGCTGACCCTTGATGCAGTCCCACCTCCACCTTGAACTCTTCTGTCACACCGACAGCACACCTCACCACTGTCTTACATCTCTCATACATGTCCTGCACCACTCTGACATACTTCTCTGCCACTCCAGACTTCCTCATGCAATACCACAGTTCTTCTCTTGGCACCCTGTCATATGCTTTTTCCAGATCCACAAAGGCATAGTGCAGTTCCCTCTGACCTTCTCTGTACTTCTCAATTAACATCCTCAAAGCAAACACTGCATCTGTGGTTCTCTTTCTTGGCATGAAACCAAACTGTTGTTCACAAATGCTGACCTCTGCCCTTAGTCTAGCTTCCACTATTCTTTCCCAGAACTTCACCGTATGGCTCATCAACTTCATCCCTCTGTAGTTGCAGCGACTCTGCACGTCTCCCTTGTTCTTAA
This sequence comes from Plotosus lineatus, assembly GCA_024760905.1. NCBI lineage: Eukaryota > Metazoa > Chordata > Actinopteri > Siluriformes > Plotosidae > Plotosus > Plotosus lineatus. Next base: position 29,691,592 of record CM045747.1, on the reverse strand, counting down.
AAATAGGCACCAGCACACTTCTCCTCTATTCCTCCAGCATCTGCTCACTCTCTAAGACCTTGTTGAATGTTCTTGTCAGAAAATCTACTGCTATCTCTCCTATACACTTCCATACCTCCACCGGTATATCATCAGGACCAACTGCCTTTCCATTTTTCATCCTCTTCAGTGCCCTCCTCACCTCACCCTTACTAATCTTTGCTACTTCCTGGTCCTCAACAGTCACCACTGCTACTCTTTTTTTCTCTCTCATTTTCCTCATTCATCAGCTCTTCAAAGTACTCTTTCCATCTTCCCAGCACACATCTGTCATCAGTCAATACATTTCACTCTGTCCTTAATCACTCTAACTTGCTGCACATCCTTCCCATCTCTATTTCTCTGCTGTGCCAACCTGTATAAATCATTTTCTCCCTCATTACTTTCCAACCGAGCATACAAGTCATTATACGCCCTCTGTTTGGCCTTTGACACCGCTACCTTTGCCTTACGCTGTGTCTCCCTGTACTCCTGTTTACTCTCTTCGGTCCTCTCTATGTCCCACTTCTTCTTAGCTAAACTCTTCCTTTGTACAAACTCCTGCACTTCCTCATTCCACCACCAAGTCTCCTTATCTCCTCTCCTTCCAGATGACACACCAAGTATTCTCCTACCTGTCTCCCTGGTCACATTAGCTGTAGTTGTCCAGTCATCTGGAAGCACTTCCTGACCACCCAAAGCCTGTTTCAACTCCTCGAAGACAACACAACACTCCTGCTTTTTCAGTTTCCACCACTTTGTCTTCTGCTCTGCCTTTGCCTTCTTCACCATCAGCATCATCCTGCACACCACCATCCTATGCTGTTTGGCAACACTCTCACCCACTACTACTTTGCAGTCACTGACTTCCTTCAAATTACATCGCCTACACAAGATGTAGTCTACCTGTGTGCTCATACCTCCGCTTTTATAAGTCACTCTATGCTCCTCTCTCTTCTGGAAGAAAGTATTTACCACAGCCATTTCTATCCTTTTTGCAAAATCTACCAAACTTCTGTCCTTCTGTGTTCCTGTCCTGAATACCAAACCTGCCCATCACTTCCTCGTCCCCTTTGTTTCCTGCACCAACATGTCCATTGAAGTCTGCCCCAATGACTACTCTTTCATCTTTGGGGGTATTCTGTATCACTTCATCTAACTCACTCCAGAATCTCTCCTTCTCTGCTCACATCCTGCCTGTGGGGCATAAGCACTAACAACATTAAACATCACGCCTTCAATTTCTAACTTGAGACTCATCACTCTGTCTGACAATCTTTTCACTTCTAGAACATTCCTGACAAACTCCTCCTTCAAGATGACTCCTACTCCTTTTCTCTTCCCATCCACACCATGAAAAAACAGCTTAAACCCTACTCCTAAGCTTCTAGCCTTGATACCTTTCCACCTGGTCTCCTGAACACAGTATGTCCACCTTCCTTCTCTGCATCATGTCAGCCAGCTCTCTACCTTTTCCTGTCATAGTTCCAACATTCAAAGTCCCTACTTTCAGTTCGAGACTCCTGACTTTCCTCTTCTCTGCTGTGCCCCATACCAAACCCTGAAATGCCAGCCATAACCAACATGTATTGGTTTTAGATGCCTAAATATTAGATTTACATGAGTAAACTATATATGTTGTGAATAGCTTATGTATTGTCCTTTTCAAAAACGTATTTTTTAAGGCAAAAAGGGAAACTTCTAATTCCATGGCCATAAATCCAAGATGGCCGCCATGATATGGATCACTCAAACTTAGCTAGCTAACCAGGTGACTCTAGTATTATTCATTATTTTTGACAATTATTTTGTGATAGCAGGATTATTGCTCAATGTAAGACGACCTGAAAAAGGAAAACAGAATTGAAATATCTCCATTTGTCATTTAATTAGGTCCAAATTAGTCAACATGTGCCCACCTATGAAAAAAATTGAACTTTTGACAAATTTAGATACTGGTATAAGTTTATAGGCAATATTTCAAAGAATTAAACTTTAAACAGTACATGTTATAATGTGCAACGTACTACAGTGGTAACTTGACTTACGAGTGTCCCAATTAACGAATTTTCCATGATACGACTTTCGATCCCACCAAAAATCTTCCCCATCTACGAGCAAATTTTCAACTTACGAGCTCTGGTGGGGAAATGGCTTTTCTGAGTTGATTAGCTTTGTATTCTTCTGTGTGTATTCCTCTGTGCTCCGAGAATGCCTTGTGCAGTGCTTCTTAATTATTTTCTGTTATGCCCCCAAAAGAGAGGAAACTGTGGGGTCGGTGGTGAAGTGCCTAGGGTGCTGCACTCATGATCAGAAGGTTGTGAGTTTGAATCCCACTGACACCCTCACTGTGCTAAGACCCCCGGTCAAGGTCTCAACCACAAGTGTGCCTCTGTTCACCCAGCAGTCTAAATAGGTACCAGTAAAAATATACTGGGAAGGTAACCTGCAATGGACTCGCGTCCCATCCAGGAGGAGTTGTACTCCTGGCTGCTTCCCACTACAGAAACTGGGGATAAGCACCGGCCTGATGAGTCACTAGGCTCGGGTGTAAAAACCCACCAGACTTTTAGAGAGGAACCCCCCCCCCCATCACCCCCATGCGTGTGACTATAGTGTTTACTGCACTTCATATCGTTTGCTCGGTGTTTTTTCCCTGCACAATAGAAAACACAGTGAGAATGCCACGACCGAGAGTGTCAAGATGCGCAATTACACTTATAAACCTGGTCCACCAGTATGTTAGAAAAGCATGTTCCCCAGGGTCATACGCTCCAATTAGCCTGGTATTCTTCCGCGTGTATCCCTCCACTCTCCTTTCTGCGCCACATTAGTACTGTACACACGCATTAGTTTTTATTGTGCATATCGAAGTGTTTCTAAGATGGGTCGTAAGAAGGTGGCTGATGTATTCAAGAGAAGAAAATCAATTTCTCTTGAAACAAAGCTTGAAATCATAGATAAACATGAAAGAGGAGTCCACGTGGCCGATCTGTGTAAGGAGTATGGGAATGCATCGACTATCTGTACAATTATCAAACAGAAGGCCATGTTGAAGAGTGTTAAACCAGCAAAGGGGGTTACTATTTTATCTAAGAAAAGATCACGACTCAATGATGAGATGGAGCGGCTTCTCCTATTGTGGATCAAGTCGAAAGAGATCAACGGCGATGGGAATGTGGCCAAGCAGCAGAAGACAAGTGATCAAAATTAATGAAGTGAAATAAAGCAGTTAAAAAATCCCCAAAATTAAAATAAATGAAATAAAAAGTTAAAAAAAGTAGTAGTGCAAGTTAATGTGAAGTGCAATTCTTAACTTCAGATGCACTTGCTGTATTGTTTATTGATTTATTGTTTATTCTTGTTTTATTAATATTTATTGTTAATTACAGCATTGTGAATGTTATTGTACATGTGTTATTATTGTGAAATGTTTATCTTAAATATATTACATTAAAAATACATGTTTGTGTCAGGTTATATGAGTTTGGGAAGTGGGTTGGAATGGATTAATTGGTTTTCTATTGCTTCCTATGGGGATTTTGTTTCATTCCACAAATGTTTCCACTTGCGAGATTGCCCTCAGAACGAATTCATTTCATAAGTTGAGGTACTACTGTATTAGGTAAATACAATTCCAGGATTCCAAACTGTAAGTCTACAAGTTTATTTCGCATGTTGAAAGAACGTGCAGGTGAAGAATACGGTTCACATGAATTCATAGCGAGTGCTGGATGGTTTTAGTTTCGTTGTGTTTAACTATCCGACTTATGACCAATCTGACTTATGACTGGTTGGTCTGAACCAATCTAGGTCGTAACTCGGATAGTGAGTGTTTAACATGGAAAAAAAAAATACACTCACTGTCCGAGTTACGACCTACATTTTCAAACGTGCATGGAAAAGCCAATGAGATCGGCTTTGGCACTGGGAAACGTGATGTAAAGCCGATCATATCGGCTTTGGGCATTGCAAGGGTTAAAAGCAGATATCACTGATTGGCCGAAGTATTAGCACGCATTCAGGCAATGTGCATTTCCTGATGTTGATTTTTTGCAGGAAAGTCCCCTCCTCAAAGTTTAAGGTATGCAGGAGGCAAAAAGTGTGGCTATAATTGTCACGTCCTGTAGGGTTTGAAACGCGATTGCAGTTATTTCCCATCTCTTTAGCACAGAAAATACAATGCTTGTGTATTGCACTGAAGCAGTGTATTTATAGTCGTACACTATGCTGATCTATAATCTCTATTAGTAGTTTATAGTAGTTTTGAGATAAGTTGATATAGAGAGCAGAATTGGCCAAATTTTCACCTGTCATGTTTGTTAATGTGTCTCATGCAACATCTCTCAAAAATGCCGCATTGGTGTAAACTGAATGGCTAAAAAGAGAAAAGATGAAGCACATTAAAATGTAACTGGGTTAGTGTGGACAGAGCCTTTAATGTGACTTTGTAGCTATCACACAGCACAGCGCTACCATGGTGCAGTGTAAATATCATAGCTTAGTTACAACCCATCATATCACAAAGATGCCTTTACTCTGCTGTGAGTGTGTGTTTGTGTGTGTTTGAGAGAGAGAGAGCAAGAGAGAGAGAGTGTGTGTAAGAGAGAGACTGTGTGTGTGACTGTGTGTGTGTGTGTGTGTGTGTGTGTGCACCTGCTACATACTGTCTTCCGTTTGGCTTTTTCCCTTTTACTTGGGAGTCGCCACAGCGAATCATCTGACTCGCACGTTTGATTTGGCAGAGGTTTTTACGTCGGATGCCCTTCCTGTCACAACCCTTTTTAGCAAGGGACAGAAACACGCTGACGACTTTGCAGCTACTCTTTACGAAAGTCAGCAATGGTTCTTTTACATGCCTCTCACCATAGACAGTGAGAGACATGGCCCGCCTTTGATAACCCAGTGAGCTGTACTGGGGGGGGCAGTGAAAACCCTGTGGAGAGTGGGACTCGAACCCCCAACCTTTGGATCAGCGATCCAGCGCCCTATACCACTAGACCACCACTGCCCCTCCGTGCCTGCTACATACTGAGGACTGGAATATGTTTATAATCAAAATAGTAAGGACATTTTGCAGTTCCTCACTTCGTCAAAGGACTGTTTTGAAGGTTAAGACTTGGTTTAACAGCTCAGGATAAAATAATGTTTAGGTTACAGTAAAGAGAATGGGACCGCACAACATCAATGCAAGAATTGTCTCACAAGGGTTGAAGTAAAACGTGTGTGTGTATATGTATGCAAGTAAAAGTGCTGCCCTTACGTGCATGAAGGTAAGGAAGCGCTGGTCCTTCTTCTGTCGACTCTTGATAAGCTCCAGAGCAAAGGGCTGGTTGCTGCAGAAGGTGCCTACTGCATACTTCATCTTTTCCTCCTCTTCTCCGCTAAACTGTATTATAAAATCAAGCAAGGCTTAACAGGACAGATTATACATTAGGACAACCATGAGACCATGTCATGCTTCTTTCCACTCCTAATTAAAACTTCGCACTTACCCAAAAGAGCAAATCATCTCCAATTTGGTCAACCACTGATGTTTCATTTTTCTTGCGTATGGCTGCCATCTGCTCGGAAATTGTCACTGAAGTAAAGTTAAAAAGATTGCATGGAAAAAGGAATCAGAATAGGATTGGTACATGTATAATTGTACACATTATTCGCAGGTGTGTTTTGTTACCATGGAGCTGGATGATTTCCTCCAGGTTGCTAAAGATGTTTTTGATGTCAGCTGGTGGTAATATGTTGTCACGAGTCAATTTTTGGTAAAAGACATTGTCCAGGACTTTCAACGTGCGTACATGTGCACGTTCTGTGTAGAAAAGCTCTGAAACAATGGAAAAGTACCATCTCATAATAAAAGGAACTTTTGTGGTAAACAGTCTGTAATATAAAGTCAGTGTCCTTAATGCATTTCAAAACGGTCTTCTCTTTATATCAGTGTTATAGCGTGTTCATATAATGTTCGCAGCCCTACCATTAATAACTTCCTGTCTCTTAATTTCCTGGGGTGTCAGTTCAGCCAGAACCTCCATCTTTACAAGCTGTTGCCAGTTTGGAGGATCCATGTCAGAGTAAACACCGTCATCTTCACTCAGTGTCTCCTCCAGCCTTACAGGTCGACAGACAATGAAAAATTGGTAACTAACAGGAGTGTTCATTAAAAAACTAAATTAAACTGTCGGGCAGAAATGGTAGCGACCAAAGATTAAACACTGGAGAGAAAAGAGCATGTAACCGAAATACCTTCTGCTGAGCTTAGGTGTTCCCACTTCCAAAAATCTGAAATGGAAAACAAAAACACTTACTTATTCTTACTCCAGTCGACTTTATGAAAGACATATGGCATATTTTCTTTTTTTCTGAAAGTGGAGTTCCTTATAAAATCTTTTATGGTTGCGTTTCCTTTCCATTCAAAATTATTTTATTATGTTGATCTTTTAAAGGTTGAAGCAAAAAAAAAAAAAAACATTCATTAATTAAAAAAAAAAAAAAAAAAAATCAGTCGAAGCTTTGAAAACTACCTTTGTTTTACAAAAAATAGTCTTTACTGCTCACACTTCCACCTCACAACAAAGTGATCCAAGATTTAAGCCTTGTACCCAGCGAGACCACGTCTGTGTAAAGTTTACATGTCTCCCACTGCTTTGTATGGGGTTCCTCTGGGTGCTCTGAACCTTAGGTAAACTGGATACTCTTGTTTGCTCCTAGGTTTGAATGTGATTGTGAACGGTTATGTGTTGGCCCTGTGATGGTCGAATGAGCTATTCGGCGTGTACCCCACCTGTCCCTGGAGTCAGCTTTAGTGGACTCCAGGATCCCAGTAAGCTTAAAAAAAGATAAGGCAGAAGAAGATTAACTCTATGCTATTAATATATGGACTTTGCAATCAGCATTTTCAGATCTGTGAGAGCAATTAAGCTTGTGTTTCTTTTCTGATGAAAAAGAGTCTTAGTTATTATATTGAGAAGAAATAAGTGATTAACCTAAAATATATTAGAGTACTAGGAAATTGTGAGGCAGAATCTTTTCTGGTTTTTGGGCACTGAGCCAGTGATGGTATATGTATCGACAAATATATGGATAAATATATGAGGCGGGGGGGGGGGGGGGGGGGGGCACTAACCAGTGTCTCTCCCCCTTATGCCAGTCCCAAGCCCGGAGAAATGCAGAGGGTTGCGACAGGAAGGGCATCCGGCGTAAAACTTTTGCCAAAATACAAAATGCAAACCGGAAAGAATAAACTCATACCGGATCGGTCGAGGCCCGAGTTAACAACGACCGCCATCAGTGCTGTCAACCAACAGGGTGCTGATGGAAATTGGACTACTGTTGGTCGAAGACGTCAAAGGAGGAGAGGTGGGAGGCGTGTCCGTAGACAGAGAGAGAAGAGGAAAAGCACAAGTCTAGGACTGAGAGTGGGGACTTTGAATGTTGGAACTATACAAGGAAAAGGAGGAAGGTGGACATACTGTGTGTTCAGGAAACCAGGTGGAAAGGTAGCAAAGCTAAAAGCTTAGGAGCAGGGTTTAAGCTGTTTTATCACAGTGTGGATGGGAAGAGAAATAGAGTAGGAGTCATCTTGTAGGAGGGGTTTGGCAGGAATGTTCTAGAAGTGAAAAGAGTGTCAGACATTAATCTCTAGCTAGAAATTGAAGGTGTGATGTTCAATGTTGTTGGTGCTTATGCCCCACAGGCAGGATGTGAGCTAAAAGAGAAGGAGACATTCTAGAGTGAGTTAGATGAAGTGACGCAGAGTACCCTCAGAGCTGAAAGAGTGATCATTGGTGCAGATGTCAATGGACATGGTGGTGCAGGCAACAGAGGGGACGAGGAAGTGATGGGCAGGTTTGGTATCCAGGAACACAGAAGGACAGATGTTGATCGATTTTGCAAAAAAGATGGAAATGGCTGTGGTAAATACTTTCTTCTAAAAGAAACAGGAGCATAGGGTGACATAAAAGCGGAGGTAGGAGCACACAGGTAGACTACATCTTGTGTAGGCGATGTAATTTAAGGAAATCAGTGACTGCAAAGTAGTAGTGGGTGAGAGTGTTGCCAAACAGCATAGGATGGTGGTATGCAGGATGACGCTGATGGTGAGGAAGGTGAAGAAGGCAAAGGCAGAGCAGAAAACAAAGTGGTGGAAGTTGAAAAAGGAAGAGGGTCGTGTTGTCTTCAAGGAGGAGTTGAAACAGGCTTTGGGTGGTCAGAAAGTGCTTCCAGATGACTGGACGACAGCTATTGTGATCAGGGAGACAGGTAGGAGAATACTTGGTGTGTCATCTGGAAGGAAGGTAGATAAGGGGACTTGGTGGTGGAATGAGGAAGTGCAGGAGTGTGTAAAAAGGAAGAGGTTAGCTCAGAAGAAGTGGGACATTGAGAGGACCGAAGAGAGTAAACAGGAGTACAGGGAGACACAGCGTAAGGCAAAAGTAGCAGTGGCAAAGGCCAAACAGAGGGTGTATGATGACTTGTATGATAGGTTGGACAGTAAGATAATGATCTATAATGAGAAAATGATCTATACAGGATGGCACAGCAGAGCGATAGAGACGGGAAGGACGTGCAGCAAGTTAGATTGATAAAAGACAGAGAGGGAAATGTATTGACTGATTACAGAAGTGTGCTGGGAAGATGGAAATAGTACTTTGAAGAGCTGATGAATGAGGAAAATGAGAGAGGAAAAAGAGTAGGAGAGGTGACCATTGAGGAGCAGGAAGTAGCAAAGATTAGTAAGGGTGAAGTGAGCAGGGCACTGAAGAGGATGAAAAATGGAAAGGTAGTTGGTCCTGATGATATACCGGTGGAGGTATGGAAGTGTCTAGGAGAGGCAGCAGTAGATTTTCTGACAAGAACATTCAACAAGGTCTTAGAGAGTGAGCAGATGCTGGAGGAATGGAGGAGAAGTGTGCTGGTGCCTATTTTTAAGAACAAGGGAGACATGCAGAGTTGCTGCAACTACAGAGGGATGAAGTTGATGAGCCATACGGTGAAGTTCTGGGAAAGAATAGTGGAAGCTAGACTAAGGGCAGAGGTCAGCATTTGTGAACAACAGTTTGGTTTCATGCCAAGAAAGAGCACCACAGATGCAGTGTTTGCCTTGAGGATGTTAATAGGGAAGTACAGAGAAGGTAGCTGCATTGTGCCTTTGTGGATCTGGAAAAAGCATATGACAGGGTGCCAAGAGAAGAACTGTGGTATTGCATGAGAAAGTCTGGGGTGGCAGAGAAGTATGTCAGAGTTGTGCAGGACATGTATGAGAGATGTAAGACAATGGTGAGGTGTGCTGTCGGTGTGACAGAAGAGTTCAAGGTGGAGGTGGGACTGCATCAAGGATCAGCTCTGAGCCCCTTCTTGTTTGCGATGGTGATGGACAGGCTGACAGACGAGGTTAGACAAGAATCTCCATGGACTATGATGTTTGCAGATGACATTGTGATCTGTAGTGAGAGCAGAAAACAAGTGCAGGAAAATCTAGAGAGGTGGAGGTATGCCCTGGAAAGGAGAGGAATGAAGGGTAGCCGCAGAAAATCAGAATACATGTGTGTGAATGAGAAGGACCCAGGAGGAACGGTGATGTTACAGGGAGCAGAGATAACAAGGTGGAGGATTTTAAATACTTAGGCTCAACAATCCAGAGCAATGGAGAGTGTGGAAAAGAGGTGAAGAAGCGTGTGCAGGCAGGTTGGAATGGTTGGAGAAAAGTGTCCGGAGTGATGTGCGATAGGAGAGTGTCAGCAAGAATGAAAGGAAAAGTGTACAAGACGGTGGTGAGGCCAGCGATGTTGTATGGCATAGAAACAGTGGCGCTAAGGAAAAGGTAGGAGGCAAAGCTGGAGGTAGCAGAGATGAAAATGTTGAGGTTCTCTCTGGGAGTAACGAGGATGGATAGGATCAGAAATGAGTGCATCAGAGGGACAGCCCATGTCAGATGTTTTGGAGACAAAGTCAGAGAGGCGAGATTGAGATGGTTTGGACATGTCCAGAGGAGGGACAGTGAGTATATTGGCAGTAGGATGCTGAGGTTGGAACTACCAGGCAGAAGGCCGAGAGGAAGACCAAAGAAGAGATTTATGGATGTGGTGAAGGAAGACATGAAGGTCACCGGAGTAAGAGAAGAAGATGCAGAGGACAGGGCGAGATGGAGGCAGATGGTTTGCTGTGGTGACCCCTGAAGGGAACAGTCGAAAGTAAAAGAAGAAGAAAATGAAGAAAAAAAATCAGGTTAACCTAAGTACAGTACGGAGCTTTGCTCCACGTGATTGGGTGTGGGTGGCTCTGCCATTATTGACTTCATTTTATTATTTAAACTGTAAGGCTCTCAGCCTAATTTGTTGTCTCAGAAAAAAAGGTCACGCACAGTAAAAACAAATATTTCATCATGAGTCATGATCCACAAACTTTGAAATGTAGTAAGATGTGTTAACTACAACACAAGTTTTCAAAATATTTTAATGAAAATATCATTGTGAGAGGTATTAAACTCATCTTCGAAAAAAAAAGAATAAACAAATAAATAAATAAATAAATAAAACTATCAGCAAGACAGAGAATGATGACACAAAGCCCATGAAATAGGCACAAATAGAATAGAGGAACAAATACAGTAAAGGTAATGTGGAAGCACAACAACAGTGTGAGATTTAAAACATCAGTTTAAAAGAACTGCAGCAGAGAGAATGTCGATTTAATGCCTCATCACAGTTTTACCACAAAGGGAAAAAGAAAGAAATGGAGAATAAACTGCAGGCTCTCGGAATAGCTCCAAAATCCTTTTAATGATTTTTAACACTTGTTTTCTTTTGGCATAACTCTGCTCTTATTACGTGGTGCCTGTTTCTGTTTATGCAAGCTCATTTCCTGAAGCACATGATTAATGATTTCGGCAGAATTTAATCTGACATGTTATTGCATGGTCTGTTACAAAATTTGGCCAAGATTTATTGGGGAACTTTTCATACAGTGTGAAAAAATAATCTTCTAAGATGACTAAAATGGCACAGTATAAAAACTGGCTGCAAAATTGTCCACGTTATAGTGAGTAAAACATATTTAAACAGTTTGCAGACTGAAATAGAATGTACCTGTCTCCGTCTCTGTCTTCATCCAAATGATCCATGTTGTCGGGGATGAAATCACATGGTGGGTATGTCGTGTCTAGTCCTTCTCCAACCTGCATACCATCACTCAAACGCTGGAGCATGGCTGACGAGTTCACACCTTTAAAAGTAAATAAAATAAATTTAAAAAGATAGTTAGACAAGCTGGCTTTTGTGTAGTCATCGTACGTCAGAAAGAAAAAAAAAAAAACATGATCAGAAGCCTATACCATCATACAGTATATAGAAGGGGAAGTATAGTATGATCCACCATGATGACTGCAACAGACCAAACTGTAAACCATCAGCTACCAACAGTCATTTCTCAAAACATTCCTTCATTCTATTGAAACTGAAAAAGTTTAAATGCATTCTATATGTGTATATATATTTTTTGTGTATATAGTATTTTAAGTTAGAATGGAAATGTTGGTTGTCCACCAGATAATCTCTTGACAGTAAATTTGTTGGCCGCATTTTAAATTGGTTGGCCACAAGGAATATTGCATGCATTGTCTCATCATTCATCATCATTGAAACCGTAGTCGATTAGACCATTGGTGCACCCATTGATTGACTGCCTCTCGCCACTTGAGTCGGTCTTCTGCAAGATGGCAAAGTCTGGCTAAGCTCTTAATACCAGACCAATCCAAAATATCATCCAGCCATAATCGTTGAGGTCTCCCCTGATATCTCGTTCCATTGATGGTTCCTTGAATCAGCCATTTTGTCATGGCATTTCGTCTCACTTGGTGACCAAAGAAGGTGAATTTCCTCCGCATCACAACTGCCATAAATCTTTCAGGGAAGCTGTTGCCACAAATTACCTGTATCTTGTCCCACACAAATTTGTTTGATCTTTTATCTCTCCAAGAGATACCAAGCAGCCGGCGGCAGCACTTCATTTCAAACGCCTCAATCTTCTTCCATATTTTCTCTGTTGTTGTCCAGCTTTCACAACCATACATCAGAATACTGGTAACCATTGCATTCATGAGTCGAATCTTCCGTCTTACATTCAGGTTTCTAGCTTTCCAGATTGTTTCCATCTTTGCCAGAGCACTCGTTGCTGCACCAATTCTACATTTCACTTCATCTTCGCTTGTGGTCTTTTCAGTGATCATTGAGCCCAAGTACTTGAATCTTTTCACTTGTTCAAGATCTTCTCCATTGAGAGACACAGTAATCTGACCCACCTCACCTCTTCCTGTGACCATCAATTTGCTTTTCTCACTGCTGACTTCCATGCAATAGCTGCGCGCCGTTGCATCCAGTCTTGCAGTGATTGTCCTCAATTCATCTTCTGTATCAGCGATAAGGTCTATGTCATCTAGAAACCGTAAGTTGTGCACAGTTCTTCCTCCACAACTCGGGCCTTGTACATAATTTTCCAAAGCATCAGCCATAATTCTTTCAAGAAACAGGTTAAACAAAGTGGGCGAGAGGATGCAGCCTTGTCGAACTCCTACAGTTGATGTGAACCAGTCGCTATAAATTTCTCCAGTAAGGACTGTTGTTCTTGCATTCTCATATTGCTGTTGTATTAGTTTTGTCATGTTTTTTCCGACACCTTGCTTTTTCATTGTATGCCACAACGCACCATGCCAGACCCGATCAAATGCCTTTTTGCATTGTCTACACAGGCCTAATATCGATACTGTACTACAACAGCAAGCCATTTTAAATGCCAATAATCAGTTATATCGAGTGGAATTCCCTGGTTTTATTAGGGATTATTCGTGTGAGAGAGAGTCACAGTTTCTACCCAGCCTCCAGTTTGTTGATGCGCGAGTCTGACCAGTGACCTGCAAGTCTTTCTTTTGTGTTTCAGCCGTGTGTCTAATGACTCAGGTCTATTTTATTCTTGTGTGTGTGTGTGTGTGTGTGTGTGTGTGTGAGTGTGTGTGTGTGTGTGTGTGTATGAGAGATCTGCTTGCTTTATGAAATCAAGTATCGTTCCAAAACAGATGTGTTCATGTGACAGTGAGGTAAATAAACAGAATAAACACATTTTTTATTTGGTTAATATTTTATTGCTTATATATAGTCAGTGCTAATGTATAAAAATATTGTGTATGTGTGTGTATGTGTATATATATATATATATATATATATATATATATATATATATATATATATATATATATATACACACACACACACACACACTAGTCCTTCTCAAAAAATTAGCATATTGTGATAAAGTTTATTATTTTCTGTAATGTACTGATAAAAATTAAACTTTCATATATTTTAGATTCATTGCACACCAACTGAAATATTTCAGGTCTGTTATTGTTTTAATACTGATGATTTTGGCATACAGCTCATGAAAACCCAAAATTCCTATCTCAAAAAATTAGCACGTCATGAAAAGGTAGTCTAAACAAGCTATTAACCTAATCATCTGAATCAACCAATTAACTCTAAACACCTGCAAAAGATTCTTGAGGCTTTAAAAAACTCCCAGCCTGGTTCATTACTCAAAACCACAATCATGGGTAAGACTGCCGACCTCACTGCTGTCCAGAAGGCCATCATTGACACCCTCAAGCAAGAGGGTAAGACAGAAAGAAATCTCTGAGCGAATAGGCTGTTCCCAGAGGGCTGTATTAAGCCACCTCAGTGGGACGTCTGTGGGAAGGAAAAAGTGTGGCAGAAAACACTGCACAACCAGAAGAGGTGACCGGACCCTGAGGAAGATTGTGGAGAAGGGCCGATTCCAGACCTTGGGGGACCTGTGGAAGCAGTGGACTGGGCTACAGGTGCCACATTCCCCAGGTCAAGCCCCTTTTGAAACAGAAACAGCGGCAGAAGCACCTGACCTGGGCTACAGAGAAGCAGCACTGGACTGCTGCTCAGTGGTCCAAAGTACTTTTTTCGGATGAAAGCCAATTTTGCATGTCATTCGGAAATCAAGGTGCCAGAGTCTGGAGGAAGACTGGGGAGAAGGAAATACCAAAATGCCTGAAGTCCAGTGTCAAGTACCCACAGTCAGTGATGGTCTGGGGTGCCATGTCAGCTGCTGGTGTTGGTCCACTGTGTTTTATCAAGGGCAGGGTCAATGCAGCTAACTATCAGGAGATTTTGGAGCACTTCATGCTTCCATCTGCTGAAAAGCTTTATGGAGATGAAGATTTCATTTTTCAGCACGACCTGGCACCTGCTCACAGTGCCAAAACCACTGCTAAATGGTTTACTGACCATGGTATTACTGTGCTCAACTGTCCTGCCAACTCTCCTGACCTGAAGCCCATAGAGAATCTGTGGGATATTGTAGAGAGAAAGTTGAGAGACACCAGACCCAACACTGTGGATGAGCTTAAGGCCGCTATCGAAGCATCCTGGGCCTCCATAACACCTCAGCAATGCCACAGGCTGACGGCCTCCATGCCACGCCGCATTGAAGCAGTCATTTCTGCAAAAGAATTCCCGACCAAGTATTGAGTGCATAACTGAACATAATTATTTGAAGGTTGACTTTTTTGTATTAAAAACACTTTTTTTATTGGTTGGATGAAATATGCTACTTTTTTGAGATAGGAATTTTGGGTTTTCATGAGCTGTATGCCAAAATCATCAGTATTAAAACAATAAAAGGCTTGAACTACTTCAGTTGTGTGTAATGAATCTAAAACATATGAAAGGCTAGTGTTGATCAGCACATTACAGAAAATAATGAACTTCATCACAATATGGTAATTTTTTGATAAGGACCTCTACATATGTGTGAACGACAAGGATCCAGGAGGAACGGTGAGGTTACAGGGAGCAGAGATAAGGAACGTGGAGAATTTTAAGTACTTAAAGGTTGGGGGTTCGAGTCCCACTCTCCACAAGGTTGTCACTGTCTCCCCCCCAGTGCGGCTAACTGGGTTATCAAAGGCGGGCCATGTCTCTCACTGTCTACGGTGAGAGGCATGTAAAAAAACCATTGCTGACTTTCGTAAAGAGTAGCTGCAAAGTCGTCAGCGTGTTTCTGTCCCTTGCGAAAAGGGTTGTGACAGGAAGGGCATCCGACGTAAAAACCTCTGCCAAATCAAATGTGCGAATCAAATGGTTCGCTGTGGCGACTCCCGAGTAAAAGGGAAAAAGCTGAAAGGAAGACAGACAGTATCAACAATCCAGAGCAATAGAGAGTGTGGAAAAGAGGTGAAGAAGCGTGTACAGGCAGGTTGGAATGGTTGGAGAAAAGTGTCCGGTGTGATGTGTGATAGCAAGGTATCGGCAAGAATTAAAGGAAAAGTGTACAAGACGGTGTTGAGGCCAGCGATGTTGTATGGTTTATACACAGTGGCACTGGTGGAAAAACAGAGCTAGCGATAGCAGAGATGAAAATGTTGAGGTTCTCTTTGGGAGTAACGAGGATGGATAGGATCAGGAATGAGGACATCAGAGGGAAAGCACATGTTAGAGGTTTTGGAGACAATGTCAAAGAGGCTAGATTGAGATGGTTTGGACATGTACAGAGGAGGGATATTGAGTACATTGGTAGTAGGATGTTGAGGTTGGAACTACCAAGCAGAAGGCCTAGAGGAAGACCAAAGAGAAGATTTATGGATGTGGTGAAGGAGGACATGAAGGTAGTTGGAATAAGAGTAGAAGATGCAGAGGACATGGTGAGATGGAGGCAGATCATTCGCTGTGGCGACCGCTGAAGGGAACAGCCAAAAGGAAAAAAAGAAGAAAATTTGCACCCAGATCCAATACCCCCCCTCCTCCCCGTGTTTTTTATCTTATGTCTAAAAACTGCCCATGAGTACTTGGTGCAAAATCATAGATCAAACGTACCAATTTTACTCGATCAGTCTCTGTAACCGTAAAATGAGGCGTTTACTGCCTGTTAAAGTGAGTTTACACAGTATTTCAAGACCCCCAACACTGGGGAATGTCTACAATGTTCATCAGTAACAACACATTTGATTGTGTGCTTTAAAAAACAGGAAAATATTTTGCTGTGTTCTCTTGGTAAATATCCAACAACCAATGAACCATTAGAAATGGCTACAGCAAAACTATGGGATGCTCTGAATGAATGGAGCGATGAGCCAGATATGGACCTATCAGAAAGTGCTCACTAACTTCATAAATTTAAGGACATTCCTGGACATGTGCTTTTGTTTATGTTCGTGTTGATTAGTTCAACATGTCAAGTTGACTGTGTTGATTGGCTCGATTTTACTTCCGGGAAAATGTTTCAAGGAAATGTTTAAAGGGAGGGAAAAGTAAGATGTCTTTTTATTTTTTTATGCTATTTTTTGTTTATTTTCAGCTTTCATTTAAGTAGTTTGGTTGATATCACAAAATGAATAACACAATTACCATTAAAACCCTTTTATTGTTCTGTTATTATTCATGTTTTCCACCTCAATGGTCATCAGCACTTACTGTTCCACTCCAATGGTAACTTTTAATAAGCGCCCGCCCACTACAAATTTTTAAGTGCCCTGGGCGCTTATCACGTCAAATACGGTGTGTGTGTGTGTGTGTGTGTGTGTGTGTGTGTATATATATATATATATATATATATATATATATATATATATATATATAAAACTGAACTAGGAAGAAGGAGGGGCACGTTCAGTCTGTCGCTTGTAAACAATGGACACACGTCATTACGTCATTGCGTCAGCGATGAAGACAACACACATACATACGCGCGTGTGCACGACGCAGATGCGCCTGCACAGACAGATGCAACAGTGCAGTTAGTTTTCATGGGAGATTTTGGGTTGTTTTTTGTTTGTTTTGTGCTTTTTTTTTGAATGTGACTGCTGATGAAAGCAATTGGGTGAATTCTGATCTGTTTAAAAGCTTTTTCACACCAACAGTGTTTTTTCCCCCTCACATGATCAATTTGCATGACACTATATTTTAAAAAACATCTTCCCCATAAATTAACAGTTTCACGTCACAAATGAAATATAGTTTGTGAAAAAGGAACATTTATTGTTTTCACCACAGGGTTGGTTTTTCCAACATATCCAAAATAAAGCATTCAACCAATCAGGCTGTTGTTTTCTGAAATGTCACACTTGCAGTTTCTATATGTAAACTGAGGAAAAATGACATACACTGATTTATTTTGTCTCAGTATGTGTGACTATTTGAGTAGTATTATGAAATGTTTAAAAATAATCATTTAAGAACTGACCCCTGGATACGCTCAAATAGACCAGAAAGTAGCCATCATAGAACTTCACTTCCTGCTCTGAGCAGTAAAACTCTCTATTTTTCTATCCTCCCCCTCACTTCTGATTCTATAGTTTTGTGTCACTATATGTGACGTAGGGATATAATAGCTGCTCAAATTTGGCTAAATACTTGTATAAATAATCAGACATTTCCAAATGCAGATGAACAATAAGCCCTACATCCATCCATCATACGTAATGCTTATTTTTCAGTCATAGGCAATCTGTGGCCAATTAGAGCTGACTTCAAGGAAAAGGTGGGGTGACACTCTGGTCTATTACAGATATAAATAATTACTGACACTCAGCAGCAAAGTTGGTGAAGTTTGACAAAAATTTAAAAGAACCATTGCTGACTTTCGACCAGAGTAGGCAGCATAGCTGCCAGCGTGTTTCTGCCCTACATGGCCTGACGAGCTGTCCAGGGTGTACTCTGCCCTCACCCAGAGTCGGCTGAGATTAGCACTAGCCGCCCCTTGACCCTAATTAGGATTAACCGGTTCAGAAAATGAATGAATGAATAATCGTGTTTGATTATGTGACATCATCCAGAAACATCCAAATGACTCCAAACAAGTCTGCTTCATTTGTAATTCAAAATAAAACCATCTATTTGGTTATTTTCTGACGGTAGAATTAGGTTGTTATACATTAGAAATTGTACTGGCTATTTTACAAATGATGGTAAGCATGTGTGTGTTTATATATTAATGACTCCAGAGTAATCACTTTACTGAGAAACAGTATGGTGAACAAAGCCCACTCACTGAACATGTTTGGGTTACCAGTGTGTTTAAAAGTAAATGGCGTGTAGGCACCCTGATTTGCTAATCCAGAGGTACGGCCCCGGATGACCTTGTGATGTTGCAGAGACGTGTCCACCAAGACAGACCTACAACATCCAGAGCCTTGAGAAATTCAAGGCAGATCTCATCCATCCCTGGAGCCTGACCGCTAAGGAGCTTTTTGACTACCTCAACGATTTCAGCTCTAGTGATGAATGCACCCACATTTGGCCTGCTGGAACCTGTCTGCTGCCTTGGGAGTCCCACAGTCCAAGATGCAATAGGCCTCCTTTATCTGCTGGACAGCCCCCTTCACTGTAGGTGTCCACCAGGTCTGGGGGTTACCATCACGACAAGCACCGATGACATTCTGGCCACTGCTACGGGCAAACGCCTCAATAATAGAGGCATGAAACCTGGCCCGTTTGGATTTTATGTCACCGCCTCCTTCAGTATGTGGTTGAGCCCCAGCCAGGCTCCACAGGTAGATGTCTGACCACCAGGCACTCACCTTCGAGCACCCTCCCCCCAGGCCTGGCTCCAGGGGGACCCCGGTGACCCGGGTCCAGGCACGGAAAACCATATCCTTTTAAGTTTGTCCATAGGGGGTCTTTGAACCGTTCTTCCTCTGGACCTTCACCTAGGACCTATTTGCCTTGGGTGATCTTGCCAGGGGCATAATGCACCCGACACCCTAGCTCCTAGTATCATTAGTACATGCAAATCCCTCCACCACGATAAGGTGGCGATTCCAGGAGGGCAGTCTTAATGTGCTTTCAAATGTAACATTTTAAATGCGTCTTAAATGGTCAACTTAAATGTCCTTAATTAGTTATGATTAAAATGTCTGGCTGCATGCCATTGTTCTGAATCTACCAAGTGGGTAATAATTTTAATCATAATAATAATAATAAAAAAGAAACTGACAGTTTTTTTTTTTTTTATATAGTTCTAACATCTCAATGCTATTGTATATGTCACAGAACAGTTCTACATCCTGTTGATGTGCATAAGGTACACAGAAAGTATGTGAACAAACTAGTTGTGCTGTGGATCAGATAAAACCCTGGCCCAAAGCAACATCTCACCAAGATCACAATGTGTAAAAACCCCAGCTAGTTTAACACCTACAGGGGTTGTGTGTATTATCTAATACAAGTCAAATACAATACATTGTGGTTATTATAGCCTTGAGCTAGTATCAGTGTTCACAGTAGAATCACTAATTATGGACACAAAGCTTTTTGAGCTCTGTTCTGTTTTTTTTTTTTTTTTCTTCCTTGTCATACAAGCCAGACTTAAAAAGATCACCTTGCACAGGTGGTTGTGAGAAATAGGAGCTATCTCTAATCTAATATTGCAATCTGTAATAACTGAACACTATTTGGAAGCAGTCAGCCAAAAACTGCTAGAAAGAGAATCTTTGAATTTTATTTGAAAATTTGAGCTGGCTGTCACTGATAAGAAAACAGACAATGAACCCATTATACAACCTCCACCGAAAGTATTGAAAAAAGGGCGATATTTGTTTAAATCAAAATGTTTCTGCTATACACTGAAGACATTTGGGCTTGAGATTTAATGGTGAATGTGAGACAATAGAACAGAATTTCCACTTTCGGTTCTCCAAAATTTGCATCTTGACATTTTAAACAACTAGGGTAGTGGTGATCCTGGAGAGCTAACTCCACCATAATCCTGCCCACCTGACTGTCTAATCATCCAATCAATACTTCAGCCTTCAGAATGAACCATTATGGTTAGAGATGTCTTCAGAGAGGTAGATCCCCAGGACTAGTGTAAGTAATCACTGAGTTCATGGACCCTTTTCTTTAAATCCAAAAACACTGGATCATGTGCATGACACACAGATTTTTTGCCCATGTGTACCCTGTTTGATTATTCATGTCTGTGAATGTCTACTTGGGGTTTAAACTTTGGGTTTCTTTTGCATTTTTATGAAAAAAAAGATAAAGAAAACAAAGAGCAGATATAAGCAAACCTCGGTTCTCGAACACTTTAGACTTCAAACAAAACGAGCGTGAGAAAAATCGAGAAAAGTTGAGAAAAAAATTAGAGTGAAAAGGAAGGGGACGTACACGCAAAAGAGAAACAAAAATTTTTTGAATGAAAGTGAAGCTATATTTTATTGAATTGTCACTACATTTCCTGTTCATTAACAAGGATTTCTTCTGTTTTTTGCATGAACAGGATTATAGTGAAGTTCTCCATTTGGAAATCTTTGCAGTTTCTAACTATCCTTGCTGCAAAAGCAGAGTTTATCAACATGAACCTAGTTCTTGTTCTACGTCTTGTACTCGTCTAACTTGTTTTCACAATGTATTGGTAGTAAACTACAAATTAACGTATCAGTTCTACCATGGTTCATACATTTAACAAGCAAATGAATAATACACCCAATAGTATTACAAATAGTAATAGTAATACAAATAGTACATAATTAGTACCATTCTGGTAAAGATAAGTTAACCAAAAAAGACATATAATTTAAAAGTCTTTGCATTTGTTCGGCTTAATCTCGCATTGAAAATATAAGATACATTAAAACATGAGTTAACTAACCAAGTCTTTCAGTGTCACAAACTGGAAAAACACAGAAGTTCCAAACAAATTGTGTGCCCAGTGGACAACAATTTTCCAACTTTTTGCCAAATGAGAAACGGGCAATAAACGCTCATGGATGGAGATGAATTGATCAAAACTTTTGCTCTCTGCAGGATGTCTATTCACGCTATCTCTGAAGGTGCGATTGCAGCTTAATAAGTGACCAATAAACATTAGCTAATGCAAACCACAAAACTAGGTATCGAGCCGAGAGAAAGTACATGACAAGACGCATGACAGTGACTAAGGCTTGACAAGGCGTCCATATATAACAGTAAGATTCGAAAGTATGTTTTATTTATTTTACTGTTTCATTATATTCTGTGGAACAACCAGCTGAAGCCTCAAAGTCACTAAAGTACTTGCGAACATGTGTCAGAAGAAAGCTCGTTCTTTCATCTATCAATAAACTTGAGGGTAGAGAGTAAGGGAGCTTGAAATGGAAAGAAGAGAGCTCTTTTTGCCAGAAAAAAAGAAACAAAAAACAAACAAACAACAACAACAAAATCCCGACCATAATATCCACGAGATGTAGAGAATTTTGGATTTGATATGACTTATTTTGACTCCAAAGGCCAAGGGAAAGATATACAAGTGTGGCATCATATCAACGATGAAGTACAAGAAGTTTTGAAATGAAAATCAGACCGCACTACTAGGAAGCTACAGCTTGTTAATGTTCAGACTTTCCAGGGTGAGTATAGAAAAGAATCACACACACCTTTCAAAATGTTCATTTTCTGAAGTGCATTTACTCAATAAATAAACTCAAGAATAATAATGAAACAATTGGAATCACTGAGAAGGTTAATTGATCAACTCCTGTGTCTTTGCTTTGATTACAACTACTCTTTTGAAAAAAAAACAAAAACAAAAAACAAACCGTAAAATCGAAAAAATGTAAAACGGATGAACATAAGTCGGGGAGCATCTGTATTAGTCTGTTGGAATAATTAGCAACTTTATATATACTAGTCCTTCTCAAAAAATTTGCATATTTTGATATAGTTCATTATTTTCTGTAATGTACTGATAAAAATTAAACTTTCATATATTTTAAATTCATTGTACACCAACTGAAATATTTCAGGGCTTTTATTGTTTTAATACTGATGATTTTGGCATACAGCTCATGAAAACCCAAAATTCCTATCTCAAAAAATTAGCATATCATGAAAAGGTAGTCTAAACGAGCTATTATCCTAATCATCTGAATCAACCAATTGACTCTAAACACCTGCAAAAGATTCCTGAGGCTTTTAAAAACTCCCAGCCTGGTTCATTACTCAAAACCACAATCATGGGTAAGACTGCCGACCTGACTGCTGTCCAGAAGGACATCAGTGACACCCTCAAGCAAGAGGGTAAGACACAGAAAGAAATCTCTGAGCGAATAGGCTGTTCCCAGAGTGCTGTATCAAGCCACCTCAGTCGGACGTCTGTGGGAAGGAAAAAGTGTGGCAGAAAACGCTGCACAACCAGAAGAGGTGACCGGACCCTGAGGAAGATTGTGGAGAAGGGCCGATTCCAGACCTTGGGGGACCTGTGGAAGCAGTGGACTGGGCTACAGGTGCCGCATTCCCCAGGTGAAGCCACTTTTGAAAAAGAAACAGTGGCAGAAGCGCCTGACCTGGGCTACAGAGAAGCAGCACTGGACTGTTGCTCAGTGGTCCAAAGTACTTTTTTCGGATGAAAGCCAATTTTGCATGTCATTCGGAAATGAAGGTGCCAGAGTCTGGAGGAAGACTGGGGACAAGGAAATGCCAGAATTCCTGAAGTCCAGTGTCAAGTACCCACAGTCAGTGATGGTCTGGGGTGCCATGTCAGCTGCTGGTGTTGGTCCACTGTGTTTTATCAAGGGCAGGGTCAATGCAGCGAGCTATCAGGAGATTTTGGAGCACTTCATGCTTCCATCTACTGAAAAGCTTTATGGAGATGATTTCATTTTTCAGCACGACCTGGCAGCTGCTCACAGTGCCAAAACCACTGCTAAATGGTTTACTGACCATGGTATTACTGTGCTCAATTGGCCTGCCAACTCTCCTGACCTGGACCCCATAGAGAATCTGTGGGATATTGTGAAGAGAAAGTTGAGAGACACCAGACCCAACACTGTGGATGAGCTTAAGGCCGCTATCGATGCATCCTGGGCCTCCGTAACACCTCAGCAGTGCCACAGGCTGATTGCCTCCATGCCACGCCGCATTGAAGCAGTCATTTCTGCAAAAGGATTCCCGACCAAGTATTGAGTGCAGAACTGAACATAATTATTTGAAGGTTGACTTTTTTTTGTATTAAAAACACTTTTTTTTTTTTTTTTGGTCAAATGAAATATGCTAATTTTGGGTAGAAGATAGGAATTTTGGGTTTTCATGAGCTGTATGCCAAAACCATCAGTATTAAAACAATAAAAGACCTGCAATATTTCAGTTGGTGTGCAATGAATCTAAAATATATGAAAGTTTAATTTTTATCAGTACATCACAGAAAATAATGAACTTTATCAAAATATGCTAATTTTTTTAGAAGAATAATATATATATATATATATATATATATATATATATATATATATACACACATATAGACTGTGCAATATTTCCAACATTTGCCTAATTATTTTTTCCTTCTATGTTGATAAGTGCCACAGTCCCTGTGGCAGAGAAACACCTCCACAACAAGATGCTAAGCTGTACTGGCTTTCTATTACATATACAGTAATCCCTTGCTATTTCGTGCTTCAATTCATGTAGCTTCAGTGCATTGTTTTTTTATAATATTCATCAAATTAAAAAATAAGGAAATTAAGGAAGAATAGGGGGGGGGGTTGTTAAGGAAAATGCTGCAAAAACAAGGCCAATTATGCAAAAAAAAAAAAAAAAAAAACCCAAAGCCTCCTATAAAAACTAGTTACATTTTTGTGAGGTGCGCATCTGAATGCGTGCATGCGCATCTGCGCGAGTCTGTATGTGTGTGTATTTATATTTTATTTACATCCTATGCATTATTTTTTAATGTTTGTTATTATAAGATATATAGCATTGGATATGTATTTATTGATATTATACACATATACATGTACATATACATCAGTCGAGGTGGGGGGGGGGGTGATCCTTCTTCGCGAGATATGATGGTCACGGGGGATCTCGGTCCAAATTAACCGTGTAAAGTGAGGGATCCCTGTACTATTTAGCATAGTGGGATTGTAATGCCATTGATTTTTTTTAATTCTTTAAATCAGTGGTCCCCAAACTATGGCCCGCGAGCCGGACACAGCTCACCTCCACATTTGGCCCAGCCCCCTGAACAATACCAGAGACGCATTATAATTACTTTTTTTGAGTCTGGCTACGCAGTCAAGACTAATATACACCTAGAACATGACATTCTATTCCACCCTTCTGCCGTCTGTGCCCCTATCTGGACCCCCCGAAAGAAAAACCCTACACTCTCCCCTGTCAAATAGACCGGAATAATGGTGAAAAGGTTATGGAAGAGACAAATTGATTCAAAATACAGGGTATTTAACCTCAATTGGACATTTTTTTTTTTTTTGTTCAATGCAAAGAAAACGTTTTTTGTATCATCTGTCAAGAGGCAGTGGCGGTATTCAAGGGATACAATCAGCGCCGACACTGGATTCAGATTCTGGCTGAACCAGTTATCTGTTCGGGCAGCTTTCGGGTTGCTCAAGTGATAGCAAGCAGCATTTTTTTTTTTTTTTTTTTTTTTTAATTTCCTGACTTTTTTCTGTGAAGGTCCCAGAAAGAGTTACTAATATTTGGTTATGTGTGACTTACTGGAAAACAATACATGTTTACGCTTAGGCAGCCCTTGTATCATCACACTTTTTCTGTTACAAACTGACCTCGGCCTCCCCATCAGTGGAGGGAAAAGTTATGTGGCCCTTGCAGGAAAAAGTTTGAGGACCCCTGCTTTAAATTATTATTATTTTTTATTCATCTCCTGACTTGTTCCTGAAATCTTTTGACAATTTCTTACCACCCATAGTTGATTTCCTTTCAGTTACACTTCCCAGTACTCAAATGCTTTATGAACAGCTATTTTTATGCAGAACTAATCCAAGTGATTGCAAATGATCTTCATTACAATGAAGTGTAAGCCAGTTAACTTGATGTGCAGTGGAGAAGGCGATTAGTCACACCTGATGAAGTTTACAAGTATCTTTAGGAGGGCACGATTCTTAACTTCAGTAATTTTTTTTTTCCTGGAGTGTTATTATATCTTTTGCTTGGGTGTTATAAATTGCAGAGTAAATACAGTTGGAAACATATTTGTGTGTGTGTGTGTGTGTGTGTGTGTGTGTGTGTGTGTGTGTGTGTGTGTGTCTTCATTTCAGGCTGCAGAGCAATAGAATGTGAATATTTTGAAGGGGAGTGATTCTTTTCTGGGTGACACTGTGGTGTAGTGGTTAGCATGTCTGCCTCACATAAAAACGGTCCTGGGTACGAGTCCCAGGCTTGACAAAAGCATCTACCGTATATGTGGAGGTTACATGATCTTCCTGTGCCTGCATGGGTTTTTCTCTTGGTACTTTAATATTTAAATAGTCTTACTGGCTGTTCCAAATTGCCCCAATTGTAAGTGTGAGTGCAACTCTGCAATGGCTTGGCAGGCTGTACACGATGTATCCCACTTTCACGGGGAGGCTGGAGCCCAAACCTCTTTTTTATTCTTTTCTATACCCACTGTACACATTCAACATACACATCTATATTCACAGAAAATAATTCTACCACCACAGAATCAAGCTTCTGCCGGGATCATCTCAATAACAGCCTGTATCTTGAGCTGAAGAGGGCACTACACTCTAACAACTGAAAACCATGAAGCAACTTCAGATTATTGTAGTGATGAAGTGGGGCATTGTTGTATTGATTCATTGAGAAACACCAGTCCAGAAAGTGACAATGCCACAATTTCTAACAATGTTCTAGTAGTTTGTATGATTCCAATGAATGACATACTGTAGTTATGTTGCAAGGTAAGATGTTTGGAAATTGGGCATTTTTAAACATTTTTGACTTTGATCGAGACAAAAAGTCGTTTGTTTTGATTCTTCTTATTTTCTATAGAGCTGTGCAGAGATTGCGGCCTGATCACAGACTCTACATGCTGTTGTGTAATCTCAGAAAGCTTTAAATTGTAAGTGCCAGAGTTATTCAATACTATATGGGAAGGGTGTCAATAACTGTTTTAGAACACATTTAAATCAATTATTTATCCTTGTATGGCAATTATGCACTAAAGACGTTGTTTCATAATCCTTTTAAAATTTATTACTTGCAAAAGTTTAAATTATTCTGCAGCTGATTCTACCTCTAATCTGTCTCATCAGGCCAGTCATTATCCACGGTTTTTGTAGCATGAAGCTACTTGGAGCTGACTCTTCCTAGATGGGATGCTAACCTAACACAGGTTACCATCCAAATATTTCTTACCGGTACCTATTTATACTGCTGAATGCACAAAGGCACACTTGTGATTAACACCTGGCACATAAATCCTAGCACAGTGGGTGTCTAATATGGATTTGAACCCATGACCCCCTTTGATTATGAGCCCAGCACCCAAACCACTACACCACTGGCCCCAACTTTAATCTAGAAGTGTCACACTTATTATTATTTTTAGAAGAGTTCCAATACTTACTACTGTCCATGTCTCTCAAGGTTGTGTCTGTGACCGGGCAGTAGGGAGGAGCATTGCTGATGACTGTGGGATTTTGGGTGAGGTCTGAGCCTTCACTCGACTGGCTTCCCTTTAAACGTCCACTATCTATGAGGTCAGACTTTCCCATCGCAAGCTGCGAGAGCTGCTTCTGAGGCCTTAGTTTGTTTCCATCTACGATCCGACTAACTGCTTAGACAAACACCACACACAGTATTTGACTCATTTTTTAAACTGGCTTCATTTCACAACAGCATAAAGATTATCTCAACCAAAAAGTTAAAACTAAAGCTTCATAGGAATAGTCCAAACTATAGTTATGAAATGTAAAGAGGGAAAGAGACCATCAACATTACCAGGTGTTGTTTCAATACGGCTGGGTCGACGCTGAGGCACCAGGATATTGAAACGCGGTTTCTTCACCTTTTCTTCTCCTTCTTTTTCCAGCTTGCTGCTCTTCTGCGAATAGCAAGAATACAAACATCTTTGGAGTAAATGTCCCAAAACCAAAGATGAGCTCAATTTCATGCAGGAGTGAACGATAGACCTACCTTGATTTTGGGCAGAAAATTTATGCGTACACGTTTAGACTCTAGATTACGCTGCTCTTTGCCTCTCACACCCAAGTGCTTCATATAGATGTAGATCACATACTGTATAGTGGTACTGCAGGAATAAGAATGAGCCTTGAACACAATACATTCTCATCTCGCACCACTGAACTTGAAAGAGAGGATCAAACTCGCCAAATATGACAATCAAAAGCATGCTGATGTGAAGTCTCTTTATTTACTATACCATATGCTAACTTCAAGCTCATTAGGTATGGAAGGCTCCTTGTGGCCCCATCCTTCTGCTACATAAAGCTCGTCTTACTGTACCATATGTCCCGTTTGCATCCTCTATTTCTCTTTCGCATGAGATCATGGTTCCTGAAGCCAGATGGCATCTCGCATATGTTTCGTGAGTGTCATTATTTGTGCTTTCATATAAAATGTAAGTAAACTGTTTTGACTTAGGATACATGCACATTTACATGCACAGATGCCCCCTCGGTGAATTATAGGGATCTTTGCTATTAAAATATTAGTGCAAAGTGAACACAAAATACATGACTTACCATTTTTCCTCCTCTGCAGCAAGTGAGGACAACCTGTTGCATAATACAGGAGGGTTAAGAGTTTGTAAGGATGCTTATTACTTAGAATATTATAAATGACTCTTACAGAATGTCGTCTATTTTGGACAGAATGCTCTCTGCGCAGGATCGCTCTCTCTCCAGGGTACTGACATCTTTTAACTGCTCTGTGTCCAGATGAGCTAGCTCTCCCTCGGCTACGGTCAGTCCCATGCTGTGCTTCTGTCTGCATAAACATTGCATAAAGTTTTAAAAATAATGCAGCTCAACAAAACCAGTTATTCACAAATTACCAAACAATTGCCTCTTTTTATGGCATGTTCCCCCCTGAGTTTCTTCCCAATTTATATCCTTCATACCATAAAGCAGAGGTCTCCAACCCTGTTCCTGGACCCTCCTGCAGGCTTTATCTCCAACCAAAATCTAACACTTTTAAATTAGCTGATCAAGAACTTCTGAAATCAATAATCAGATAGTCAGAAGTGCATGGTTAGGGTTGTAGCCACAGTTTTCATAAACATAGCTCTCCAGGAACAGAAATTGAAGCTCATGCCATAAAATAAGCCTCTCTATCAAACAATTAAGACCAACCTTGGAGGGTAGAAGGCTTGATATGCCTTATATCATGCCTTAAATATGATTATATGCTTCCTCCAAGGCATGTGATTCCAAATGATCACTCCCCCAAAACTGCTATACATATATATTCAGAATTGGCATAACACACTTGAAGGAAAGCAATATCTGCCTCTTGTATGAATGAGCTCATCTAGTTAGCCCTCATCAAGCATCCTGAGCTTGAATTAGCAAACTCTTGGGTGAACCACTCGAAAGCCCTCATCTTTTTTAGCCTTTCTGTAATAATAATAAGCAAAGCTTGATAGTAGAGTTATATGCTTGCTAGTCACTTTATTAGGAATAATTTAGCCCCTTCCAATTCATGTATAGTAAACCCCCCCCCTCCCCTCGCCGCCGCCCGTTTGCGGTTCACCCTGTATAATCACAGATTAACGGCAGCCCCGGAAGTTACTGACACGTGATTCAAATTTATCCAATGGCTGTTGCAGATGATGTGTACACATGTTTTTTTTTTTTTTTCTTTTGTGCATAAGTTATCAACGTGACTGCCTGAATTGCGAAGTAAATTATTTTAGTGTGGTTTTAATTATTAGTTAAGCCCTATGATGCCACTCAAACGCCCTGCACCTTTTCTATCTTCTGGTAAGGAGCCTCAGTGCTTTATTCATTAATAAATATTATCACAGTACAAAATTTAAAACGCTTTTACTTAATCATTGCTATATTTTACTACATTATTATTATACTCGCAGATTAGCGGCAGCCCCAGAAGTTACAGGCACGTGATTCAAATTTAACCAATGGCTGAGAGCTTTTTGTTCTCCCTCCTGCTGATTGGTTGCAGATGATGTGTACAGCTCTTTCTTTTCTCCTTCGCGCATATGCCATCAACGTCATTACTTGAATTGTGAATTCACATTTTTTAGTGTGCTTTTAATTATTATTTAAGCTCTATGATGCCACTCAAATACTCTGCATCTTCTCTAGCTTCTACTAAGGAGCATAAGCGCTTTATTTATTCATAGATATTATCACAGTACAAAATTAAAACATTTTTCCTTAATCATTACTGTATTTTATTACAGTATCAAATAATTAAGACTGTTGAGAGAATGTTTTTAAAAAGCATATTTTAGCGTATATCATACATCGGGTTTTAAAACCACATCAATTTGTGGATTTTCATGATCTGCGGGGAGGGGGCGGAACAGCCAATTTTGTGGTAGCAGTGCCATGCATTTTATATATGACTATAAATATGTATAAAATTATGACCATATACAGTTTAGAATTCCACCACCATCATCATCATCATCATCATCATCATCATCTTCCACTCAAAACGGGTCAGGTAAGCAGTGTGTAAGCAGTGAGGTCTAGACATCCCTCTCCCCAGCCACTTCATCCAGCTATTCCGGGGGGACACTGAGGCACTCCTAGACCAATCAAGAGACGTAGTACCGCCAGTGTGTTCTAGGCCGACCGTAGGGTCTTTTCCCATTTGGACATGCCTGAAACATCACACCAGGCAGGCATTTAAGAGGCATTCTACCCAGATGCCCAAGCCATTTCAATTGTCTCCTCTCAAAGCAGAGGAACAGTGATTCTACTCCGAGCTCCTCGGATGTCTGAGCTTCTTATCCGATCTCTGCGAAGGAAGCTTATTTCAACCGCTTGAATCTGCGATCTTGTTCTTATGGTGACTGCCCAAAGCTCATGACCATAGGTGAGCGTTGGAACATAGATCAAATGGTAAATTGAGAGCTTTGCCTTGTGGTTCAGCTCCCTTTTCACCACGACAGAAATGTACAAGCTCTGATTTACAGCTGAGGCTGCAGAGATCTGTCTGTTGATCTCCTGCTCCATCCTTCCCTTACTCATAAGCAAGACCCCGAGATACTTGAACTCCTCCACTTGGGGCAGGACCACATTCCAAACCCGGATGGTGCATTCCACCCTTTTCCAGCTGAGACCCATGGCCTCAGACTTGGAGGTGCTGACTCTCATCCCGGCTGCTTCGTAATCGGCTGGAAAATTGCTTCAATGAGAGCTAGATGCTTCGGACTGATGAATCTAAAAGGGCATCATCATCCACAAAAAGCACAGACGCAATCCTATGGCCACCAAACCAGAACACCTCAATGCTGAAGCTGCGCTTAGAAATTTTGTCCATAAACATTATGAACAGAATCTGTGAAAAGGACAGCCTTGGCAGACTCCAACCCTCACCAGGCAATGACCTGTTATTACCAATCTGTTTTAAAAAAGACCAAGCTCTGGTTCCAGTGATACAAAGAACGAATGGCCTGTAGCAACAGTACACCGTAGTCCCGGAGCACACCACACATTATACCCTGAGAGACATGGTTGAAAGCCTTGGAAATAAACACACACGTGGACAGATTGGGCAAACTTCCATGCCCCCTACAGGATTCTGTAGAGTGTATTGAGCTGGTCGAGAGTGCTGTGGCAAGATGCATGTTCCTCCTCAATCCGAGGTTCAACCATCCTACTCTCCAGTATAGGGATCCCTTGCTACTTCACGCTTCAATTCATCACATTTTTTTTTTTACATTTTTTTAATAAATATCCTTCGAATTAAAAAAAAAAGGAAATTAAGGAAGAATAGGGGAAAAAGTTAACGAAAACGCCAAAAAACCAAGGACAAGTATGCAAAAAAAAACCCCAACCTATAGTTGCTTTCCAAGCCCTCACCAAACTCCTCCCACAGCAAAGATTTTATAAATGCGACAACTTGGCACGAAATATGGCCCATTCAGATTCCATGTCCACCACCGATCTGACAGTAGACTCCGTCAAACGTTCACAGGAGACCCTAACAACACGCTTGGGCTTGCTAGGTCTGGAGGGCGGCATCACCTGCCACCAGAGCTAGATCACTACTAGGTGGTGATCGGTGGACAGCTCAGCTCATTTCTTCACCCGAGTGTCCAAAACATTCAGCCACAAATCCGGTGACACGACTACAAAGTCAATCATCAAACTACGGTCGAGGGTGTGTTGGTGCCAGGCGCACTTATGGACACCCTTATGTTCAAACATTGTGTTCATAATGGACAAACCTCAACAAGCACAGAAATCCAACAACAAAACACCATTTGGGTTCAGATTGGAGAGGCCATGCATTTCAATCACACCCTTCCAGGTCACACTGTCATTGTGCTCATGGGCGTTGACATCTCCCAGTGAAACGAGGGAGTTCCCAGGGGGAGTATTCTCCAACACACCCCATAAAAGCTCCAAAAAGGGTGGGTACGCTGAACTGTCATTTGGTGCATAAGTACAAACAACAGTCAGGACCTGTCCCCCCCACCTAAAGGTGAAGGGAAACTATCATTTCATGTTCAGGGCATTGAGACGAGGCGCAATAAGGATGCCCATATTGGCTAGCCACATCTCTCCATGAGCAACTGCAGAATGGAATAAGGTCCAGCCCCTCTCGGGATGTGTGGTTCCAGAGCCCAAGTCATGGGTCGAGGTGAGTCCGACTATATCTAGCCGGTATCTCTTAACCTTACGCATCAGCTCAGGTTCCTTATCCACCAGAGAGAACACATTCCATATACCAAGAGTCAGAATCAGTAGCTTCAGTAGTAGGATCGGTGCAACAGAACCCATGCCTTCTGCTGTCAAACAAATCACATTGCACCTGAGCCCTATAGTCCTTCTAACAGGTGGTGGCTCCATGGGAGGGTGGACCCATGTCTCCTTTTCAGGCTGGGCTTCATGGGCAAAAGCCTGAATACCAGGCTCTCGCCTTCAAGTTCCACCCCCAGACCTGCTCCAAATAGGGTTCCCAGTGACCCGCATCCAGGCATGTGAAACCATGTCCTTTTTTCTTTATTCATATAGAGGTCTGCGCTTAGTCTGGACCTTCACCTTAGAATTTAGTTTCAAATTCCAGTGGGATGCAAATTTGCTGCCCAAAAAATTTCGATGCAAACTCTGTGGCAGAAATGATAGCAAAGTATGAATTTCCCTTTCTGAATGGGTTATTCAATTGGAATCACTTTGCACTTTTGCACTCTTTTTTTAAGAGAACTATGTATCAAATAGTTTAAAAAAAAACCCTTAAGTCAAGTTCTTATTGTTAGTGCAGTAGCCCGGAAACTTGGACAAAATGACTCTCTTATACGATGAAAGAATTAGAAATTGACTGCAAGAACAGGCGGATTAACAGCGAATGGAGAGAGAAGTGTTTTTTCTGTCTGCTCGAAGCCTGTGTATCTGCTGTATCGTAAAAGTGCATATATCCACATTTTAAGCATATAAATTCAGAAAGCATTTTAAGAAACTCCACACTAACTCTGACACCATCATCCTACTGTGTTCTGATGTCTCACCAGAACATTGTGGTGCTTGTTCTTTTGGTTCAGACACAAAACATTAAAACTCATAATTGTGTCTCTCACACCACTCTCTGTGTTGCTCTGACAACGTACACCTGACTTCACTGCTCTTACTAAATCAGCATACGTCATTTCTCTAATTAGATGTGAAAGATTGGTGACTAAATCAGTCATGTAACAGTTCTGTTCATCAAATTAGTAATTAGGATTGATTTATGAGGAGGTTGAGAATTGGAGTTGAAGTATATCTGTGTGTTGATATTCACATTATCTTTCACGTATTATAATATCTTAAACTGAACATTTGCCTTATTAATCACATATTGTTTCCTTTTTCCTCTCAGTATTATTATAATTCGAAGCCTTGCTTTTCATCTTCGATATTCACTTAATTCTCTTCTAATTCTTGTTATTATTGTTATTCACCATTCTGAATAATATTTCACTCATATGTTTTTATAGTTGTATTTAATACCATACTACACTCCTGTTGTTTCTATTGACACAGTTGGATGAAGCGGATGTTGTGTGTCAGATATAAATTCTAAACATCTCTGATATGGCTCACGTATATTGATTACTCAGCATGGTGTGTATTGCCATTTGAATGTAGAAATGCTTTGAGCCGGTATGTGGTGATATAATACAATGTACTAATGTTATTATACATTTACAAAATACAATATATGCACCTTGATGTGGTAGCTTTTAATGTGATTACTCAATTTTCATGCCATTTTTCTTCAGCCCCCCATTCGGAACTGTTTTCATGACCCAGACATCATTCCAAAGTAATTGAATAGCCCTGACTTAAGTTAATGTATGCTGTTCATAGAATTACAGACTATAATATTGAGCTGACCTTCATTAAAGCTTCTGCTATTGATTTTGCTCATTATTTCTCTTTATTATATGTGTTGAAAAAAGGCATGTGCTGCCACTGACAGGAGAAATGAATAAATGCAGTAGAAAGTGATACTTATATGGACAGTGTGAGATTGATAATGCCATATTAAACACAATTATTTTCCCTCTCCTAGCAGGTCACTAGATATTTGAACAGAAGATGAGGCAGGAGTGAATTCCCTATTAAAGATTTTATTAGCCTCAAGGAAAGTGATAAAACCAGTACTCTGTGTTTTACAATAGAGGAAAAATGATGAATTATAACCTGTCGAGGATGAGTGCAAACACAAACATTCTCACCTGAAGTCCTCAAGAATTCTGTTCACTTCGGGGAGAAGTGTGTCCTGCATTGTTTGAATATACTGCCTGTGCAACTCTTCAGGAATCAGCTCTGGTCTCCGTCGCTCTAGGAGGCCCACAGACAAAACATACAATAATTTATGAAAAATCAACTTTAACGTGTCTTTTACGTGGTGCATGAATGTGCACTTCTGGACAGTGGGTCTTACACAAGTACAGTGCTGCTTGAAGATTTGTGATCTCTTTAGAATTTAACATGTATGCATGAATATAATTAAAAGATGAGACTTGCTGAAAAATAGAGTTAGACAAATGTTACATTTGGTCATTTTTTATTAAGGAAAATCTCCCAGTGCAGCTAACTGGGTCATCAAAGGCCGGCCATGTCTCTCATTGTCTATGGTGAGAGGCATGTAAAAGAACCATTGCTGACTTTCGTAAAGAGTAGCTGCATAGCTGTCAGTGTGTTTTTGCCCCTTGCTAGAGGTTTGTGTCAGAAAAGGCATCCAATGTAAAAAAAAAATTAAAAAAAAAAGCCTGTGAAATCAGATGATTCGCTGTGGTGTCCTCTGAAAAAGGGAAAAAGCCGAAAGGAAAAAAGATTTATTAATGAAAATAATCCAATATTTCATTCCTATGAGTGGCAAGAGTATGCAAAATTTTACTTTCATACCCTCTTGTGCAGTAATAACTGTAGTTAAGTCTTTGGTAACTTTTACATAAGGTTTGGGACTTGGAGATTTTATTTTGCATCTCTAAACAGGTGTTTTTTTCTCACATAACAGTTCTATTGAATTAAAGTCAGGATTTTGACTTGGCCATTTCAAAGTAATTCAATTTCTTTTACCATTCTTTGGTAAAACAACATGTCTTTAAGGTCATTGTCTTAATACAGTCGGCCCTCTACTTATGAAAACTCTGAATATGAAAAATCCAGGTTACGAAAAACATTTTCCTAAATTTTCATCCTCTTTTTACGAAAAGCAACAAAAGTGTCATTCAAAAATTCAAACACGCCATTAAAACATTCAATATGCGAGTTGCTCCATCACTGGTGTCCCCCAACATCCCACCCCGCTGGCCTCCCATTGGCCAGGAGGGAGCTGAACTGTACCCATACTTCCTGTTTGACATGTCCTGCTTGTTCGTGAAGGAGAGTTGAACAGGACTGTTGGCTCGTGAGTTTTTTTGAGACTGATCATTGCAGCATTATATTTTGTTATCCATCATGGACCCCAAGAATTCCTGGTGACACCGAAAAGAAGAAGAGGGCTCCGTTATCAATCGAAGTGAAGCAGGAGATAATAAAAGAATACGAAAGTGGGATGCGGTTGAGCAAAATCGCAAAGGAGTATGGCCGAAACCCCTCTACAATCGGGACGACATTGAAGCAGAAGGAGGCATTAAAAGCAGAGATACAGTGGTGGAGGCGATTATTTCGAACCTCCTGAAGGAGAGTGGGGGTTCTTCAGACCAGCAAGCTCTGGACTTTAAAGCGTCGCATGGGTGGTTCGAGAGATTTATAAAAAGGTAAATAATTTTCTTTTACTTTTAACACATATTTCATACATACAGACAATCCCCAACTTACGATCATTCGTTTTACGTTCATTCATTTTTACCCCCCCCAAAAAAAAAAAAAAAAAGTCAAATTTTGAGTTTAGCGTGCTCTCTAATGTACGAGACGTACCTACTTAGTACGCTGACGTAATGACAAACGACAGATTGAACGTGCCACTAATTCTTCCAAGTTCACTGCGTGTTACCCTTGTGTTAAGACGTCGTCTCTGTGATCTTTGTGTGTACACTGTTTTGCGGAGTTTTGTAGCAAATATGGTTGGTCAGAAGCGTAAGCCTACGAGCACGGGTGCAAGTTTTCCGGCATATGCCGGAATTTCCGGTTTGCCCAGGACTGAATTAACTCAGATCGGCGCAATCTACCATGCATACTCAGTTAAGCAAAGAGAGTTGTAAAATGAATGAAAACCAGAATCCAGAAAAGAAAGTGAGCTCTCCGCTCTGCTGGTGATTCACATCAGTGCAGGCTGAGTACAAAACAAGCGTTCAACAGCGCCCTTGCTCACTTGAAAGACCGGATTCCGGATCAATCCGGATAACCCACGCATTGTCTCGAGTACAAGCAGGTGAACTACTTTCGGTGGACCGCCTCACATATTGTAAGCGTTGATTGGCTGTTTTAAGCTTAATGTAAAGTAACTCGGCTCAGCTTCATGTAAAGTGAAATTTGCAGCGTGTTGTGTTTAAAATGGTGTGAACTTTAATGAAAGAGGAGGAATCCCACGTGTCAGAAATAGATAAGGATGTGAAGAATAAGTGTAAAGTGGGAATGGCTAGAAAAGATTGTGAAATTTGAGGTGGAAATTGGCAAACAGACTCAGAATGTATCGGAACCTTTGGCGAGTTTCATAAAGAAATCTGACATTGCCGGCAAGGTCTCCCATGTACTGGAGATAGTGGGAATCAGAAAAAGTGACAAGCCATCTTGTTAGAAACGAAGATGGCTATTATCAAGAAAATTGATGCTGGTGAAAAACATGTGAATGTTGCACGTTTCTTCCAAATGACTCCGTCGACCATCGGAATCATTACGGCGGTATAATAAAAAATGTAGGTAAAAAATCTACCTCATGAAAAAAACAATTTAGTCAAAATTTTTATCATTTTTTATTAAAATTTACCTGGTCCACATTGAGATCAAATTCAATCACATCACGTACATCTACAGTCAGCTGCTCTTCATTCACATTCTTGTCTATAAAAGTATCCATGAGTTTTGACTCAAAGTGAAGCGAAGCAAAGTTTGGGGGTTTCACCCTCCCCTCGCTACAGTATCGATCTTCTCTCCTACTTTATGTCGTGACCTGTCTGAGGTGGCATATGAAACAGCAATCTTGCTTTTGTCACCCCCAGACTCCTCAATGATTGCCTGAGTGTATGCTGCCTGCTTAGCTGGTGATAACTTCAATCGTGCAGCTAATGAAACCAACTTTGGATTTTTCAGAATGTCATGTGGAATGAAGGCTGCTGTTCTAGGATGAGCTATTTGGTGATGTGTTTCCCCCATGATGGACCAGGAGTGACCATATATACATTGTCATCTTCATCTTGACTGCTTTCAATGTCAGCCGGCCTAACAGTTTCACTAGCCTCGCGTTTTTTCACAAGAAAGAAGTTCTCTTTCTTTCTCAGCCTTCTCTTGGAATTTCCTGTCTTTTGTGGTTGCAATTCTTTAGGCTTGATCTGGAAATCCAATGTCATGAACACCAAATGAAGGAATTCAGTCAGTTTTCATTGACTGAAGACATTTTATATTTTCTTGATTTTCCATAAATTGCTCTGCATCTCTAGTAAACATAGTCTTCTGCAGATTATTTCCCACATATTTTAGCTTCGCTGGTACACCTGGAGATGCAGTGGTTTACTGGTATTTCTCAAATTTTAGAGATCTTCTCAACAAATTCTACAATTTACTCACAACCTCTTAAAGTGATAAAATACACACATCTTGTCCAGAACAGTATTTGCATTGTACCCTGTGCTGATCCTTCATGTTGATGAAACATGCAACATCTTATGACCGGCTCATTGCTTGGCGGCCTGCAGCCTGTAATTCCTTCACCCTTCTCTGCTATGCCAGTTCCAAGATCAAATACAGCAGTAGATTCATGAGTAATCCTTGCTTTCTTAGCATTTAGTCCAACTTTTGCCATTTACCCATCCTTCTTCATTGCACAACGCGGTAAATGGCCACATACTGTATTAGAGCAATACTTCTTGAAACAATATATTTCAGGGAAGCTGAAAGTGAAAGTGCTGGAGACTGGTATAACCACTATTAACCACATAAAATTCTGGGAAAATAAAAACTTTAATGCTTGCAGTAGTTTATAATCATCTCTTCCAAAGTTTTGAATAGTCACATTATATTACATTTTCATGGCCGATGTGGACCCAGTAGAATTTATCTAAAAATTAAAAATAGTTTACACAGTGTGTTTTTAATTGGGGTAGAATATTTCTATTGTAGCCAATGGAATATTTTTTAATGGGGTGGTTTGATAAACCCTACTATCCAGTAGTCAATTAACAAAGATCACGCCACAAACAAAACATAATAATTCCCAAGGTCTCAGTCTACAAGAAACTCAGTATAAGTTCATCTTTCTCTGCTTAATCTGTGGGTGGGTCATGGGGGTGGCAGCCTAAGCAGTGAAGTCCAGATGTCCCTCTCCAGAGCCACTTCCTTGTGCTTTCCTGGGGGACGACGACACTGAGGTGTTCAGAGAACAAAAAAGAGACAATCCCTCCAGCTTGTTCTAGGTCAACCCTGGGATCACCTCAACTGGCTCCTCTCAATGCGATGGAGCAGTAGTTCTACTTCAAGCTTCTCTTGGATGACTGAGCTTCTCACCCTATCGCTAAGGGTGATTCCACCCTGCAGAGGAAGCTCATTTTAGCCACTTGTATTTGCAGTCTTGCCCTTATGGCCACTATCCAAAGGTCATGACCATAGGTGAGAGACGGAATGTAAATTAACTGGTAAAGTGAGAGCTTTGCCTTCCAGCTCAGCACCCTCTTAACCATGGCGAGTCAGTACAATCTCTCCTTTACAGCAGGGACTGCATCAATATCTCTGTCGAGCTCCTGTTTCATCCTTCCCTCACTTGTGAACAAGAGCCCAAGATACTTGAACAGTTTGGGCAAGAGCTTGTTCCAGACCTGGAGGGTGCATTCCACCCTTTTCCAGCTGAAAACCATGGCCTCGGTCTTGGATGCTGATTCTCCTCCCAGCCACTTCACACCCATCTAAAAATTGCTGTGCAGGACTATCAGAAGTAACAACAAATGTTTAATTACAGTTATTACTGCTAAAGTGTGTCTGAAAGCAAGAGATTACATATGTTTGCAACTCGCAGATATGAAATACTGAATAATTTTCAAAGTACATAATTGGCATCTCATTTCTATAACTGGGTTCTGGTTTTAATTTAAGACTTGATCTTCCTCTTTTCCTTTTGGCTGTTCCCTTCAGGGGTCGCCACAGCGAATCATCTGCCTCCATCTCACCCTATCCTCTGCATCTTCTTCTCTTACTCCAACTACCTTCATGTCCTCCTTCATCACATCCATAAATCTTCTCTTTGGTCTTCCTCGAGGCCTTCTGCCTGGTAGTTCCAACCTCAGCATCCTACTACCAATATACTCACTATCCCTCCTCTGTACATGTCCAAACCATCTCTGTCTAGCCTCTCTGACTTTGTCTCCAAAACCTCTAACACATGCTGTCCCTCTGATGTACTCATCCATTCCAACCTGCCTGCACACGCTTCACCTCTTTTCCACACTCTCTATTGCTCTGGATTGTTGAGATGGATTGTTGAGTCTAAGTACTTAAAATCCTCCACCTTCTTTATTTCTGCTCACTGTAACCACACCGTTCCTCTTTGGTCCTTATCGTCACACACATGTATTCTGTACTTTTAAGACTCGATAATGGTTTAAATCATACTTACACAGAGATGAGCAAATTTTCAAGTATCACTGTATGTAAAACTCCTCTACAAAGGTTTTAGAAAGTGTTACTTATGTTTAAGATTACATTAGTCAGAAAGTTGAACACATCTAATGCATAACAACAGAAGCTGTCCACTACTGGGTATTAATTGTTAGCCAGCAAGAGATAATTAAACAGATAGTAAAAAAAAAAAAAAAAAATCTAATTATAATAATCCTTGCATGCCTTGCTCATGAAAATTGAGCCACTATTAAAACTTTTAATTTAAATGCACAAACTCACCAAGCTCAGAGGCGATAGAGTCAGGCACTGTCACTTTTAAGTTCTGTTAAATAAAATGGAGATCATGCTTAATAAACAGCATAGTAATTTATCTATAGAATCTGCAAGTACAACAACATTTTACTTAAAACAACTGCCAAACGGACATTACAATTCAACTCTTCATTAATTAGTTCACATTAAAAAACAACAAGTACTGTGAGATAAAACCAATGTACCATTTGTGTAATCTAGAAGCACACAATTATAGATCAATAAAATTAAGACGAGGACAAAAGTGAGCTTTTATAAGAGAAGGTTAGGGCTTGTTTTATTTAGCTTTAACTGCATGGATGTACTTTAAGAACATGAGTATAAAATCAAGTTTTACTCACAGCCCCTCGGTCAATGAAGAAGGTATAGATATCCATGTAGATGCGCCTAGTTTCCTTTGAATTGGTCTGCTTGTAGAGTTCAATGTAAAGGTAGCAAAGCTGTATAAAGAAGATGAGACAGAAAACAAGTTTATGAATAATACTCACACTAAATCCAAAAAAAGTTGTCTAATATAGCACAGTATTGGTTGGGACAAGATACAAGAGAGAGGTTATAAAAGGGATAAAGCAAGGATGGGACTGATATAAACAGATAGAAAAGTCAACAAGTTAACCAAAAAAAAAAAAAAAAAAAAAAAAAAGAAAATAAAGGGTGGCCCAGTGGTTTAGCGCATCCACCTCAGAGCACAAAAAGTCCTGGATTTAAGCCCTATGCTTGGCAAAGGCTTGTGAGTTTCTGTAAGTTTGCATGCTCTCCTTGTGCTCATTTGGGTTTCCCCCTGATGCTCTGGTCTCCTCCCTTAAGCCAATGACATGCATATTAGGCTAACAGGATGTTTCCAATTGTCCCAAAATTGTGCGTGTGTCCCTGTGATGGACTTGCAAGCTATCTTCTCCTAGAGTCAGATGGGATGCACCCAAAAGATTTAAAAACAGCAAGTAGATGGCACCTCACAGCTATAAAATGCCCTTGTCTGTCATGTTTCCAATTTAAGCTATAGAATATTCATGTACTTTCGCAAGTACACTACTTCTGGTTTTGAGCACCTCACATATTGCAAGCGTTGATTGGCTGTCTTAAGCTTCATGTAAAATGACTCGGTATAAATAAGTGACTTATTTGAAATTAATGTTGATATTATTTGATATATTTGATATTATTTTACAATATTATGTTTATAATAATTGATTTAGGGGTGTTTTATGAGATACGGTAATGGTACTTTTGGATGTATAGTACAGTATGAGTGTCATACGTCACACATCACTGTAACAACTTACATTCACTTTCAACTTACATTCGGCCGTCTGGAACCAATTAAAAACGTAAGTCGGGGAGCGTCTGTACTTGGATTCTGTAAGTTGGATTTTCGCTTAAGTTGGATGAAAATTTGAATCCCCATTTAATACATTTCCATTAAAATCTTGTCACATAAGTCGGTTTATCATAGGCTCTACTCACTCATTCACACACATGCACATGTCTATAAATGCACCTACCGAGAGCTATGGCGGCATTGTCGACTGCTCTGTACTATAATAATCAGCATCGTTTTTTTGTGTCAGTTAATGGAACTGCTGCTCAGCAAACACAGAAGCTGGTCTCTAATCTAGGGCTCAAGTGAAGAATACTTAAGTCCATTGTACTCTTTATCTAGTGTTTGCTGTTCCCAACGCAATACATCTAGTGTTAATGGATCCTAAGAGTGCATAGCCCTGAGTGTGGTTCATGAATACAATTTTTAACCAGTGTTACACAACTCGGTCTTTCTCAGACTTAAATGTCCAAGTCGGAATTCCTTATATGTCCAAGGAGGAAATCCGACTTCTGCACAAGACAGGATTTTATCTACATTGGAGCAAATTTACTGGTCCACTTAAACCTTTATGTGATGTTTACTGTATTTATCATCAGGCGTTTTTTTTCTTACATTTTGGAATTCGCAAGCAACAAAAAATAGTCTTAAAATTGGAAAATATTTGATACTTTGCATTCGCCTGTTCGCTAATGCTGTTATTTGTAGTCTGTTTTGCATTCACAAGTGCAAGAAACTGACAGGACAGGGCATGTAAGCACCAGTTTCCAAGAAGGCAAGAAAATGAAAAAACCAACATAATACAGATATTAAACTAATAATTTCAACAAACTAGTAAACTTCTGAATTAAATAAAACCAGGCATATAGTACTTGTGTGCATCACACTTGGACAAATCAGACAAGCATCTGCTCATATATACGTGAAGCATTATACAGCTTTGTGAATTTAAATGCACCACACTTCCATGGCTACAGCTTCTTTTACGAGAGTCGCATTACCTATCACTGTACAATGGCACCCCCCCCCCCCCCCCCCGCATGAGGATCTATTATTCCTTTTACGTGACGCAAAACACTAATAACAGCGTGTTTTGATGTGTAAGAAGATATGCAATGTCTGTTAGCTATTATTAAGTTTGGGTAAAAATTCCTCTCAGATGTTTATCCATGTTTAAAGTTTTTTCATTTATTTGTATTTTATATTTTTTCCTTCATTCATTATTGTCTGTGTATATAAACTATTTATTCACTTTGGCATTTTTATTAAACCAGTCATGCCAAAAAAGAACCAAAGTAAAACCAAACTGAAAGTAGGGCACTACAGTAGCTCGTGCGTGTTCACATTTGAACTAAAGTCTTTCAACTCCTGAACAACAGCGCATAGCAAGGCTTCATCACTACTACATTCAAAGTCATTTTACTAGCTTTGTCTATTTGTTATTCTGTTTTATGTCATCAAACTCTGGTTTTATCAGTTGGATTTCAGTAGTGCATGTGTAATTTCACAACGAACATGACACATTTTTTTTTTTTTTTTTTATTGCAGCAAACATCATTCTTGGTCAAAGAAAACTGATATAAACAAAGGAATCTGTGTGATATCTTGAAATATTGACTTCTTGTGCAAATTCCTTAACTGTTTGAATTGGACAGTATTGTCATAAAGACAGTGAATTGGACAGTGCAGAAAAGAAACTGACATGGAAATAGGCAATTTTGTCACTGAAACTCATGAGAAAGAATAATACAGTGGTACCTCATCTTACGAAATGAATCCATTCCAGAGCCTTTTTCGTAACCTGGATTTTTCCTAAGTAGAACCGCATTTTACATGTAAAACGAGTGATTTGTTCCAAGACCCCTAATACTGCGCTTTAAAAATTATAAAAGCATACCTTTTAAGTTACTTACTTCGTGTTGACCATGTCTTCTTAGCATCTTACACATGTTTATGCAAGGTTAAAAGCCTGAGCTAAAAAATAAAGTTGCAATGAGCACACTCAAAAACTCATGAAACAAGCTGCTGCTCAAGGGAGCTGTGTCATCCCTCCTAGCCAATGGGAGGCCAGCGGGGCAGGATGTTGAGAGATAGCCAATGGGAGGCCAGCAGGGCAGGATGTTGGGAGATAGTCAACGAGAGAGTAACTCGTGCATGTTTGATTTTTTTTTTTTAATTGACCATGTCTTCTTAGCAGAGTTATAATGTTACAAATGTTCATGCAAGGTTAAAAGCCTGAGCCAAAAAATAAAGTTGCAATGAGCACACTCAAAAAACTCATGAAAAAAGCTGCTGCTCAAGGGAGCTGTGTCATCCCTCCTAGCCAATGGGAGACCAGCGGGGCGGGATGTTGGGAGACAGCCAATGGGAGAGCAACTCGCACATTGTTTGAATGTTTGAGTGGCGCGTGTTTGAATGGCGCATTTAGCATGTTTCGTAAGGAGAACCTGTTTTGTATACAGAGACAAAAAATTTAGGAAAATGTTTTTTGTAAACTGGATTTTTCATTTTCTGGGACTATCGTAAGGAGAGGTACCACTGTACTGTATATTATACAGCAGGCAGGTGTCATGTTGTCTATATTTTTTCATAGCCACAGATAGCACCATATTTTTTTATGATATTGGTGTTGAGGCATTATATGTACAAAAGGAATGTAAATCCCACCTACAGAAGCATTCTTAATGAAAACAATATTATACTACAGTATAATAATGCATAAATAAGGACAACATCTGAAATTGAAGGCTATGTAACAGTTGAAATGTTATTACCACAGAAGCAGGGTCAAACTGGGACACTACGTAGTGCAGGAAAGCTGCAAGATGGGCAGGTCGGCTCTTAAGGAGCTCCAAACTCTGGAAGCAGTTACACGCATGCGCCTAGAGTAGAGGAAGAAAAGCGTGTGAAATAACAGTTAAAAAATAAGGCCACTCATTTTTTTTTTTTTTTTTCTGGTTGACGGATTTTTCAGCACAAATTTAGTGATGTCGAAGGAAATAAGAAAAAAATAAGGGAACTAGATTTAAAAAAATTATTATTTACAATTTTGAAAAAAGTGTCGGAGGGAAAAATAAAAACTTTTTTTTTGTTATTTTGTTGATATTGGAAGGTTTCGTTACTTAAAAATTTTTCATGTATAATATCTGGTTGATAACTCTAGAAGTGCTGGGAATATCATCAAATGAGAGATTTCCTTTCGGCTTTTCCATTTTTTCAGGGGTCGTCACAGTGAATGATTCGCAGGTTTGACTTGGCATAGGTTTTTTTTTTTTTAACGTCGGATGCCCTTCCTGACACAACCCTTTAGCAAGGCACAGAAACACACTGACGGCTTTGCAGCCTACTGGGAATATCATCAAATGTTGTGTGCAAATTACATATTTCTCAATACAATGCATTATCTGTTCATTAGAGTAGCTCGCAAATCATGCTGGGAGTCTCGACCCGCGATACCTGATGCGAGAATTCATTTGGATATAAAGATCACAAAAGCACAAAAGGCAAACACAAAATTATACATAATATTTAAAGATTCAAGATTTTTATTTGCCATTTGTGCTTTTACACACACAGGAATTCTTGTGCGGTCGTGCAAAGAGTCAAGTTAAAAAACAGGAAGGAAAGCTCAAATCAACAAAAACACATACTTCTAGAAAAATAAATACATAATATCCTATACTTAAAAAGGACCTTACACAGGCCCAGTAAACAATATAATAATGAGATTTCCTTTCGGCTTTTCCCTTCCTTAGGGGTCGCCACAGTGAATGATTCGCACGTT
The DNA here is from genome assembly GCA_024760905.1 of Plotosus lineatus. Lineage (NCBI taxonomy): Eukaryota > Metazoa > Chordata > Actinopteri > Siluriformes > Plotosidae > Plotosus > Plotosus lineatus. The sequence continues at coordinate 29,646,928 of CM045747.1, read as the reverse complement.
TGATTTGGTATAGGTTTTTACGTCGGATGCCCTTCCTGACACAACCCTTTAGCAAGGTATAGAAACACGCTGACGGCTTTGCAGCATGCCATGCCTTTGATAACCCAGTTAGCTCCACTGGGGGAAACAATATTACAATAAATAATAATAATAAATAACAATAATAATGATAATAAAATAAACAAATCAGTCTATACAACAATAATAAATAAAACTGCACTAAATTATCTTATGTTAAAATTATATTATACTGCACTATGCCCATTATTTTGCTTGGGAAAAAAATGATCCCTCTGCGTTGCAATCCGAGCATGAAGCTCATCCATCCTGTTTCGCAGAGACTGAACATTTGCAAACAGTATGACTATGAGGGCTAACCTTCCACTGTGAACCTTCCACTGCTAACCAAACGCCGGAGTCGTCGTTTGGCCCCTCCCCGCCTGCCACTTCTCCATCTGGGCTTATTGTTAGCCGGGGTGCGACTAGCATTGAGCTGCCGCAGCATATTAGCTCCAGATAGGAGTTGAGTGTTCTCAGTGCTAAATGTCCAAAAAGGACTGCACTCTCATAGCTGTAGTAGGGTCGCCCGGTTATAGACAAGCATAGTGCAAAAAACAAACTTGACTCTGAGAACTCCGCGTCGTCGCTCTCTCGGGAGCGCCAGCTTGGAAGGCACTAAAAAACTTTATTAGAGTCGCTCGCAAAGCATGCTGGGAGTCTCAACTCACGATACCTGATGCGAGAATTCATTTAAAAATGAGTGGCCTACTCTGTACAGACTGTACAAGATGAAAACACAGAGCTGAATGGTACCTGCTCCTGCTCATATTCCGAGTCAAAGTACTCATCTTCAGCTCCAATGATCTGGGAGGCAAGATAGGAGGAAGCACTTTTCACACCAAGATTGAGGTGCGAATCCTGCACAAATCAAGAAAAGAGTAGTTCTATCATAAAAAGTAAGTCACTGTGTGAAAAAGTTAAACATTTGGGTTACCGTATTTTCCGGGCCATAGGGCACACTAGATTATAAGACACAATACCAATGAACGACGCCCGAACACCCCCCCGCCAAAATATAAGGTGCACCGGATTATAAGGCGCATCAAGCAAAACAAAAGTCAAAGTTGATTCAACTCTCACAATAACTCTCAACATTGTTCAGTTATAACACATAAAATATAAAATAATACACTCCATAAAAACGGTCATCATTGCTCAGCCGTAACAATATAAAACAATAAACTCACTTTTTCTGTTCATTCCTCTTCCACATATCCATCAAATTGTTCATCTTCAGTGTCTGAGTTTAAAAGTTGCGCAAATTAGACCTAAAGCCCGGATCCCTCTATTATTTTTTATTATTATATTATTGTTTTATTATTATATAGTATCTATTATTCCCCCACAAATGGAGTCAGATCAATAGAGATGGAGATTAGAAGTCTTCCTGGGTCGTGACCTTCTCTCAGCTGCGCCCCCTTAAAGAGACAGCGCATTAGTATTGTGTTCATTACACAATGGAGGTCATTACTCTGAAGGTGCTGTATCAGTGTAACTTTAAATTCAAGTAGGTTAATCCCAGGTCTCAGGAGGACACCTGTAGCAGAGCTTTATCCCAGTATTTGGACATAATGTCCAGATCCCTCTAACTTGCAACCTGGACACCAATATCTAGCGGCTGAAGTTCTTTGGTTAATCCCCCGGAATGATGGTAAACTCTGAATTAGTTTGCTTCACTTGGGTTTTGACGGTGTCAGTGAGATGGAGCCGAGGCTGCATCCACACATAAAGCGTACCAGATAACAAGGCACATGTCAGCTTTTTTGAGGATCAAAGGCTTTGAAGAGTTCCTTATGGTCCGAAAAATACGGTGTACGTAATCTCATTCTGACCACATAAGAGAGGATAAATTTCGTCTCACTAGATCAGGGGTGTCTGCATTCTCAGGTGAAGAGCATGAGTTTGGGCTGTCTCGTTGTGTACTCTTCAGGCTGTTTGAATCCGTCAGGCCAAGAGTTTTTGGGGAAGCTGAAAGGTGGCGATGAAGGGCCTGCCAGGTAACATTCATCATGTTTAACCATATTATTGAGTCACATAATTATACAAAGAACACAGGCAATGTCACTTTAAATCTAGAATGTTTCCTAACATTGTTAATCATGTTTTCCTAAACGTGATGCACTTACAGGATTCCACAAGCCATCTGAACTTGTCGGGTCCACATCCACTATACTACGTCCCTCACCATCTCCAACAGACAGGGCTTCCTGAAAATAAATAAATAAATAAAAAATAAAAATACTGTTATTAGGACTATCAAAGAAAATACAGTGAATTGGTGTTGTGTGAGTGGAAGGTATGGTGTTGCCCTCGACTACCTCTCAAAGAAAGACTGCATAATGGCCAGTTCTCTCCAAAAGTACTGGGGTATAAGGTCAATTCAACCCCCACACACACACACACACACTGACACTAAAAAATGACCGATGTAACAGATTAGAATTTATTTTTCTCCTGACATGTATATTTAGATGTGTAAACAACTACACCATTTTTTAAAACATCAAAAATACTATAACATGCTGCTCACATGTATTTCTCATGTGCCTCATAAGATTTACTGTTTCAATCATTTATTGCTTTGAATGTTCACACTTGGTTTCAAAAAAATATGTCACCAGTTGGGTATGTGCAATTGGGATTAGTGAATCTTCATTAGAAATCGTATGTCTCTCGTCACCATAACTCAAGTGAGAGTAAATGCCTGGCAAATGCAGTTGGTTGTATACAAGCAACTCTTTTAATGCTCTGCCACACAGTAAAACACATCATTCTCCACCCATACACTTGAGCATGCTTTCCCAAGCTTTTTTAATTTTGACAGGGTAATCTGGCAAAAGCCCTGTCCTTCCAAGGATAGACCAGCAAACATTTGGAAAATTATCCCAACTTACATATCCCTGGCCTTTAGAATGAAACTGGAGCACACCCTTGCCAGATACAGGGCTTGAACCCAGGACCTTCTTGCTATGAGACGAAAGTACTAACCACTACACTGCCATGGCATCTTTGAAAAGAAAGTAAACTAATAAAATAAATATGATAAATTATATACCCCGATGGAAAAGGATAATGTAATGAAGTTAAAAAAAAAAAGGATGATGAATAATCCACAAAATCTACACAAAGAAATTTTCTTAATGTGATGTTGATTGTGCATTGACAGTGTTGTATTATTTTGCTAATTCCTACAAATAAATCCATGAAGACGGTGACAAGTGGCACTGGCTTCAGGCTAAAGTACCATATTGTCCGCTGTAGTTGACGAGTGTGCATGATTACTGAGCCAGCTCGTGTAAATGTCCTGAAGAGATGGCAGATTACACCTACTGATCCTTTTTGGTGACTTGATTACGCACTTGTTCCTGTAAAATGAAGGAGTAGAACTATACAGTACACTGTGGCTGATAAGGTAAGAATGGGCTTCAGTATAGAATTGGATCGATGGAGCCTGTGAAGGACAGTTTTTCAATAGCTTTAGAAAAAACAAGCTGTGTTTTCAAATCAGTCATAAATTTAAAACCACCTGCCCAATATTGTGACCTTCCTCTTGTGCTGTTAAAACAGCTTTCAACCACAAAAACATTAACTCTACAAGTCCTTGGAAGGTGTGCCGTAAAATGTTCCTTTAAACGGATCTTCTAAGTCCTGTAAGCTGCAAGGTTGTGCCTCAATGAATCAAGAACTCAAAAGCTTGATCTTTTTGGAAAGTTCCTAAACCTATTCCTATTTTTACTGTTTCTGTTTATAACAACGTACGTTTATGTAATAATGTCCATATGAATGTCAAGGTTTCCCAGCAGAACAATGCCCAATTCGAATGCTAGTTTACTTTCTTTCCCAGAGTGATTCCTGGTATCATAGCTCCCCAGGTAAGAAATGAACATGCTACTCGCACAGCGCTTCTCAATTATTTTCTGTGGCGCTCCCTCTAGGAAGGAACCCCCCCCCCCCCGAGCGCTAATAAGTAGTATTGTTTGTCCATACAATTGTTAGTAGGACACATCTGCATAACATTGAATCTTCATCTTCTTTTCCTTTCGGCTGTTCCCTTCAGGGGTCGCCACAGCAAATCATCTGTTTCCATCTCACCCTATCCTCTGCACCTTCTTCTCTTAAACCAACTACCTACCTTCATGTCCTCCTTCACCACATCCATAAATCTTCTCTTTGGTCTTCCTCTAGACCTTCTGCCTGGTAGTTCTAACCTCAGCATCCTACTACCAATATACTCACTATCCCTCCTCTGTACATGTCCAAACCATCTCAATCTAGCCTCTCTGACTTTGTCTCCAAAACATCTAACATGTGCTGTCCCTCTGATGTACTCATTCCTGATCCTATCCATCCTCGTTACTCCCAAAGAGAACCTCAACATTTTCATCTCTGCTACCTCCAGCTTTGCCTCCTGTCTTTTCCTCAGGGCCACTGTTTCTAAACCATACAACATCGCTGGCCTCAACACCGTCTTGTACACTTTTCCCTTCATTCTTGCCGATACCTTCCTATCACACATCACACAGGACACTTTTCTGCAACCATTACAACCTGCCTGCACACGCTTCTTCACCTCTTTTCCACACTCTCCATTGCTTTGGATTGTTGAGCTTACTGCATAACATTGAATCTTCATTAATATTAAAAACAAAAAAAGAAAGAAATATAGTTCAACTTACAATAAAGAAAAACTCCATTAACATTGATTTTTAATGTTTAACAGAAAAGATTTAAAGTGCACCAATGTGCCTGAAATAAAAAAAATACATCCTTATTTAAACTCATTTTACTTATTTGTGTATTAATATCTCCATCTCTCTCCACCTTTCTCTTCGTTCCTGTTAAAAAATTTTCTATGTTGTCTCTTGAGGGGTTGTTTACTGCACGTCATATTGTTTGCTCGTATGAAACACCGCTACACCATAGCGTGACAATGGCAGTGCCACTACCAACTAGTGGAGTGGAGGTGCAATTACACTTCATTCTCATACACTATTCCAGAAAAGCATGTTCCCCAGGGTTATACGCACTCCCCTCGGCATCACACCGTGCCCCGGCATTGGCATCATGCGCGAGCCCCACTATTTGAGAAGCACTGTACTAGCATGATTTAAAAAAAAAGATGTGATTCAGATCAAGCCCCATTCATTGCCCCATGTTATGTCATGTTATGTCCAGTTATGTGCTGCCCTGCCCATTGTAAATGCTATGTGTTCCAACAATGTTCTATATTCTGTGAATTTGACAAAGTAACAAAAACCCAAAGTGCCCACTACTTAGGTAATAATGAGCAGCTCCATATCTTTATAGAATGCAGAAGGACCTCGGTCCACTAGTTGATATGGGCTCACCTGACCAAGCCTAATAAAGCCACAGGTCCAAATTCCACAATGTGAGACAGACAATTAACCTAATATTGTATTTTGAGTCCCGAAACCAGAGCACTGGGAAGAAATCCACACAAACAATGGAGAACCCAGGACCTTTGGACTATGAGGTTGACACACTCACCTCTATACTATCATGCCGCCATACTGTTATTTAGCTGGGGGCTTGTTTGTTTTTATTTGTTTTGTTTTTTTTAATAAAATGTGCATGAAGGGATAACAGCACACAACTTGATGAAGCCAAAAAGTAATTAATTAATTCATTTTCTGAAACCGCTTAATCCCAATTCAGGTTGCAGGGAGGCTGGCATCCATCTCAGCCAACTTCAAAGCTAAAAAATAATAACTAAAAATACTGCACATGATATGCATTTAAACATGCTTTATTACAACATTATGGGAAACAGCTTCTACTCCTATATCCTTGGACTGTATTCTGCCTTAATTCTAAGTTATTTCATATAAAAGTACATGGTAATGGAGTAAGTGCAGGAAGTATAGGACCTGTGTAGTTCTGTGCATGGTTCTTGTCATTTCCTGGATGTCCTTCTGTAGCCGGATTCTAGTAGGATTCTTGACATACTCTTCCTTCATTTGCTATAAGCCAAGAACAAAAGAAAAAAAAAAAAGAGCCTGATGTCACTTTCATGCCAACCTTCACGCATTACACTGACAGAATCCTTCATCAAGGAATTTCCAGCCAGTATGCATAAAGAAATCAACATAAGTAACATAAAGTATCACCCTCATTATAAACTAATGATGAGCTCAGTGAGCAACAGACAGCTTCCTCGATGATCTCCAACACTGCAGCTTTCAGTTAGACCACAAGAGGAAAGGCATTATTCTTATCAGCCAAGGTCATATTTTAAGCGCTGTGGCTACATCGCATACAGTATTTAT
>CM045747.1:29420581-29635581 GCA_024760905.1 Plotosus lineatus | reverse complement strand
GCTTGCATAGAAGCGGAAGGTTAGCACTTCCGGTCATACTGCTTGAAAATGTTCAATTCCTGCAAAACAAGATGGATGAGCTTCATGCTCAGATTGCAGCGCAGAGGGATTGCACCAGCCGGCAACACAGCCCTCATTCCTGCAAGCCCAGGCGACAGAGTCGTCGTTTGGCCCCTTCCTGCCTGGGCTTATTGTTAGCTGGGGTGCAGCTAGAATTGAGCTACCATAGCATATTAGCTCAGTTTAGCATATTAGCCTACAGCTCATAGTAGGGTCGACCAGTCATAGCCAAGCATAGTGCAAAACATGAACAAACAAAACAACAAATAAAACAAATTAAAACAAACAAAGAAACAATTTGACTTTGAGAACTCCGCGACGTCGCCGTCTAGGCAGTGCCATCTTGGAGATGTCACTCCAAGACGTCACTCCAAGTTCAATGTAAAAGGACATGAAGCGTAATAAAGTTTATCCTTTTGGTATCATTTGTTAAACATGCTACAGAACATAAAATCTCATGCACAAACATTGTAAACATTAAGGTAGGTACTGTACTGGAATAATAGTTGAAAAAGACTTTAATAGTAGTGCTTTACAACAGTATATGCTGTATAATGTTTATATTTTATCATCAATAAATATAACAGGAAAGTTTTTCTTAATCATTACTACATTTTACTCTGTTAATACTGTATTAATGAGTAAGACTGTCTATAGAATGTGTTTAAGAAGCATATTTTAGCGCATGTAATAGATACACAGTATTTTACCTCCGGTTACTCATTCGCGCATGTAATATGATACATGGGCTTTAACTTCTGGGTACAAAACTCGCGGATGATCTTCATTCACGGGAGAGGCGGGAACCGAACCAATGCACGGATATCGACGGCCTACTGTCTATATGTATGCTCATCATCATCATTCATTTTCTGTAACCGCTTCATCCTAATTATGGTCGCGGGGAGGTTGGTGCCCATCCCAGCCAACTCAGGGCGAGGGCAGAGTACACCCAGGACAGCTCGCCAGGCCTTCGCAGGGCAGAAACACGCTGACGGCTTTTCAGCCTACTCTTGTCAAAAGTCAGCAATGGTTCTTTTACATGCCTCACACCATAGACAGTGAGAGACATGGTCGGCCTTTGATAACCCAGTTAGCTGCACTGGGGGGGGGGGGGGGGCAGTGACAACCTTGTGGAGAATGGGACTCAAAACCCCCAACCTTTGGATCAGCGATCCGGCGCCTTATACCACTAGACCACCACTGCCCTGTGTATGTATGTATGTGTGTGTGTGTGTATATATATATGTACACACACACACACACACATACACTAGTCCTTCTCAAAAAAATTAGCATATTGTCATAAATTTCATTATTTTCTGTAATGTACGGATAAAAATTAAACTTCCATATATTTTAGATTCATTGCACACCAACTGAAATATTTCAGGGCTTTTATTGTTTTAATACTGATGATTTTGGTATACAGCTCATGAAAACCCAAAATTTCAAAAAATTAGCATATCATGAAAAGGTAGTCTAAACGAGCTATTAACCTCATCATCTGAATCAACCAATTAACTCTAAACACCTGCAAAACATTCCTGAGGCTTTTAAAAACTCCCAGCCTGGTTCATTACTCAAAACCGCAATCATGGGTAAGACTGCCAACCTGACTGCTGTCCAGAAGGCCATCATTGACAACCTCAAGCAAGAGGGTAAGACACAGAAAGAAATCTCTGAGCGAATAGGCTGTTCCCAGAGTGCTGTATCAAGCCACCTCAGTGGGACGTCTGTGGGAAGGAAAAAGTGTGGAGAAGGGCCGATTCCAGACCTTGGGGGACCTGTGGAAGCAGTGAGAGTCTGGAGTCGAAACAGCTAGAGTCACTGTGCACAGGTGTGTACAGGAAATGGGCTACAGGTGCCGCATTCCCCAGATCAAGCCACTTTTGAAACAGAAACAGCGGCAGAAGCGGCTGACCTGGGCTACAGAGAAACAGCACCGAACTCTTGCTCAGTGGTCCAAAGTACCTTTTTTGGATGAAAGCAAATTTTGCATGTCATTCGGAAATCAAGGTGCCAGAGTCTGGAGGAAGACTGGGGAGAAGGAAATGCCAAAATGCCTGAAGTCCAGTGTCAAGTACTCACAGTCAGTGATGGTCTGGGGTGCCATGTCAGCTGCTGGTGTTGGTCCACTGTGTTTTATCAAGGGCGGGGTCAATGCAGCTAGCTATCAGGAGATTTTGGAGCACTTCATGCTTCCATCTGCTGAAAAGCTTTATGGAGATGAAGATTTTCATTTTTCAGCACGACCTGGCACCTGCTCACAGTGCCAAAACCACTGCTAAATGGTTTACTGACCATGGTATTACTGTGCTCAATTGGCCTGCCAACCCTCCTGACCTGAAGCCCATAGAGAATCTGTGGGATATTGTGAAGAGAAAGTTGAGAGACACCAGACCCAACACTGTGGATGAGCTTAAGGCCGCTATCGAAGCATCCTGGGCCTCCATAACACCTCAGCAGTGCCACAGGCTGATTGCCTCCATGCCACGCCGCATTGAAGCAGTCATTTCTGCAAAAGGATTCCCGACCAAGTATTGAGTGCATAACTGAACATAATTATTTGAAGGTTGACTTTTTTGTATTAAAAACACTTTTTTTATTGGTTGGATGAAATATGCTAATTTTTTGAGATAGGAATTTTGGATTTTCATGAGCTGTATGCCAAAATCATCAGTATTAAAACAATAGAAGACCTGAAATATTTCAGTTGGTGTGCAAGGAATCTAAAATATATGAAAGTTTAATTTTTATCAGTACATTACAGAAATTAACGAACTTTATGACAATATTTAAATTTTTTGGGAAGGACTAGTATATATATATATATATATATATATATATATATATATATATATATATATATATATATATATATATATATATATATACATATATACACACACACACACACACACACACACACACACACACACACACACACAGTCGGCCCCCGACTTACGAAGTACAAAATCCCCGGGTTGCGAAAAACATTTTCTTGAGTTTCCGTCCCCAAGATATGAAACAACCCCCTCTTATGAAAAGAAATTCAAAATTCAAACGCGCCAATCCACGTGCGAGTTGCTCTCTCATTGGCTGTCTCTCAACATCCCACCCCGCTGGCCTCCCAGATAGAGACAGAAGGAAGCTTCACTCTTTAGTTAAGTTTTTTAAGTTGTTTTAATTCAGTAAATGTTTAATAAATGTGGGCGCATTTGAGCTCATCTGGAATTCCAATCCCTCAAGGAATCAAATTAAAGTTGAGTTTGTCAAGCAGGGAATGCGCTTTGAATTCACGTCTTGTGGGCGTGGCCCGCAGCACGCGCGTGCATAAGAGAGAGCGAAAGAGAGAGACAGAGAAGGAGTAACGCTTTAGTTTTTAGTTTAGTTTTTTAAGTTGTTTTAATTCAGTAAATGGTCCAGCAGGGAATGCACTTTGAATTCACGTCTTGTGGGCGTGGCCTGCAGCACACGCGCAAAAGAGAGATAGAGAGAGAGAAAGAAAAAGAGAAGAGAGATAGGTGTGCATGTGTGTGTGTGTGTGTGTGTGTGAATAAAAAATGTTTAATAATGGTTTAATTAATAAATATGTCAATCAAATGGTTTAATATGTTAATAAAACATTTAAATGGTTTAATAAATAATTTTATTTTACTTTTAACACATATTCATACGAAGTTGTGTACTTTAATCATTTTTAAAGGGTTTACGGGGTTTATCCAGTTCAATGACTGGAGCCTTGGGACAAATTAGGCGTTTAACATGCAAGATGTGGCCACTACTTATGAAATCCCCGCGTTACGAAAAGGGCTCTGGAACGGATTAATTTCGTAAGTTGGGGGCCAACTATATATGTATATATATATATATTTATATATATATATATGTGTGTGTGTGTGTGTGTGTGTGTGTGTGTGTGTGTGTGTGCTCGTGTGTGCTCAGTTGTGTTCAAAATAATGTCAGTGTGTTTAAATAAGTGAATAAAGTTCAAAATCCTTATAATAGCCTTCATTCATTTTCATACACCCAAATGCATTGGGAAAACTACACATTCTATTCCAAATCAAAACCTGTAGAAAAATATAGCAAATTTGTGTTATTTCTTTAAAGAATTTGAAGAAAAGTGAATCCACTATTAGACTTTTAAAAAGAATGCAGTATCCTTCATTTTTTATTTACAAACTCACACATTCACTGTATAAACTGAAAAATGTTGTATGATTTTGTTTTCTTTTGGATCACTGAACTAATATTTAGTTGTGTAATCACTGTCTCTGAGAACTGCTGGACATCTGTGTTGCATGGAGTCAACCAACTTCTGGCACCTGTGAACAGGTGTTCCAGTCCAGGATGATTGGACTACATTCCACGGTTCTTGTGTATTTCTTGGTTTTCTATTGGATTATGTTCCAGGGATTGAGCTGATGCTCCATAATGTCAATCAGGGATTGAGCTCATGCTCCATAATGTCAATCTCATTGGTCTGGAACCAAGATGTTGCCCGTTTATTGGTGTGTTTGGGGTCGTTGTCTTGTTGGAACAATCATTTTGAGGACATTTCCTCTTCAGCCTAAGGCAGCACGACCTTTTCAAGTAATCTGATGTAGTCAAACCGATCCATGATCCCTGGTATATGATAAATAGGCCTGACAATGTAGTTGAGAAGCATCCCCATATGATGATGCTTGCACCACCAGGCTTCACTGTCTCCACAGTGTACTGTTACTTGAATTCAGGGCTTGCCCCCCCCCCTCCAGGAGTGGGGGCACTGGGCCCAAAAAGAACAATCTTACTTTCATCAGTCCACAAAATAAAATGTTGCTCCATTTCTCAATTCAATGTGCTCTTTGGCAAATTGTAACCTCTTCAGCGTGTATTTTTTTAAGCAATCGGGATTTTGCGTGGCTTCTTGCTGATAACTTGGCTTCACACAGGCATCTTGTAATTGTAACAGAACTCACAGGTAACTTCAGACCTTCATTGATCTTCCTGGAGCTGATTGTTGGCTGAGTCCTTGTCATTTTGGCTCCTCATTGATCCATTCGAATGATAGGTTGTTTTCTTTTTTTCACCTCTTTAAGGTTTTTGTTGCCTTTTTAAGGCATTTGGAATCACTTCAGCTGAGCAGCCTGACATTTTTTGCTCCACTTTATATATTATTCCCTATCCAATCAAGTTTTTAATCAAGGTACGTTGTTTTTCAGAATAATGTCTGGATAACCAGCATATACAACATTTACTGCCTTCTTTCCTTAAATGAAGACATGATTGGCACCTGTTTTTCAAAGAATGAATGACATCACTAGTTGAACACACTGCTATTACTTTGAAACTATATCTTAACTAGAACTTCTGTTGTGAAAAAAATCTACAAATTAATCTGCTGCCACCAGCATGTTTATTTATTTATTTATATATATACTCATTTATTTCCTTCTAATTATCTATCTGTATAAAAGAGGAAAACCAACAGATATGATTAATTCAAAATGCACTTAAAGTCACTGTAATTTAACGTTGATTTCTGAGATTACAAGCCTTAAGTCTCCTTATATAGTGGGACTGGTAGCACTGGTCTGTAAAACGAAACTAAAGGGGTTGTTAATTTGCTTTTTTGTTTGTTTTTTTTGCCAGGGTCCATACCAGATTTTTTCCTACATAGCTGTTTACTCACTGTTGGCTCACAAAGAAAGAAAACTGTCATTTTGTCGACAAATACAGTCAGCCCCCTACTTACGAAACCCCCTGGGTACGAAAATTCTGAGTTACGAAAAACATTTTCCTAAGTTTTCGTCCCCGGGATACGAAAACAACCTCCTCTTACAAAATGCGACATTCAAAATTCAAACGCGCCAATCAAAATTTCTCATGATGCGCAAGTTGCTCTCTCATTGGCTGTCTCCCAACATCCTGACCCGCTGGCCTCCCATTGGCTAGAAGGGATGACGCAGCAGAACTTCCTGTATTCATACTTCCTGTTTGTCATATGCGTGAAGGAGAGTTGACTGTTGGCTTGTTTTGAGATTGATCATGCAACGTTGTATTTCGTTATCACTGAAACCCCTCTACAATTGGGAGGATATTGAACCAGAAGGAGACCTTAAAGCGGAAATACAGTGACGGAGGCGATTATTTCGGCACGATATTAAAACAAAGTGCTCCATGGGAGAAGACCTCCGATTTCGAAAGCAAGTTAATATTGAATGAGGACCTCTGATCTTTCAAACAGGTACTGTAATTCCGCTTTAAATAAAACATCCCGTCCATTTAAACATTGAAATAGAATTGTTCCGTCAGCTATTGTGTGTGTGTGTGTGTGTGTGTGTGTGTGTGTGTGTGTGTGAGAGCGATTAAGTTGTTTAATTCAGTAAATGTTTAACAAATGTGGCGCATAAGGAATCAAGTTAAAGTTGAGTTTGAAACTCCGATCTATCAAGCAGGGAATGCGCTTTGAATTCCACATCTTAAAATGCTCCGGTGTCCTGCTTGTGGGCGTGGCTCGCAGCGCAACAATAAATATTTAATGTGTATACAATACATATTCAATGTGTATTGTATTGTGTGTGTGTGTGTGTGTGTGTGTGTGTGTGTGTGTGTGTGTTTTAATAAAAAATGTTTAATAATAGTTTCATTAATAAATATGGTAATAAAATGGTTTAACATGTTAATAAAATGTTTAAATGGTTTAATAAATAATTTCCTTCTACTTTTAACACATTTCATACAAAATTGGTGTACTTTTATCATTTTTAAAGGGTTTATGGTGAAGTCTTGGGAGCCTAGGAACGAATCAGGTGTTTTACATGTAAACTGTGCCCCCTACTTACGAAACTCCCACTCCCGCCTTACGAAAAAGGTGTTGGAACGGATTCATTTCGTTGAACATGTGTTTTTCAGGTATTTTGTACAACTGTTTTTTAATTTTCTTATACACTGTATCAGAATATCTGAACATATGATATTACATTAAGTGTTCTGCAACATTTAAGATAAAATTTGAAACTTACACTTAATTAACTTCACCACTTCAACATGGTTTGAATGTGTCACCAAGGTGCCATTGACCTAAAAAAGAGAATTAATATAATAAACTAAATACTGTATATTCACAAAACATCTTTCAATATGTTGAGTCAGATATTTTTGCAGTATGTTATGTCACTATCATTATTTTTATAAAAAAAATTATAAAAGTATTAAAATTATATAAAATTATATATTGAAAATCTGGAAGCACAAAAACCACGAATCTTTTTATCCTGAATTAAATATATTCACAGGCTTAATTTACGTCAATATATCAACGGAACCTGCAATAGCCTGGTGAGCTGTCCAGGGATTACTCCGCATTTGACTAGAATCAGCTGAGCTGGGTGCCAACCTGTCCATAGCCCTAGTTAGGATTAAGTGTTTCAGAAGAGGAATGAATGAATATCATCAACTGAACATTTACGTGTTATGCACAATTGTAGCCAGCAGGTGGCAGACTAAACAAAGAATGTAATTTGGTCATAATTCCACTGGCCCTGGTGTCCTCCTGTACTTTTAATTTTTTTTGTATCCCAATACTGTCACATGGTCAATGAGCTGATCAATTTCCCTTTTCTACAAATTATGGGTGTGTGAGAGCAAGTAAAACACTGAAATGTGCAGGTGGTGCTACTCCAGGGTACAAAGTGGAAACGTCTATCCTTTTGTTGGAGGGTGACCCTATATTCTGATTTATTTACACATTTAAAAATGGATTTATAAATCACTGGATGAAAGATCCCAAACACTGCATTTCCATGTGTAATGAATGGACTTGGTTTGGGCGTCACCCTGTATGTTCTGAATTTCAGGATATGAATTTGAAAGAAGGCATCTAATCTCATCTGTTACATTCACTATAGATCACTCATTTGATTTGATGCACGCAAGGGCACTGATACTGGATTGCAGTCCGTGTGTTTCTGTCCTGCGTTGGTCTGGTAAGCTGGCCACGGTGTACCCTGCCCTCACCCAGAGCTGGCTGAGGTAAGTAAAAGCCCCCACACTATCCTGATAAGCATTAAGTGGTTCAGAAAATGAATGAATGAAAGATAAGCATGCATAAAGCTTGACTGCAAATACTGGCTCATAGTAAATTCCCGGCAACCATTTTCACAAGTTTAAACAAATATGACCATCTATGCTGTGAGTGCATCATAAACTCACCTTAATGATCCTGTCCCCTGTCTGAACCCCTGCACGCATAGCAGCACCATCTACAGAAAGAGACAACATGGGCACGCATTATATAATCATTAGAATCTAAGTTTCTGAGTCCTATTTAATAATCATACATCCCTTCCTGGCACAGTCATCATTAGGGAAATTGCTTTCAGGAATTTTTAATGTGCTGCAAAGGGCTTTATTTAAATCAAATGCAAAGGCACAGAATGTTCTATTCATTTTAAGCACCAAGTTAAGAGCATACTCTGCTCAGTGCTCCACCCTGCATAGGCTGCTGATTATGGGATAACACTGAGAAAACTAATACAAGTAGCGGCATTAAAGTATGTCATTACACACACACACATGCACATACATGCACATACATGCACACACGCACACGCACACACACGCACACACACACACACACACACACACACACACACACACACACACACACACACACACACACACACACAGCACCCTAACAGAAACATTTATCATGTCAAATATTCAAATACAAAGTTAACAGAACTACAGTAGGCCCTTGACCTTCGCGGGGGTTCGGTTCCGAGCCCTCCCGCGAATCGAGATAATCTGCGAGTTCTGTACCCGGAAGTAAAACCCCATGTATCACGTCACATGCGCGAATGAGCAGCCGGAAGTAAAATACTATGTATCTATTACATTTTTACATATTTACATTTTTTTTTTTTTTTTTCAAGATGGCGCCGGGTGACCTGCAGCCAGTTACAGGAGCTCTTCAGTTTATTTTTCTTTTTTTTCTCTTTTCTATTGTATATAGGCGTGTTTCTTTATCTTTTTTCAAATTTTCTTTTTCTTTCTTCAATCCTGCATCTGGAAAACATACTTTCATGATGCTTTTGTTCTTCTGTGCACTTTTATTTTCACTTTTGGATCGGCGTCAGGAAACTCATTCACCGACGGCTCTGAGCAACGCAGGTCTTACACACGTGAGACCCTCCTCGGCCTCGCGCCCCGCCCTCCTTCACGCGAAAAGCCCGTTGTTCCTTTGGAAATACGGAGGAAAAGGAGAGGCTGCAGAGGGGGACGAAAGACGCGGAGGACATGTGTTCCCTCTGTCATCATGGGAAATGTCCGCGCGATCGCCAACAAGACGGAGGAGCTGGCGGCGCTGACCCGGCAGCAGAGGCAGTACCGGGACTGCAGCCTCATGTGTTTCTCGGAGACGTGGCTGAATGAACTCACACCGGACTCTGTGGTTTCTCTTAACGGATTTACACTCGCGCGTGCAGATCGGAGTGTAACGGAGAGCGGTAAGAAGAAAGGAGGGGGCGTGGCGGTCTATGTGAATGAACGATGGTGCCACCCGGCAAGCGTCCACGTGACGGAGCAGCTATGCACGCGAGACGTGGAGCTGCTCGCGTAAGCGCAGCGCCATATTATCTACCGAGGAGTTTTCACACGTGATTGTGTTTTGCGTGTACATTCCGCGCTCGGCTGATGCGGCGGCCGCGTGTGAGCGTCTACACAGCGCCGTTAATCAGACACAGACTCGTCACCCCCGCGCCATGATTCTGATCAGCGGGGACTTTAACCACGCCCCTCTCTCCGCCTCTCTTCCGACGTTCACGCAATACGTGAAGTGCGCCACAAGAGACAATAAAACACTGGACTTACTGTATGCAAATGTGAAGGACGCTACAGCTCCTCCCCCTCCCCACTGGGACACTCAGACCACAACCTGGTCTACCTGCTCCCCAATGCACACCCAGGGTGCGAAAGGAACCTGCACAGAAGAGGTCTGTGAAAGTGTGGACCGAGGAGACCAACGAGAGGCTTAGGGACTGTTTCCAGACCACAGACTGGAGCATGCTCTGTAACTCCTTTGGTGATGACATCGACGGCCTCACACACTGTATCACCGACAACATGAACTTCTGCGTGGACAGCACCGTGCCAACACGGAGAGTACGGTGCTTCTCCAACAACCACCCATGGGTCACCCCTGAGCTCAAAGTCCTCCTGAACCAGAAAAAGAGGGCTTTCATCTCGGGGAACAGAGAGGAGCAGAAGAAGGTCCAGCGTGAGCTCCAGTGGAGGATCAGGAGGGCAAAGAAGGACTATGGGAAGAAGATGGAGGAGAAGCTGGCTCAGAACAACGTGCGGGACGTCTGGAGAGGACTAAAGACCATGTCTGGATTTGGGCAGAGTGTCAGACGGACAGCTGATGGTGACCAGCGCTGGGCGGATGAACTAAACTGCTACTTCAACAGGTTTGATTCTCCCCCTCCCCTCTGCACCCCTCCCGTTCCTCCCCTCTTCACACGTCTCCAGACCAGCTGACACCTCCCCCCTCCCCAGGCCAACTTCACTTGACTGCTACAGCCCGACAGACACATCCCCCTCCCTCTGCAGCCCACCCCAGCCCCCCCTCTCCCTCACATCAGACCAGAAATCTGAAGGACCTGATGGCTGATCAGTCCCAGGCTGCTGAGGACCTGCGCAGACCAGCTCTGTGTGGTACTATGCTACCTGTACAACCTGAGCCTCAGCCTGGAGAAGGTTCCAGTCCTCTGGAAGACCTCCTGTGTGGTTCCGGTTCCCAAAACAGCACAAGCGAAGGAACCAGCCCACTACAGACCTGTCGCCCTGACCTCCCACCTCATTAAGACCATGGAAAGGCTCCTCCTTGAACACCTCCGCTCTATGGTGAGCCCCACCCTAGACCCGCTGCAGTTTGCCTACAGGCCCAACATCGGAGTAGAAGACGCCGTCATCTACCTTCTGCAGGGGGCACTCACCCACCTGGAGATCGCCGGCAGCGCTGTGAGGGTCATGTTCTTTGACTTCTCCAGCGCCTTCAACACCATCAGGCCAGCGCGCCTGCGGGAAGCTGGAGGACGTGGGAGTGGACGGGCATCTTGCTGCCTGGATTATTGACGACCTTACTAACCGTCCACAGTGCGTGCGGCTGCGGCTGTAAGTCAAAGGTGGTAGTCTGTAGCACGGGGCACCGCAGGGCACCGTCCTCTCACCCTTCTTTTTAACATCTATACCTCGGACTTCATATATAACACAAACAGCTGCCACCTCCAGAAGTTCTCGGACGACTCCGCCATCGTGGGCCGTGTGTCAGAGGGGAACGAGCTGGAGTACCGGTCGGTCATCGTCGACTTCGTGGACTGGTGTGAGCGCAACCACCTGTGCTTGAACACTAGGAAGACGAAGGAGATGGTGGTCGACTTCAGGAGAAGCACTCAAACACACACACACACACACACACACATTTACTAGTGAACATCCAGGGACAGGACATTGAGACAGTGGACAGTTTCAAGTACCTGGGTGTTCACCTTAACAATAAACTGGACTGGTCCCACAACACCAACGCCCTGTACAAGAAGGGCCAGAGTCGCCTCCACCTTCTGAGGAGACTCAGGTCCTTCGGCATATGCAGACCTCTGCTCAGGACATTTTATGACTCTGTGGTAGTCTCTGCAATCCTCTACGCTGCCATCTGCTGGGCCCCGGGCAGCACAGAGCGGGACAGAAAGAGACTGAACAAGCTGGTCAGGAGGGCCAGCTCTATCCTCGGCTGCCCACTGGACTCTGTGGAGGAGGTGAGTGAGAGGAGGATGGTAGCAAAGCTCACATCCATCCTGTTCAACAGCTCTCACCCACTGCACCAGACTGTAGAGGAGCTAAGCAGCTCCTTCAGTGGACGACTGAGGCATCCTCAGTGCAGGAAGGAGCGCTACCGCAGGTAGTTCATTCCCACCGCTATCAGACTGTACAACGCCACTTTGTAACTGTCTGTGAAAATACCGGTGATGTGCAATAAAAACCCCGTGCACTTTAATCAACCACATCTACCCCACTGACTGTGAACCATATCAACCCATCTACTCTGCACTCAGATACATTACACTTTAATATAGGCCAGTCTATAAAGTTGCTCCATTCTTTTCTTTTATTGTTTAGTAATTTATACTATTTATGTATCTATTTATTTATTTACTTATCTAATATATATGTATGTGTGTATGTTTGTACTTGTATCTATTTTTGCACCCCCTACTGATAGTACCTCAAGAGCCTGTAACAGTGAATTTCTCCATTGTGAGATTAATAAAGCTGTATCTTATCTTATCTTATCTTATGCACTAAAATATGCTTCTTAAACACATTCTATAGACAGTTTTACTCATTAATTCAGAATTAATGCAGTAAAATGTAGTAATGATTAAGAAAAACTTTTCAATTTTTACTGTTATATTTATTGATGATAAAATATAAACATTATACAGCAGGGGTGCTCAATACGTCGATCGCGAGCTACCAGTCGATCTCAAAGGCAATATTGGTCGATCGCGAAGGTAGGATTGGTAAATAACATGACATTAAATAAATAGACGTATTTTTCTGACCTTTAGCTCACCGCGCATGTGCAAACAACGGCACTAAGTACCGCAAAACAAGCTAGTCAGCGAGTTCCCTCCTATTTTAAGCCCTAGCTTTTTTCTTAAAGTAAAGAAAGCTTATGAAACTGGATGCTGGAGCAAAGAAGAAGACAAAGTATCACTTTCATACAGAATGAGAGGCAGACTTTTTTTTCACGATGACATTTTTGAAGTGCGTTTGGAAGTGTGCTTGAGGCTGGCTGTCAGCAGCGACTGTCCGGATTATGCATCCCTGTCTGATTCAATTCAGTGCAAGTCATCAAAGTGAACTCGGTTAGTTACAAAAAAAGTTAATAGTTAATTATGTTGTTATACAATATTGGCTCATGCGGTTATGCACGGCACATAAACATACATTTACACATAAAGAATCCTCAATATACTTTAAAATAAATATATGTTTTGCATTTTTGTAGTGGGTAGATCTTTGTGACTTGGTCATTCTATAAGTAGCTCGCGTGCTGGAAAAGTGTGAGCACCCCTGTTATACAGCATATGTATAAAAACACCTTTCAAAGCATCCTCTGAAAAACAAAGAAACACTGTAGTTTTCAAAAATGGCCACTAGAGGAACGTATTGCATTAGGCATGAGATGACTGAATTCAGGTATTAACTGCATTAAGTCCAAGCAGCTCAGCCACACCCCCCAGCCGAAGCAAGTGGAATTTTAGAGTGATAGAGTTAGAGAGCATTACAAACCAAAGAAGAGGTGATGTTGATGTGAGTTAATCCTCTGCCACAGAGGTGAGCATGCTTTTGTTTATTGGGAGTAAATGAGAATAGTGAATTGGGGTGTGTGCTACCGAGCAGCTCAGCCACAGTTTGGCACAGTGCCAAAATCAAAGTCCCCCAAAACACAGACCATAACAAAAAGGACATAAAAGAACAAGAAATGTAATAAATTGGATAAACAAAATGAGAAACATGCTACACCACAGTAAATAAAATATATCACACAAACATTTTAAACATTACTTTAGGTCATGTACTGGAATAATAATTGAAAAAGACTTTAATAGTGGAGTGTTTTACAACAGTTCAGACGATTATTCCTCTTCAGCAATGACGTGACCGCAGAGGAAACTGTCGTTTCTTCTGGCGAAAGTCTTATTTCTTCAGAAGAGACATCCAAATTCATTACCTTTTTCTGGTGCTTAGCAGGTGTTTGAGTGACATCATAGAACTTAACTGGTAATTAAAACACACTAAAAAAGGCTCATTGCCAACTTGTGCGTGAATGAGGAAAAGGGGGCGTTATATCATCTCAACCAATCAGCAGGAAGGAGGGCAGTCCGCGAATACTCAAACCGTGAGTGCAAAACCGCAAATAGTTAAGGGCCTACTGTAACTTCATAATATGAAACAGAATATAAAATAAAACATGGGCAATAAAGGAATTGATTTGCTACAGTGGAGGAAAGTATGTAAAATGGTATGCATTTGGAAAAAAACACTGACTTTCAGGACAGGGCTTGCTATTAATTTTTAATAAAATGCTCCACTTCCTCTGGTTTCCTCTAATTGGTAGTGCTTACTACATATTATCAGCTACTGTGCTGACCTGCTGCTAGGCCACATCAGTCTCGCATCTGAGAGAGAGAGTACTTACCCTCTCTGACGAGCTGCACAAACACAGGATTGTCTCCGCTGACTGTTAGACCATAACCATTCTCATCTTTCTGAATGATCACACATCTCTGAACCAGCCCTGAAATGAAAATACACCAGAATTAACTAAATGTAGCAGACACAGTTGAAATCAGACTGGACAGGAATTAAATATCTGTGCAGTAAAAACAAACTTCGTGGTGAACTACAATATATAAGTAACTAATGCAGCAGTCTATACTGTGGCTGAAACTTGCACTGAAAGATGAAAAATCAGTTTTTGGCCAAAACTGTGCTTCCCCCCATTATTTCCCATATTATTTTAATCTGTCAAATTTTAAGAACCTAAAAAGATGTAGTAACTGGTTTATCATTATATTTGTTCATTCATTTTCTGAACCGCTTAACCCTAAACACATTCACAGGGAGGCTGGCACCCATCCCCGCCAAATCTGAGTAAGGGTTGAGTACATCCTGGACTGCTTGCCAGGCCATCGTAGGGCTGAAACATGCTGACGGGTATACAGCCACCTCTTGATGAAAATCAGCAATGATTCGTTTTCACGCCTCTCACCACAGACAGTGAGAGACATGATCAGCCTTTGATAACCCAGTTAGCTGCAACCTGTTGATAGTGGGGCTTGAACCCTTGACCTTAGGATCAGTAATCCAGTACCCTACGATCAGGCCACCACTGCCCTCTTTGTCATGTTTAATTAATTTCAATTCAGTTTCATTTGTATAGTGATTTTTTTTATAATTAATATTATCACAAATTGGCTTTATACTTTATATTACACAGATTAGGTTATAAGTTTAACCAAACAAATTTAAATTTTGTGTACAAATCCTATGCATTCCTGATGAGCCAGTGATGACGGACGCAAATGTCAAGAGAAAGAATCTTTCAAGGCAACCAGTCTCAAAAGGGAAACCCATCCAAATTTATTTGGCACCAGGCAATGTACCCTATAGAGATCCTTGATATCTGTATCATGTGGTTAAAAAGTAAAAACTACGTAGCAGAAAATTCACTATGATTTTAGCATTTCAGTTGTAGCTGTAGTCCTCTGCCATTTTAGCACAACTGTTTGTATCAACAGCAGACATCTTCAGTTTCTGAATATAAATTGAAGTCCAGATGGGACTATTACCAGCAAGAGCAAGTGGTTTTTGGGCATCCAATCCCTGTCCTGTAAACACTGAGATGGCATAATGGGAGAACATACACTGACTGAAACATCAAAATATCAAAATAGACTCTTCACAAAGAATTTTCACACATTTATTCTCATCTAGAGACAATTTAGGGCAACAACTCCACATATTGACATACTCCTAAGAATTATGTGAACCCAAAGACCCAGCATAAACCAAAATGGACAATGAGAGAGCATGCAAAATTCCAGGACTGAATCATCTGGTGCTGTGACGTAACAAAGGTGCTTGAAGTACCATCATGCCTTTAAGAGATTTAATCAAAACAAAATGCAAATCATTTTTTTATTATTATTTCCTGTCATGACCGTGGGCCTGTAAAGATGTTAAGTAAAAATCCAGTTTCACAAGTACAGTGGTATATCAAGTAACGTCTGTCTGAAGATGTCTGGGTTGTCCACAAACACTGAAGATTACTGATTGTGGATTTTCTGTAATTTTTAACATCAGTCTTGAATTATCTGCAGGCATTTCAGCCTCTTCTGTGTTTACTCTTAACCCGAACACATCACCTAACAGGGTAGCAAAGAGATCGCTGTCTGCACTCACAGACTGGTTATGAGACATGGGCTTGTTTGAAACTAGCTGGGTGCTGGTTTCCATGCTTATTCTTTTAATTCAGCCACCCTGAGATTCGGCTTTGGCACTGGTAGACTTTATTTTACAGAGCTACTAGTACTCCATTCTTTTAATTAGCCAGAGATAGGCTGATCTTATGTATGAAAAAAATAATTGCCTTCCATCTCTTGATGTTTGATTTGCCTACAAGGTCTTGCTGTCAACTAATGTTACATGTGAAGCCTATCTTCCCACAGTATTATGAGCTACACTATATAGATGGTTCTGCTACCTCTTGACAGTATACAGTAATTATGTCTGGGTGTTGTGAAGTTACTTTCACCTATGTCCTACACAAATTAAGCTCCCAGTCAGAGACTGTTAACAGAACTGAACTTATGAGAGTACTGAGTACAGCCGCTCCCCGACTTACGTTTTTAATTGGTTCCAGACGGCCGAACGTAAGTTGAAAGTGAACGTAAGTTGTTACAGTGACGTATGATGCTCATACTGTACTATACATCCATAAATACCATTACCGTATCTCATAAAACACCCTTAAATCAATTATAATAAACATAACATTGTAAAATAATATCAAATAGATCAAATAATATCAACATTAATTTCAAATAAGTCACTTATTTATATCGAGTCACTTTACATAAAGCTTAAAACAGACAATCAATGCTTACAATATGTGAGGCGCTCAAAACCGCAAGTAGCGTACTTGTGAAAGTAGTGTACTTGCTGTGGGTTATACGGACTTCCAGTCTTTCAAGTCAGCAAGGGTGCCGTTCAATCGTTTAGAACTCAGCCTGCACTGATGTGAATCACCAGCAGAGCGGAGACTTTCTTTCTTTTCTGGATTCGGGTTTTCATTCATTTTACAACTCTCTTTGCTTAACCGAGTATGCATGGTAGATTGTGCCGATCTGAACAGATAGTTAATTCATTTCTGTGTATGAGACTTGCACCCATGCTAGTAGGCGTAAGCTTCTGACCAACCATATTTGCTTCGGGTTACAAAAGTTCGCAAAAACAGTGTAAACACAAAGATCACAGAGGCGACGTCTCTGTATACAAGTCAATGTTTATTGTGAGGAGTTTTGTTGGTCAATCTTATTTCTTTATTGGTCCACCTATGTGGAAATCTCCCTGAGAATATTTTCATGTCTCCACTAATATCTTCCTTTCTCAAGGAGCTTTAGGGGATGCTGGTAGAGAGAAATCAGTTCATTTACATGCATTGTCTTTTTTAAACAGAGTACAAAGCAGAGTCTCCATTGGTCTGTGCACCACAGTTCTTTCCATGTGAGTGGATGTTGTAATGTGGCTTCCCATCTAGTCCAGCTTCCTTGGCTACCTAGAGCAACTGCTTTCACTCGTCTGCTGTTTTGAGCTTCTTTTCTTTATAGTTACCCAGGCTGAGTCTTCTATCGCAGACTATCTCAATTCATTCTGCTATGTACAGATTCCATGTTCTCCCTGGACTCATAACCTTCTCTGCATGATGTACCGCTGTGTCTTTAAGTAAACAGAGGGTAGAGTTTGTTTTAACTTCAAGAGTTTGAAAGTCTTCCACAACTGAATATAATGCTAAGTTCAGCTTTGCGTGATTTGCTGTTTCCCAAAATGCATTAAATTTTTTGGACAGGGTTTGTTGCAGTTCTTGGAGCCTTTCTTTTTAAAATTTGGATAGTTCCTTCATGTCTTTATTTATGGCATTTCGCGCACACCCTTATCCAGAGTAACTTATGTTTATATATACTAGTCCTTCTCAAAAAATTAGCATATTGTGATAAAGTTCATTATTTTCTGTAATGTACTGATAAAAATTAAACTTTCATATATTTTAGATTCATTCCACACCAACTGAAATATTTCAGGTGTTTTATTGTTTTAATACTGATGATTTTGGCATACAGCTCATGAAAACCCAAAATGCCTATCTCAAAAAATTAGCATATTTTATCCGACCAATAATAAAAGAAGTGTTTTTAATACAAAAAAGTCAACCTTCAAATAATTATGTTCAGTTATGCACTCAATACTTGGTCGGGAATCCTTTTGCAGAAATGACTGCTTCAATGCGGCGTGGCATGGAGGCAATCAGCCTGTGGCACTGCTGAGGTGTTATGGAGGCCCAGGATGCTTCGATAGCGGCCTTAAGCTCATCCACAGTGTTGGGTCTGGTGTCTCTCAACTTTCTCTTCACAATATCCCACAGATTCTCTATGGGCTTCAGGTCAGGAGAGTTGGCAGGCCAATTGAGCACAGTAATACCATGGTCAGTAAACCATTTACCAGTGGTTTTGGCACTGTGAGCAGGTGCCAGGTCGTGCTGAAAAATGAAAATCTTCATCTCCATAAAACTTTTCAGCAGATGGAAGCATGAAGTGCTCCAAAATCTCCTGATAGCTAGCATTTTCAGGCATTTTGGCATTTCCTTCTCCCCAGTCTTCCTCCAGACTCTGGCACCTTGATTTCCGAATGATATGCAAAATTTGCTTTCATTCGAAAAAAAGTACTTTGGACCACTGAGCAACAGTCCAGAGCTGCTTCTCTTTAGCCCACGTCAGGCTCTTCTGCCGTTGTTTATGGTTAAAAAGTGGCTTGACCTGGGGAATGCGGCACCTGTAGCCCAGTACACTGCTTCCACAGGTCCCCCAAGGTCTGGAATCGGCCCTTCTCCACAATCTTCCTCAGGGTCCGGTCACCTCTTCTGGTTGTGCAGCATTTTCTGCCACACTTTTTCCTTCCCACAGACGTCCCACTGAGGTGCCTTGATACAGCACTCTGGGAACAGCCTATTCGCTCAGAGATTTCTTTCTGTCTTACCCTCTTGCCTGAGGGTGTCAATGATGGCCTTCTGGACAGCAGTCAGGTCGGCAGTCTTACCCATGATTGCGGTTTTGAGTAATGAACCAGGCTGGGAGTTTTTAAAAGCCTCAGAAATCTTTTGGAGGTGTTTAGAGTTAATTGGTTGATTCAGATGATTAGGTTAATAGCTCGTTTAGACTACCTGAACATGATATGCTAATTTTTTGAGATAGGAATTTTGGGTTTTCATGAGCTGTATGCCAAAATCATCAGTATTAAAACAATAAAAGACCTGAAATATTTCAGCTGGTGTGGAATGAATCTAAAATATATGAAAGTTTAATTTTTATCAGTACATTACAGAAAATAATGAACTTCATCACAATATGCTAATTTTTTCAGAAGGACTAGTGCCATCTCTGACACATGAAAGACACAAAGACATGCACAAAACTTCTCTGCAAAGCGGAGATTAAATAAAAAGGTGTCTCCCCATGTTGATGATGTTGTCTCACTACCAATAAACAGGGTCAGGAATGTATGCATAGTTTATGTTCAGGAAGGCTGAATCACAGCACTGTTTCAGTCAGCGCTCCAGCAATAACTTGGTGTCTGAGCCTTGAACAGAGGACAACATTTACCATTTTGAGAGCTTCATGTTAATGTGAGAAGCACAGAGCACTTCAGTTCTAATACACCCAGTACCTAATTTTCCAGCCTGACCAGCCGCAACTCATTGGAATCTGTGAAAAGAGCGGGGAAACCTAAAGAAAAATTAATTATAAAAGTGAGATAGAAGGGTTTACCTGTTGTGTCAAAGTCGTGTGCTTGTGGAACGGAGACCTTGTCACTTTTGGGCTTTTTGTCTGGGGGATGATCTCTGCTGAGAATGCTACTGGTTCTGTAAATACACAAAACGGGGTAATGGGTCAGATATCAAACTCATGGAAGAGAAACTAGAATCACAAAAAAGGGTATCAGGTGTGGGCATTCACATAAAGGTTTGGAATGATATTTGCAAATGTATTAATTATAGACAAGAACATTCAAATCAACAGGTTCACATTATACTACAGACTAAACAAACATGACCATTACTACTTCCCAAACAGTTCAGAAAGCACTGATAGAACATCATTATGTACTCAAGTGGGTCAGACAGGAAATAATTTGAGATGTTTAGATTTTCTGAATATCAGAGAAATGCAGGGTTGCAGTCAAATCAAGTACACTGGCCTGGATGAAAACCAGTGGCAAAATGGCAAAGAAATTCAGAATATGTAACCACGTCACGATACAGTGACCTTTCGCGGTTCATTGGTCATGGCATACTTGTGGATTAGCGGCAGCCCCGGAAGTTACTGGCACGTGATTCAAATTTAGCCAATGGCTGAGAGCTTTTTTCTCTCCCTCCTGCTGACTGGTTGCAGATGATGTGTCCACCTCTTTTTTTCTCTTTCGCACACAAGTTATCAATGTGATTACTTGAATTGCCAAGTAATTTTTTTAGCACGTTTTTAATTATCATTTAATCCCTATGATGCTAATCAAATGCCCGGCATCTTCTCTAGCTTCTGGTAAGGAGCATAAGCACTTTATTTGTTCATAAATATTATCACAGTACAAAATTTTAAAGTTTTTACTTCAGCATTACTATATTTTAATACATTATTAATGAGTAAGACTGTCTATATCGAATGTGTTTAATAAGCATATTTTAGCGTATGTAATATCATACGTAAGGTTTTAAAACCGCACCAATAATTGACTGATTTTCAGGATCCGCAGGAAGGGGACACAACCGCCCCGAATAACATTGGATCACTGTAAAGTATAATATTTAGGACCAGGGGTATAGTTGGCTGTTTTTGACTACTTTTGACTTTATATTTCACCTTAAAAAATGTTTACCTTGACTGATTTGGTGTCATTTTTTTTAGCCTAACCTCACATGTATGACTTTACTGTTACTTTTTATTTTAAGTGTTACTGTATTAACACATTGGCCCTAAAAATATCACCCCCCCCCCCCCCCCAAAAAAAAATACAAGGAGAAAAAAGGTGGGGTTTTTTTGGTAAAAAAATACTAACATGTTTAACAAACCCTTTTTCTAACTTGGAAATGTCAGTGCTACATTTGAACATGTATTTTTTAAATATACAATTTATATTTGCATTCTATGGTGTGCTACTCCTCCTATTGTCCATTTAAGAGCAGCATTTATCTCCAGACTGTCTTAGTTTTTTTTTTTTCCTGACTTTACACCGAGGAAACAGCAGGACATTAATAATTTAACCGTTTTAATTAATCATAAATCTTCTTTTATTTGGCCTCTCAACACAATTTAAAACAGGTATATAGTTTCAGGACTGCACATCTGACACAACTGAGACTCAGTAACACCGCGTTTACCCGCCGCATCATCTTAAATCAGCCGTGTGATCTGGACACATTAGCATGTCCATCAACCCCTAAGCATTAATATAAGAGAGCACTAAACAGAGCAGGTTTTACGGTGAGAGTGTGAATCCCCAAGACATGTTTATGTGACACTGTTAAATGTGGCTTAAATGCATTACAATTTGCTGAACAAACAAGCAAACCAACAGATATACAAACCAGCACCATCAAAAGCATAACTTCTTTAGTAGAGGTAAATATATCAGGTGAGATCATAAAGATTCCTGGAGAAAAGGGTGGGAGTGGGATTTATACAATACGACCGTTGTCCTAAATACAACTTTCTGAGCTCTGGAAGGCCTTGGGTGGGGTAGTTGGACTTGCTAAGCATAACTTTGTAGAGACTTGGTTCTCAGCTACGATGGATGGAATGGTGCTGCAACATGTCTTTTGGTTTAATTGAAGGCATTACTTTGTACTTTTAAGGATGCTGTTACACACGGCTTTTGTCCTATCATTGCTCAATTTAAAATGTGCCTTTCAACGTTTTCAAGTTTTGAATTTACTAGTCAAATTGAAAGAAAAGCAGCTGTTGAAAGTGCAATAGAATTGCAATTGTCGACACTGAAATGATACAGATATAATTACTCATATTATCAGTGCAGTAAAAAAAATGATGAAACGTGAAAAAAAATTAATACCAGTCACAAATTTTACACTGATTATCTTCAAAGTGAATGAATATCCAAACTGTTAAATGCCAGGGTCCAGCAGGAGGCGTACAGAGTCTGTGTGTATAGACAGACGTTGATGCCCTGCCCTATTTCCGAAACCCTGATTTTGCCTTCTCTGTAAAAGCTCCCTGTTCTCTGAGGCAGTCAGAGATGGGCAACTCTGCAAAAGAGGCCTTTTGTGGCTGCCAGTGTCACTGAAGGTCTCTATATGGTGCTTGTTCATGAAACAGCCTAACATTCCTTCCTGTGCCTCAGTGAGGCCTTTTCTCCATGGAAAAAAAGTTGGCAAAACCAAACATGTGCAAATCTCATTAGAAATGATTCACTAACCTTATTGCTTTTTTTGAAAACCTGTGAAAAAAGGGAGAAAAAAGTTGGTTAGTTCACATAAATAACAAGAAAACTTAGTCTTTTAAAGAGGGTGTGAGTCGTCTTAAAAATCCAAGCTGCTCCTGAAACATAAGCCCTGGAACACATAAGCAATTGAAAATTACCCAATTGTTCTAACCCATTTAAAAAGTTTAGCTAAAAATAAAAATGTACCTATAAAAATAGTTCACAATGCTTTTTAATAAATGTTTATTATTAGAACTAAAAAAAAAAAGACACCCATATAAATTCCTGTATTAATACACAGATTAGTGCACAAGTTTTCATAACCAGCTCATTACTATTGATTTCATTTGGATTTACCGGTTTTAGGTGAATCTGGAAGAGCACAAGGAGAACCTAGTTAGAAAGTATATAAACACACATGATGCAGCCAGTAATTTGGAGTGAAAAAGTCAGTCATCATTAACATGAAGAAAGAATTTTCAATTGGTACAAAAGTACTCTTAACCCTCGCAGTGCCCAAAGCCGATCTAATCGGCTTTACGTCACGTTTCCCAGTGCCAAAGCCGATCTCAACTGCTTTCCCAGGCACGTTTGAACATCTAGGTTGTAACTCGGATGGTGAGTGCATTTTACTTTCGTGTTAATACACTCACTATCCAAGTTACGACCTAGATCGGTTCCGACTAACCAGTCGTAATTCAAACTGGTGATAAATCGGATATTTAACACACCGAAACCACCCAGCACTTGCTATAAATTCATGTATTCTTCACCTGCACGTTCTTTCAACTTGCGAAATAAACTTGTAGCCTTACAATTTGGAATCCTGAAGTTGTATTTTTAATGCTTCAGTAATCCTGCAGTTTTTAAAAGTTATTGAAATGTTTTATAAATTCTGAATTTGTGATATAGTCAGCATGAACTCTATTGCTCGAGAGCTTCAATTCCGCCTAAATAACAACAGACTTTTACTGTTGGTTGGAAATGTATAGGAATGCACATTCTTAGCCAGACTCGTTTTTATTAATATTACCTTTCCACCTTTCAATCGAGTTTTATGCAAAAATTGATTGTTCGAAGAAAATGATTTGGTTTACTTTAGCTTCATTTGCGATTTGAAATTGAACTCTTACTCATTATACGTAATAAAAAGTAACCATGTTTGGCACAATATAACACACTATTTGTGTTGAAAGTGTAGTTAAACGTCATTCATTCATTCAGTCATTCATTGGAGTTGTATTTGGAATCCTGGAATTGTATTTACCTAATATTATGTTGCACATTAAAACTAATACATACTATATATTGTTTAAAGTTTTATTATTTGAAATATTGCCTAATTCTGTATTAACTTATACCAGTATCTAAATTTCAAAAGTTCAATTTTTTTCACATGTTGACTCATTTGGACCTTAATAACTGACAAATAGAGATATTTCAATTCTGTTTTCCTTTTCATTTCCTCTTACATTGAGCAATAATCAGGCTATCACAAACTCATTATCAAAAATGATGAATAATACTAGAGTCACTTGGTTAGCTAACTTTGAGTGATCTAAAGCATAGTGGCCATCTTGGATTTCTGGTCTTGTGACCAGAGTTGCCTTTTTTTTAAAGGACAATACGAGAGCTATTCAAAACATATATATATATATATAGTTTACTCATGTAAATATAGTTAACATATATATAGTTTACTCATGTAAATCCAATATTGAGGCATCTAAAATCAATATATAAAATACATGTTGGTTATGCAGAAAAATGGCTGGCATTTTAAGGTTCAATATGGGACACAGCTATAGTTAAAGAGGAGATATTAAACTTTTTCCATTCTCTGACCCATAAATGTTGTTGGAATGTTGAAAAGCGATGTTGGACAACACCACTGTTAAATAACACGGATAGCACATATTCATTTACACATTTAAAATACATGTGAAATACAGGTGGAATACACTCGCAAGGTCATCAAAAAATCCAGCAAAGTTTTCTACAAGCTGTATGCTGCCTCTGGAATCGTCAAAACCGATTCAGACCTTCGGACAGTTCCCATTCCTGCATTGAATAATACAGATCCCAACGGCCTCGATGAGATCACAACGGTCACTGCCGCAAGACAAAACAGACCTTCGACTGCTGCGATGCACTCAACAGTATATGCAAGCAAGGGAAGCCACATCAGCAAGAAGTGTCGATGTAGAAAAGCAGGCATCGACTGTTCCACCAAGTGTCACCCCAACAGTGCTGTATGTCAAAAGAGACTATAAAAATAGGTCGAATATGTTAAAATGCTTATACAGATTGTGAGTACCGATTTGATTACAATTATATGTAATATGCATCTATGGTATATACATAAATATGTAAATAAATATGTAAATAATACTGATTTGTTTTATGGTTAATGGTTGTTCCTTACATAGAAAGTTAAACATTCCTTTGTTTCTAGATTTTCCCTTGGTCCATTGGTACGACTGGTGAGCGTGATCTACCGGTACGATTGCCAATCGTACCCGATTTCCATTTGTACCATGATATATATATATATATATATATATATATATATATATATATATATATATACACACACACACACACACACACACACATTATTATTATTATTGTGGATGCTTATATAGTGCAATTTCTTTTAAACATTTTATTAGCATATTAAACCATTTTATTAACATATTTATTAATTAAATCATTAATAAACATTTTTTTTATTAAAACACACACCTGTCTCTCTCTCACACACACACAATACAGTATTGTATACACAATAAATGTTTATTGTGGCACTGCGAGCTCTGCCCACAAGCAAGATGCCAGAGCATTTTAAGACGTGGAATTCAAAGTGCATTCCCTGCTTGACAGATCGGAGGTCCAAACTCAACTTTAACTTGATTCCTTGAGGGATCGGAGGTCTGATCTTTCAAACAGGTACTGTAATTCCGCTTTAAATAAAACATCCCGTACATTTAAGCATTTAAATAGAATTGTTCCATCAGCCGCACGGTGCATGTGGGTGGCGCTCGAGTTTTGTGTGTGTCTGCGTGTGTGTGAGAGAGAGAGAGAGAGAGAGAGAGAGAGAGAGAGAGAGAGAGAGAGAGAGAGAGAGAGAGAGAGAGAAGGTCCTCATTCAATATTAACTTGCTTCCTTGTGAGATCGGAGGTCTTCTCCCACGGAGCACTCTGTTTTAATAATCGCCTCCGTCACTGTATTTCCGCTTTATGGTCTCCTTCTGCTTCAATATCGTCCCAATTGTAGAAGGGTTTCAGTGATAACGAAATATAATGCTGCATGATCAATCTCAAAACAATCCAACAGTCAACTCTCCTTCACGCGTATGACAAACAGGAAGTATGGGTACAGGAAGTATGGGTAACGTTAGCTGCCTCCTGGTCAATGGGAGGCCAGCGGGGCGGAATGTTGGGAGACAGCCAATGAGAGAGCAACTCGCGCATCATGTGAAATTTTGAATGGCGCATTTGGCGCTTTTCGTAAGAGGAGGTTGTTTTCGTATCCTGGGGACGAAAATTTGGGAAATGTTTCTCGTAAGCTGGAATTTTCTTAATTTCAGTATGATTGTTTGAACCTACAGTTTACAACATTTCAGATGATTATTCCTCTTCAGGCACTTCAGAGGAAACTGTCGTTTCTTCAGGAGAAGAAACATCCAACGTCATTACCTTTTTCTGGCGCTTAGCCGGCGTTTGAGTGGCATCATAGAGCTTAACTGGTAATTAAAACACACTAAAAAAAAATGCACATTGACAACTTGTGCGCGAATGAGAAAAAAGGGGCGCATACATCATCTCAACCAATCAGCAGGAGGGAGAACAGCCATTGGCTTAATTTAATATCACGTGACAGTTACTCGGCAATCCACGAGCATGCGGGGGCACGAGTGCATAACCGCGAATAGTCAAGAGCCTACTGTAAAAACATAAACTGAAAGACACTGGCATTCAAGCTGCCACCATTCAATCACAGGCATACATGATGAAATCACATTTATTTCTTAATTATATTTTAATTTTCTGACAGCTGCACCTTTAAGACTATAGCTACTGCCATGAAAAAGGGGACTGCTAGTACTGGTACAAAAAAATCTTTTCAAGGTTACTGCCTAAAAATGGAAAACAACTGGCAAAGTACATTTTAATTATTTGCAACTGTTCCCCATCTTCTGAAGGTTATAAACTACTATAAGCAAGTAGTATGAAGCAGAAATGAGAAAGATACAAAATAAATCCACTTGAGCCAGGGAGTGTGAGCTCTTTCAGACAGCTTTCTAGTCAGCAGAGAGCTCTCGCTGAACAAAATCCCTTTGAAAGCAGTCAGAAAGTACTGAATGGGCTGTTTATGAGTGAGCATGTAATGTGTTCCATGGTATTTTCCCCCAAAACCTGCAGGCTATAGGGCAGACATGGAAAAGTAATCATAAACATGGTGCTTGGGTAATAACCATATCATTTAATGTTTGTTATTCCTGTCCTGTATATCATTTATACCAGACAGGTTAGAATAGACTGAACAAAACAGTTTATCTATGCCTGGACATGACAATATTTACATTATCATTTAATGTTTGCATATATAACATCTAATGCAATTATTGGGAGATCACAATATGAAAAATCTTGCACAAGTTATTCTAGCTTATTCCTACCAATTATTAGTAAGAAAAAGAGATTATGGATGTGCATTGCCATGGCAACAACACTAGCAATACACTTGAATATAGGCCAGTCTACAAAGTTGTTCCCTTCTTTTCTTTTATTGTTTATTAATTTATACTATTTATGTATCTATTTATTTATTTACTTAATAATATATATGTATGTGTGTATGTTTGTATATGTATCTATTTTTGCACCCTCTACTGATGGTACCTCAAGAGCCTGTCACAGTGAATTTCTCCATTGTGAGATTAATAAAGCTGTATCTTATCTTATCTTATCTTATCTTAGGCATCTTTCTCCTCTTTACCAAATCAACAACATTGAGTGTTTGTTTGGTGTAGGAGCACAAACACCCTCTATTGCTTGATGGCTGGAATATTGTTGTGTGGCTCACAGTGAACACCTTTATTTGCTTTATTGTAGAATATAGGCTGTTTGTTCACACTGGATCTTTGTGTGTGTTCGTGTTCACAGCTTGTGGTACATGGAGAATTTCGATTAATTTGACAAATAAAAAGTGTGTTGAAACAGAATCAAAGAACGAACCTTTAAAGTGAGACAAGTACATAACAAAAGTAACTTTCCAGTTAACATGGTTGTAGTGGAGGGGTGTAAAGGTTATAGGAAGTGTGCAGAATGACTAATTTCACTACTCAGTTGAGGTTCTGTGTGGTAATGAAAAATATGAGTCAAACCAGGCTACAAGTAGTTATACTGTACCTAATTTCTACAGTACTCTGCAAGAAACTGCACAGGTAGAAGGAGACAGTATATGTTCATCTGCAATGTTACGTATGCCTAATGGATTCTATCGGACGAGCCCCCACTTGTTACGAATAGGAAAATTTAGAGGATTGAAATTACCCCGTGAAACCAGCAAAGCACGACAGACCACGGCATAAACTATATACACTTTAATATGAACAAAATAAGACAAAATTCATAACTTACAACTTAGAGCTCTTCCTTTTTTGGCTTTTTCCCTTTTACTCGGGAGTCGCCACAGCGAATCATCTGATTCGCACGTTTGATTTGGCAGAGGTTTTTTTTACGTCGGATGCCCTTCCTGTCACAACCCTTTTAGCAAGGGAGAGAAACACGCTGACGGCTTTGCAGCCTACTCTTTACGAAAGTCAACAATGGTTCTTTTACATGCCTCTCACCATAGACAGTGAGAGACATGGCCCGCCTTTGATAACCCAACAACTTAGAGCTCAACCACATACAAATTAACAAAGCCCCCCCCCCACCCCCCACCCCCACCCACCATAGTCCCCAAGCACCCGGAGCAGGGTAAATTTAAAGATGACGCATGTGCTGGCGGGAAAAGGCTGGGCATCCAGCGTGTCGAAAGAAACAAATGATGACCATCCTCGCTTGGGCTGTGTGTAAACGTGGATGATGGACTTTGACGATAAAGTCCCAAACAACGAAACTTGGTTGATGCGCGTTCCATGGTTCACCTTGGATGAGTAGATCTGCCCGAAGAGACACGATGGGCAACAGGTCCTTAATATGGATTCCCTACTGTTCGGGACCTGACCCGCAACTAGGTTCCCTTCTGGAAAATTCCAGACCCAAACAGCTGAGTCACACCATGTGATTCTTGTCACAGCACATTAATTACACATAATAAATAACATAATTACACTCGTTTATACATCCTTTACTTTTATATTTAGATTCATACACATATCCTTCAAGAAATTAACTCCATCTCATTTAAAAAATAATGCTGAGGTATGCTTTGCGAAACACACCACATTAAAACACTGTTAGGCTTCTTTTTTTTTTTTTTTACCTAAGGCCAGGTTCAACTCACATTGGAAACATTCATTCTTTCATTTTCTCAGCAGCTTAATCCTAATTAGTTGTGGGGAGGCTGGGGCACACCTCACACAAGTCTGGGTACACCCCGAACTGCTCACCACTGCTCACCAGGCCATTGCAGGTATTGAAAGCATTCCAAGATGAACCTAGAATAATAATCTTACTCTTTCAAACATTTGCTGAACCACTTAATCAGACTAGGGGTGAAGGGAGGCTAAAGCACTAAAGCTATCTAATCACTAACGCCATATACCACTTCCAGCGTCAAATACGATTTCGTGTACCAAACAGAAAACCCACAAATCGGCTTAAAGGCATAACCGCTTAAACGAAGCTGAAGAGGACGTCTGTATGTATGTATGTAAGCTAAGCTAAAGCGCTATAGCTAAGCTAAAGTGCTAGCAGCGCTGTGAACACCTTTAACAATGAGGTCATGAGCCACTTCTGTAAGGTTTTGAAAAGAAGGCAGAAACAAGCCACATTAGAAATGTTCAAGAAAAAAGGAACATTCTGATGAAAAGCATGCAAAGCGGTCACAAGAGAAAAAACAATCACGTCAAATACAGTATATATACAGTCGGCCCTCTGCTTACAAAAACCTCTGAATACGAAAAATCCAGGTTACGAAAAACATTTTCCTAAATTTTCGCCCTCTGTATATGAAACAACCTCTTCTTACGAAAAGCACCAAACGCGCCTTTCAAAAATTCAAACAATGTGCAAGTTGCTCTCTCATTGGCTGTCCCCCAACATCCTGCCTTGCTGGCATCCCATTGGCCAGGAGGGAGCTGAACTGTACCCATACGTCCTATACCCATACTTCCTGTTTGTCACACGTGTGAAGGAGAGTTGAACAGGACTGTTGATTCATTAGTTTTTTTGAGATTGATCATTGCAGCGTTATATTTCGTTATCCATCATGGACCCCAAGAAAGTGATTCCTGGTGACACCAAAAAGAAGAACTCCATTATCAATCGAAGTGAAGCAGGAGATAATGAAAAAATATGAAAGAGGGATGCAGTTGAGTGAAATCACAAAGGAGTATGGTCGAAACCACTCCACAATCGGGACGATATTGAAGCAGAAGGATACCTTAAAAGCGGAGATACAGTGACAGAGGCGATTATTTCGAAAAAAGCAACCGCCATATTTAAGGACCTCGTGAAGGAGGGTGAGGATTCTTCAGACCAGCAACCCCTGGACTTTAAAGTGTCGCACGGGTGGTTCGAGAGATTTAAAAAAAGGTAAATAATTTTCTTTTGACTTTTAACACATATTTCATATATATTTCAGACAAAATTGGTGTACTTTCATAATTTATAAAGGGTTTATGGGGTAGTCTTGGAACGAATCACACGTTTTACATGTAAAATGCACCTCTACTTACGAAAACTCCAGGTTACGAAAAAGGCACTGGAACGGATTAATTTCATAAGTAGAGGGCCGACTGTGTATATATATATATATATTAATTGCTACATTTGAATAGAATCTATTGAACCCAATAACCAGGGATGATAGTGCGTTGTGCCGAAAAAATCTGAAATATTAGCCTGGGGTCTGGGGGCCCAGTGGCGAAGCACCCGAGAGTTCATGGATTTTAGAGATCTTTTACCCTGAAAACCATTAATTTTATAATCAAAATTTTACAAATTTTGTTGAAATACCATCCCCTGTTTGCTTACAAAATTGTCACTTACACAAAAGTAGAACTGTCTTTCGAGTACAGTAGGCCCTAGATATTCGCTGGGGTTCGGTTCCGCCCCCTCCTGCAAATGAAGATAATCCGCGAGTTCTGTACTCGGAAGTAAAACCCCATGTATCATATTACATGCGTGAATGAGCAACCGGAAGTAAAATACTGTGTATCTATTACATGCGCTAAAATATGCTTCTGAAACACATTCTATAGGGTCTTAATCATTAATACAGTATTAATTTAGTAAAATATAGTAATGATTAAGAATTTTTTTTTATTTTTATTGTTATATTTATTGACGGTAAAATATAACCATACAGCATATACTGTTGTAAAGCACTGGTATTAAAGTCTTTTTCAATTATTATTCCAGTACAGTACGTCAATTAATGTTTACGTGTGAAATTTTATGTTCTGTCGCATGTTTAAACAAACGATACCAAAAGGATAAACTTTATTACGCTTCATGTCCTTTTACATTGAACTTGGAGTGACGTCTTGGAGTGACGTCTCCAAGATGGCGCTGCCTAGAGGGCGACGTCGCGGAGTTCTCAGAGTCAAATTGTTTCTTTGTTTGTTTTAATTTGTTGTTTTGTTTGTTCATGTTTTGCACTATGCTCGTCTATGACCGTCTAGACACTTACAAAGAACCAATCATGTAGCGCGGGAAGGTGGTTTAAGAAGGTGAATACGGATTGGTTGTCATTCAGCAAATGCCGATGCTGGCAGCGAGTCAGTCGAGCCGCCAGGAATATTACCAGACCCTACCCTACCCTCCGAAAATTTTCGTAACAGATTTGCAACAAAATAAAACAGGTCCATTTTGACTGAAGGTTGGGACGACGATCACCTTCCAGCCTGCCAGTACTGGTACTCACACTGCCAGGAAGCCAAGAATCATCAAGGAGTGTGAGCTGACAACCGCATGGCTGCAAGGGATAAAGGGATAAACCCTCGCCTTACAGCAACATGTCTACCCTTCAAGAGTGCACACAACCACCAATCGCCTGAACATAGGCACATGGACTCCAAGAAACATCCAAGAAGCAAACTCTAGGCTCTGACTGCCAGCGATACAACATAGACATCCTCTGTATTCAATAAATCAAGATCAAAGACCAATGGGAACAGACGCTTCAGAAGCTACAGAAGCTCATCATCCTGCAACAGCATCAGACCATACACCATGGATTCGGATTTGTCATAGCACCAAAACTCGCCAACATAATCTGCTACAAGCAAATCAGCGACAGTTGCCACCATCGACCTTGTCATCCATACACACAATGGGGATGAACTAAAGGTACGAATTGTCAACGCCGATGGACCCACACCAGAGAGCCCAGGAAGACCCACCTCTGCTGGAAAATTTCTATGAAGAATTGTTTCACGCCATCAAAACACCCAGCAGATGGCTGGCTTTCGTATGTGGAGACTAACTCTAAGCTTGGAAAATTGACCGTAGAAGATATCCAAACTAATGCAGCCGTGAGGGGGGGGGCACAAACCAGTGTCTCTCCCTCACGCCGGTCCCAAGCCCGGATAAATGCAGAGGGTTGCGTCAGGAAGGGCATCCAGCGTAAAACAAATGCCAAATAAACTATGCGAATCACAAGAAAAAATCACATACCGGATCGGTCGAGGCCCGGGTTAACAACGACCGCCATCAGTGCCGTCAACCAACAGGGTGCTGATGGAAATTGGACTACTGTTGGTCGAAGACGTCGAAGAAGGAGAGGCGGGAGGCGTGTCCGTTGCCAGAGAGAGAAGAGGAGAGGCATGAGTCTAGGACTGAAAGTAGGGACTTTGAATGTTGGAACTATGACATGAAAAGGTAGAGAGCTGGCTGACATGATGCAGAGGAGGAAGGTGGACATACTGTGTGTTCAGGAGACCAGGTGGAAAGGTCGCAAGGCTAGAAGCATAGGAGCAGGGTTTAAACTGTTTTATCACGGTGTGGATGGGAAGAGCAATGGAGTCGGAGTCATCTTGCAGGAGGAGTTTGCCAGGAATGTTCTAGAAGTGAAAAGAGTGTCAGACAGAGTGATGAGTCTCAAGTTAGAAATTAAAGGTGTGATGGTCAATGTTGTTAGTGCTTATGCCCCACAGACAGGATGTGAGCGAGAAGAGAAGGACAGATTCTGGAGGGAGTTAGATGAAGTGATGCAGAGTACCCCCAGTGGTGAAAGAGTGGTCATTGGGGCAGACTTCAATGGACATGTTGGTGCAGGAAACAGAGGGGACGAGGAAGTGATGGGTAGGTTTGGTATCCAGGACAGGAACGCAGAAGGACAGATGTTGGTAGATTTTGCAAAAAGGATGGAAATGGCTGTGGTGAATACTTTCTTCCAGAAGAGAGAGGAGCATAGGGTGACTTATAAAAGCGGAGGTAGGAGCACACAGGTAGACTACATCTTGTGCAGGCGATGTAATTTAAAGGAAGTCAGTGACTGCAAAGTAGTAGCGGGTGAGAGTGTTGCCAAACAGCATAGGATGGTGGTGTGCAGGATGATGCTGATGGTGAGGAAGGTGAAGAAGGCAAAGGCAGAGCAGAAGACAAAGTGGTGGAAGTTGAAAAAGGAAGAGTGTCGGGTTGTCATCAAGGAGGACTTGAAACAGGCTTTGGGTGGTCAGGAAGTGCTTCCAGATGACTGGACAACTACAGCTAATGTGATCAGGGAGACAGGTAGGAGAATACTTGGTGTGTCATCTGGAAGGAAAGTAGATAAGGAGACTTGGTGGTGGCATAAGGAAGTGCAGGAGTGTGTACAAAGGAAGAGGTTAGCTAAGAAGAAGTGGGACATTGAGAAAACCGAAGAGAGTAAACAGGAGTACAGGGAGACACAGCGTAAGGCAAAGGTAGCAGTGTCAAAGGCCAAACAGAGCGCGTTTGATGACTTGTATGCTCGGTTGGAAAGTAAGGAGGGAGAAAATGATTTATACAGGTTGGCACAGCAGAGAAATAGAGATGGGAAGGACGTGCAGCAAGTTAGATTGATAAAGGACAGAGAGGGAAATGTATTGACTGATGACAGAAGTGTGCTGGGATGATGGAAAGAGTACTTTGAAGAGCTGATGAATGAGGAAAATGAGAGAGAAAAAAGAGTAGAAGAGGTTACTGTTGAGGACCAGGAAGTAGCAAAGATTAGTAAGGGTGAAGTGAGGAGGGCATTGAAGAGGATGAAGAATGGAAAGGCAGTTGGTCCTGATGACATACCGGTGGAGGTATGGAAGTGTCTAGGAGAGGTAGCAGTAGATTTTCTGACATGAACATTTAACAAGGTCTTAGAGAGTGAGAGGATGCCAGAGGAATGGAGGAGGAGTGTGCTGGTGCCCATTTTTAAGAACAAGGGAGACGTGCAGAGTTGTGGCAACTACAAAGGGATAAAGTTGATGAGCCATACGATGAAGTTATGGGAAAGAATAGTGGAAGCTAGACTAAGGGCAGAAGTCAGCATTTGTGAACAACAGTTTGGTTTCATGCCAAGAAAGAGCACCACAGATGCAGTGTTTGCCTTGAGGATGTTAATGGAGAAGTACAGAGAAGGTCAGAGGGAGCTGCATTGTGCCTTTGTGGATCTGGAGAAAGCATATGACAGGGTGCCGAGAGAAGAACTGTGGTATTGCATGAGGAAGTCTGGAGTGGCAGAGAAGTATGTTAGAGTGGTGCAGGACATGTATGAGAGATGTAAGACAGTGGTGAGGTGTGCTGTCGGTGTGACAGAAGAGTTCAAGGTGGAGGTCGGACTGCACCAAGGGTCAGCTCTCAGCCCCTTCTTGTTTGCTATGGTGATGGACAGGCTGACAGACGAGGTTAGACAAGATTCCCCATGGACTATGATGTTTGCAGATGACATTGTGATCTGTAGTGAGAGCAGAGAACAAGTGCAGGAAAACCTAGAGAGGTGGAGGTATGGCCTAGAAAGGAGGGGAATGAAGATTAGCCTCAGTAAGACAGAATACATGTGCATGAATGACAAGGACCCAAGAGGAACGGTGAGATTACAAGGAGCAGAGATAAGAAAGGTGGAGGATTTTAAGTACTTAGGCTCAACAATCCAGAGCAATGGAGAGTGTGGAAAAGAGGTCAAGAAGCATGTGCAGGCAGGTTGGAATAGTTGGAGAAAAGTGTCCGGTGTGATGTGTGATAGGGGGGTATCGGCAAAAATGAAAGGAAAAGTGTACAAGACGGTGTTGAGGCCAACAATGTTGTATGGTTTAGAAACAGTGGCCCTGGGGAAAAGACAGGAGGCAGAGCTGGAGGTAGCAGAGATGAAAATGTTAAGGTTCTCTTTGGGAGTAACGAGGATGGATAGGATTAGGAATGAGCACATCAGAGGGACAGCACATGTAAGTCGTTTCAGAGACAAAGTCAGAGAGGCTAGATTGAGATGGTTTGGACATGTACAGAGGAGGGATAGTGAGTATATTGGTAATAGGATGCTGAGGCTGGAACTACCAGGCAGAAGGCCTAGGGGAAGACCCAAGCGACGATTCATGGATGTGGTGAAAGAGGACATGAAGGTCGTTAGTGTAAGAGAAGAAGATGCAAAGGATAGGGTGAGATGGAGGCAGATGATTCGCTGTGGCGACCCCTGAAGGGAAAAGCCGAAAGGAAAAGAAGAAGAAGAAGAAGAAGATATCCAAACTAGACTCTCAAGAAACATGGGATTGTATGGCAAGGGTATCCGAAACAGCAATGGCAATGCTTTAATGGATTTCATCACCACCAACGGCCTCTTTGCCAGCAACACAGCATTCCAACACCTGAGTAGGCACCGCACCACATGGACAGGACACATCAAAAACATCATAGAAAGCAAAAAGACCAAGCTGATCTTCGACCAAATTGATTACATCCTCTGCAATCAGAAGATCACCCCTCTTCTCCGAGATTCACGCTCATATGGTGGAACAGACCTGAACTCTGATCATAAACTTGTTGTTACCAAACTACAGATGAACAACATTCATCTAGTATAAGATAAGATAAGATACAGCTTTATTAATCTCACAATGGAGAAATTCACTGTTACAGGCTCTTGAGGTACCATCAGTAGGGGGTGCAAAAATAGATACAAATACAAACATACACACATACATATATATTATATAAGTAAATAAATAAATATATACATAAATAGTATAAAATAATAAACAATAAAAGAAAAGAAGGGAACGACTTTGTAGACTGGCCTATATTAAAGTGTAAATGTATCTGAGGGCAGAGTAGATGGGTTGATATGGTTCACAGTCAGTGGGGTAGATGTGGTTGATTAAAGTGCACGGGGTTTTTATTGCACATAACCGGTATTTTCACAGACAGTTACAAAGTGGTGTTGTACAGTCTGACAGCGGTGGGAATGAACGACCTGCGGTAGCGCTCCTTCCTGCACTGAGGATGTCTCAGTCGTCCACTGAAGGAGCTACTCAGCTTCTCTACAGTCTGGTGCAGTGGGTGAGAGCTGTTGACCAAGATGGATGTGAGCTTTGCTACCATCCTCCTCTCACTCACCTCCTCCACAGAGTCCAGTGGGCAGCCGAGGACAGAGCTGGCCCTCCTGACCAGCTTGTTCAGTCTCTTTCTGTCCCGCTCTGTGCTGCCCGGGGCCCAGCAGATGGCAGCGTAGAGGATTGCAGAGGCTACCACAGAGTCATAAAATGTCCTGAGCAGAGGTCTGCATACTCCGAAGGACCTGAGTCTCCTCAGAAGGTGGAGGCGACTCTGGCCCTTCTTGTACAGGGCGTTGGTGTTGTGGGACCAGTCCAGTTTATTGTTAAGGTGAACGCCCAGGTATTTGAAACTGTTCACTATCTCAATGTTCTGTCCCTGGACGTTCACTAGTGAGTGTGTGTGTGTGTGTGTGTGTGTGTGTGTGTGTGTGTGTTAGTGTGCTTCTTCTGAAGTCGACCACCATCTCCTTCGTCTTCCTGGTGTTCAAGCACAAGTGGTTGCGCTCACACCAGTCCACGAAGTCAACGATGACCGACCGGTACACCAGCTCGTTCCCCTCTGACACACGGCCCACGATGGCGGAGTCGTCCGAGAGCTTCTGGAGGTGGCAGCTGTCTGTGCTATAGCTGAAGTCCGAGGTATAAATGTTAAAAAGGAAGGGTGAGAGGACGGTGCCCTGCGGGCAAACTATACAAGCAGGACAAGAAAAAGTCAGGCCAAAAACGCATCAACATAGAGCACCTAAGAACTGACCAGCCCACCAAAGAATCGTACAAGGCAAAGCTACACCATAAGATCACAAATCTAGAAGACAACAATACAAATGCAACCTTAACCAACATCCTAGAATGTATGAGAGAAACAGCCCTAGAAACTGCTGAGGAATGCGAGCTTAACAACAGACGTTAATTAACCAGCGACTCGGTGGTCCAGTAACTGTCCAAAGAACAGAAAGCTCTCAGACTGCGCATCTACCAACATGGCAACAGCGACGACAGAACAATGCTGAGGAAAAAATGAAACAAGATTCTGAAAGCCATCACAAATAGACTCAAAATCAATGCCATAAACCATGTTGATAACATGGCAGAGGAAGGTACAGCCACCAACAACTGTTAAAGAATGTTCAAAGCCGTTAAACAACTTAGAGCAGCTAAGCCAAGTCCACCTATTACTGGTCTCGGTGCGGAAGGCTGTTTCATAGGCTCAGACAAGGGAAAAGCAGAAGCAATAAAAACATGGTTTCAAGAACTGTTTACAGACAAAGAGGATGACCCACTCGAATCATTCACCGGCGACCCAAGACCTCTCCAAACACCCATCAGACACCCATCAGTGAAGTGGAAGTCAAAAACGCCATATAAGCCTTGAAGAATGGAAAGGGAGCTGGACCAGACATCAACAGCGAGCTCTTCAAGGAAGCCAAGGACACTGTCTCCACAAACATTGCCACCATTATCAACCAATCCCTTGAACATCATATTCCAACCGAAAGCCTCGGACAAGGAACCCTGATCCTGCTGCCAAAACCAAGGAAGCCGCCAGGGCCACCAGCAAACCTTAGACCAATAGAATTGCTGAACAGCATAACGAAAATCCTCTCCACCATCACACTGCGTAGAATAAGAGATAAAATCGGCATCGACACAGGAACCTGTCAGAGTGGCCTCAAAAGAGGAAGAAGCGCCGGAGACATTGTATGGACACAACGCATGCTGGTCTCTGTTGTATTGACAAGGAAATGGGACCTCCACAAAATGGGAATTGACATGTCAAAAGCCTTCGACACCATCAAGTGTCAGCAAATCCTCGAATCCCTTTTCAAGGCCAAATGCAATGAAGATGAACTCAGACTGGTCTGTATGCTCCTTGCAGAAACAAGACTAGTCATTAGAGTGAAATCAGAAACATCTGCAGTTTGCTACTTCCATCGGCTCCCCCACAAGGCGACAGTCTATCACCAGTTCTCGTCACCTGCTATCTCGCAACTGCCCTACAATCAATACGGACATTAACCTCAAAGTCTGAACCACCAATCTCCAACATCAGAATGTCATTGGAGATGGAATACGCTGACGATGTGGATTTCCTCAACGAAGAAAGACCTCTGCTTGACAGCCTTCAAAACATCGCTAAAAA
This sequence comes from Plotosus lineatus, assembly GCA_024760905.1. NCBI lineage: Eukaryota > Metazoa > Chordata > Actinopteri > Siluriformes > Plotosidae > Plotosus > Plotosus lineatus. The sequence continues at coordinate 29,597,379 of CM045747.1, read as the reverse complement.
CACCCTAGAGAAACACAACCTCTTTATGAATGAAACCAAGATTGAATATACTCATGTCTTATTAGCTGAGAAGTCAGAATTGGACGAAGAAGGTCAAGCATGGAAAAGAAGACTGGCGAAAAAAAGCAAGATCCTAGGCTCACTACTCTGCAGTAATGAAGATATCACATTGCGCTGCAACCTCGGAAACATCGCTTTCCAAACCTACTGGAAAATGTGGTGAAGATCAAAGATCTAAGTACAGAAGAAACTTCACCTCTATGATGCATACTGCACATCCATCATGTTATACAACTGCAACAGCTGGGCTCCAACATCAAGCAACCTGAAGAAACTGGATGCATGCCACCGCAAGCACTTGCGCAAAATCACTGGACACACCTCGTTTCCAACAAGGCCCTCTACAGGACATGCAACTGCGAGCCACTCTCTAAGAGAGTTGTGAGACAGAGATGGTCCATGCTAGGCCACAGCCTCAGCATGCACATACAATCACCGGCATAACAAGCCCTGCAGTTCGGTCTCAACGGAAGCAGAAAGTACCAGGCCAGGCCAGGAAGACACTGCACCAATCTTCTTGAAATCATCCGTGGAGACATCAAACGAGCTGGCCTGGGACCCCTACGTACCACTAACCACCTGAACCACTTAAGACAACTGGCAACGGACAAGGTCTCATGGAGGGAACACCTCGAAGGACTGATTGCCGACTCAGGATGTCACAGACCACTGAGGGGGCAGAACCAGTATTAGGAGGAGGAGAATTTTGAATGAAAAAAAGTGGAATTCCACCATAGAGCAGAAAACTCTCATCCCTGAATAACTTGTTACTCCATTTGTAAAATGTGACTAAATTAAACACTGTAGATGTTTGAAAACGACAAATCCGTCTTATCACATGAAAACATATGATGATGTAATTTTAGTCATTTAAAACTCTTACTTCTGAGTACATTCAAAAGTAACTACCCGTTAATGCACTGTAATGTTAGTATAGTGTTTTGGTTGGATGATTCCACCCCACCCTCATATTTTCTCCAAATTTGGTTATAGCCAATTCCTACCTTTCCAGGAGTACTTCACTATTACCCAAGAACTACTAACAAAGGAAAGTGCATGATGCCAACTAACTTTCTTCTCCATGGACTGCTGTGCATACATACTTAGAAACATCTTTACACACACAGAGGAAAGGAATGTCAGCAAACTTGTATTGTGACTGACTGGCACGTATCCTGCAAATATCTAAAATAACCCAGGCCAGGCAGAGTTGGTCACTATAACAATTCATTGAAGTTAAAAGAATTTATCAGTATGGTGTGGTGAGGATCGGAGAGAGTGGATGAAGGTCGGCAGTGGCTGGTTATGTGTCGAATCTTGGCAGTGTCTTTGTTCGTCATCGTCCGTTAAAATGATTACAACAGAACACTTCTCATTTATGTAGCTAACATTGCTATCTGTGGAATCCTCATTACATTGCAAGTAGTACATGTGTCAGACTGCATTGTTATCACATCTGGTATATACACATGTCACCCACATTACAATCACTAAGGCACATGCCTGCTGCATCATATTTTACACGAGCTCTCTGATACCAATGATTGGCTCATGTCATGAGTGAGTGATGAGGAGAAAATGTTATGCCATTCTTTCCACCATGAGAGCTCAGCCAATTAGCACTCATGTTCTCAGCCATGGAGGTGGTGGTGGCCTGGTGGTGATCGCTGACCCTAAGATTGGGAGTTCAAGCCCCACTCTCCACAAGGTTGTCACTGTCCCCCCAGTACAGCAAACTGGGTTATCAAAGGCCGGCCCTGTCTCTCACTGTGTATGGTGAGAAGCATGTAAAAGAACCATTGCTGACTTTCGTCAAGAGTAGGCTGCATAGCCATCAGCGCGCTTCTGCCCCTTACTAAGGGTTGTGCCAGGAAGGGCATCTGACGTAAAAACCTATGCCTTATCAAACATGCAAAGATTCGCTGTGGCAACCCCTGAGAAAAAGTGAACAGGCGAAAGGAAAAGAAGTTGATGTTCTCCGCCATGGATGGCTGTATGCAAAAACCAGCAAAACATCAGGTGTTAATACCGTATGTGCTTCTACGTTGAACTGAAATTCTCTTTAAATTTACTTTGGTATAATTTGTCTGTGCTTCATATTCACTGTTCCTCATCCTGTCCTCTAGTCTTATTCCTGCTTTTAAAACCTCTCTCAGACAAACAGAGATGTTTTATGGTTTCTAAATATTTCTAAAAGAAATGTTTTATGTGAATGAAGCAGAAAAAAGTAACTGGTGTGAATAACAGAGTGAGAGAAAGAGTAAGAGAACACATTCACTCTTGTCTGCTTAAAGAACACAGTATGTTTATATCATCCTGGTGCCCCACTCTGGTTAAGTCAGCAGACCTGTGTTTAAAACCAATGACATCACTTGGATCACAAAGCACAGTCTCACATACTCACATACTCACACACACACACACACACACACACACACACACACACACACACACCATACCATTTCTGATGAAACTGACTCGTCCTAAAGAGAGCTCATACTGTTCCATACTCACACTACCGAAAATGAAGACGGTCTCTTAAACAGCTGTTACTGTTTGTCTAAGCACAGGTTCCATTGATCAGCAAGCAAAAAGCAGCACTTAGGGCAAATTGGTTTCCATTCTCTAGCATTAGCCAATTTGTCAGAGTACACTCACTGTGCCAATACAAGCATTTAAGTAAGTCATTTTCGATCAGAGGGAGTTACCGAAGGAAACATTTAGTTCCACAGGCAAAGGTGCTTGGTAAAGATTCATTTAATTTTTTCTCTTTTAAAAACATACTAACCACAAGACTACCATAATAACCACAAGAGCTCCAGATAAAAAACCGAAAATCACTTTACAGTGCAATTTCAAGCAGAAAGTAATCAATGCAGTATAACATGTGTACGACTCCGTTAATGGGGGGAAAAATGGCTCCCATACGGGACAAACCCGGAAATTATATTTTATAGGTTAGTTTTATACTAATTGAGATCATTAATGCTTGAAAGATTTACAGTAAAACAAATGAGAAAGTGAATTATGCGTTTTATTTTTGTCTCTACTCACTGACATTAAAGTAGTCATGCCGTGAGGATTCCCCACAGATTTTCAAAGGCTGTTGTTTCATAAACATGGAAATAGTCTTATTTTGAACATTACTTATATAAAAACAAAATATTGTGAAAATTTTGGAATATAAATGCTGTGTAGACTAATTTGTCTTCTGTGAAATTCACAAATATTTGGCTTTTTTTGTAGTGCAAAGCGTAAAATCATAATCACTTCCATGTATATTGATGACAAAAGAACATTAATATTCAGACAATATGAGCCATGTTTAAAGGATTGTCACAAATGTTAGACAACTTTTTTCAATTCTGATTATGTTCTGTCTTTGTGAGTTTCGGTGTTCGTACAAAAACACACTTGAAAACTCCCAGAATAGAGACGGGATTTAGGATTTTGAACATGGTACAGAATACTTCTAGCAGACTGAAAAAAAATTCAATCTACTCAACTTCATATGTCCCAAAATTGTGCTTTCCAAAAACATTTGTGCAGTTCAATACCACAAAAAACTAAAATGTCAGAGTAGACTAAAGCCTGCCAATTTTAATGTACACAAAGTTAGGCCATAAAACCTGTGAATCATTTTGAGGAACGGCTTTGAGCATCTAATGGCCTGATTTAGATCTTGTTTCATTTAACTTGGAAAAAACTGGATGTCCCAATGTGTGGTTCCATTAGCAAAGCCACACACATACAGTACAATATTAAATACCTCACCTCTAAAAGTATTATAACTTCTTCCATCAATCTAATAAAATAATAGTTATGCAAACAACTGTGGTTCCATGAATGCTATTGTTTTTGTACATGCATAGATTTGTAGCCAACTAGCCATCACCAACGGTCAAAGAGTGCACAAAAATATCCCATAGGGTAAAGCCAGATTCAAGTCACTTCCTGGTGAGCAAAAAGTATGGCAGATAATATCTGCCAAAATTAAAATAAACAATAAATTGAAAGTTTAAAACCTGTTTTGCCATTTCTTTGTCACAATCTGTGTCCATATATCTTGATAAAATGAAAAATTAAAATACAGTGGTACAGTCGGCCCTTAACTATTCGCGGTTTTGCACTCACTGTTTGAGTATTCGCTGACTGCCAGCAACTCGCACGTGATTAAAATTCAGCCAATGGCTGTCCTCTTTCCTGCTGATTGGCTGAGATAATGTAACGCCCCTTTTTCCTCGTTCGTGCAAAAGTTGGCAATGAGCCTTTTTTTGGTGTGTTTTAATTACCAGTTAAGTTCTATGATGTCACTCAAACGCCTGCTAAGCACCATAAAAAGGTAATGACGTTGGATGTCTCTTCTGAAGAAATAAGACTTTGTCCGGAAGAAACGACAGGTTTCCTCTGAAGTGCCTGAAGAGGAATAATCGTCTGAACTGTTGTAAAACACTCCACTATTAAAGTCTTTATTAATTATTAATCCAGTACATGACCTAAGGTAATGTTTAAAATGTTTGTGTGTTATATTTTATTGACTGTGGTGTAGCATGTTTCTTATTTTGTTTATCCAATTTATTACATTTCTTGTTCTTTTATGTCCCTTTTTGTTATGGTCTGTGTTTTGGGGGACTTTGATTTTGGCACTGTGCCTCTAACTAACTGTTTCCTCTCGGCTTCGGCTGAGGGGCATGGCTGAGCTGCTCGGTAGCACATACCTGAATTCACGATTCTCATTTACTCCCAATAATCAAAAGCATGCTCACCTCTGCGTCAGAGGATTAACTCACGTCACAGCACCGCTTCTTTGGTTTGTAACGCTCTCTAACTCTATCACACTCAAATTCTGCTTTGTACTCGCTCCGGCTGAGGGGCGTAGCTGAGCTGCTCAGACTTAATGCAGTTAATACCTGAATTCAGTCATCTCATGCCTAATGCAATACGTTCCTTTAGTGGGCATTTTTGAAAACTAAACTGCTGTATGTTTATCAGAGAAAGCATTTAAAGATGTTTTTATATGTATGCTGTATAATGTTTATATTTTATTATCAATAAATATCACAGCAAAAAAAAATACGTTTTTCTTCATCATTACTACATTAATACTGATTTAATGAGTAAGACTGTCTATAGAATGTGTTTAAGAAGCATATTTTAGCGCATGTAACAGATGCATAGTATTTTACTTTTGGCTGCTCATATGCCGCGTATGTGATGTGATACATGGGGTTTTACTTCCTGGTACAGAACTCGCTGATTATCTCGATTCGTGGGAGGGCTTGGAACCGAACCCCCGCGAATGTCGAGGGCCTACTGTACCTTGACTTATGAAATTAATCCATTCCGAGGGCAAGCTCGTAAGTCAAAAGTGGCGATCGTCACTGCCACCTACTGTAAAGAAAGTGCAATTACATAAGGTGTTCCCTATGGCCTAGCCCGAAAAGGAGACATGGGTCCGCCCTCCCATGGACCCACCACCCGTGGGAGGAGTTTTAGGGATCGGGTGCAGTGTGAGTTGGGTGGCAGCCAAAGGCATGGGTTCTGTCGGACCGATCCTCGGCTACTTACTCTGACCTTCGGGACATGGATTGTCACCTCTCTGGCGGGAAAGGAGCTTGATTTGGTGCGTGAGGTGGAGAGATACCGACTAGATGTAGTCAGGCTCACCTCAACGCATAGCTTGGGCTCTGGAACCATCCATCTCGAAAGAGGCTGGACTTTCTTCTATTCTGGAGTTGATCATGGGGAGAGGCGGCGAGCCGGTGTGGGTATTCTTGTTGCCCCCCGTCTCGGTGCCCAAATGTTGGGGTTCTCCCCGGATGACGAAAGGATAGCTTCCCTCCGTCTTCGGGTGGGGGGGGGGGACGGGTCCTGACTGTTATTTGTGCTTATGCACCAAATGACAGTTCAGAGCACCCACCCTTTTTGGAGTCTTTGGGGGGGGGGGGTGTGTGTTGGAGAACGCTCCCTCGGGAGACTCGCTCGTTGTCTTGGGAGACTTCAACGCCAATGTGGGCAACAATAGTGTGACCTGGAAGGGTGTGATCGGTAGGTACGGCCTCTCCAGTCTGAATCCGAATGGTGTTTCGTTGTTGGACTTCTGTGCTCGTCATAGTTTGTCTATCACCAACACCATGTTCGAACATAAGTGTGTCCATAAGTGCACTTGGCACCAGGACACCCTAGGTCGCAGTTCAATGATTGACTTTGTAGTCGTGTCATCGGACTTGCGACCATATGTTCTGGACACTCGGGTGAAGAGAGGAGCTGAGCTGTCTACCGATCACTACCTGGTGGTGAGTTGGCTTGGGTGGTGGGGGAGGTTGCCTTCCAGACCTGGCAGGCCCAAACGTGTAATCAGGGTCTGCTGGGAACGTTTGGCTGACTCCCCTGTCCGAGAGGCCTTTAACTCCCACCTCCGGCGGAGCTACAACCACGTTCCGGAGGAGGCGGGGGATATGGAATCCGAATGGGCCATGTTTCGTGCCTCCATTGCTGAGGCGGCAGCCCATAGCTGTGGCCGTAAGGTCGTCGGTGCTTGTCGTGGCGGTAATCCCCGAACCCGGTGGTGGACACCTGCGGTGAAGGGGGCCGTCCAGCTGAATAAAGAGGCCTATCGGGTTTTATTAGCTTGTGGGACTCCTGAGGCAGCAAACGGGTACCGGCAGGCCAAACGTGCTGCAGCTGAGGCTGTCGCAGATGCAAAATCTCGGGCGTGGGAGGAGTTCGGTGAGGGCCTGGAGAGTGATTATCGGTTGGCCTAAAAAAGGTTCTGGGCCACCGTCCGACGCCTCAAGAAGGGGAAGCAGTTCTTCACAAACACTGTTTACAGTGGAGGTAGGGAGCTGCTTACCTTGACTGGGGATGTTGTTGAGAGGTGGAGGGAATGCTTTGAGGACCTCCTCAATCCCACCAACACGCCCTCCGTGGAAGAGGAAGACCCTGGGGGTTCGGGTGAGGGTCCGCCCATCACTGGAGTGGAGGTCACTGAGGTTGTCAAAAAGCTCCTCGGTGGTCGAGCTCCGGGGTTGGACAAGATCCGCCCGGAATATCTCAGGGCTCTGGATGTTGTAGGACTGTCTTGGTTGACACGTCTCTGCAACATCGCGTGGTCATCGGGGGCTGTACCTCTGGATTGGCAAACTGGGGTGGTGGTCCCAATTTTTAAGAAGGGGGACCGGAGGGGGTGTTCCAATTATCGGGGAATTACACTCCTCAGCCTACCTGGGAAAGTCTATGCAGGGGTACTAGAGAGGAGGATCCGACCGATAGTCGAACCTCGGATTCAGGAGGAACAATGTGGTTTTCGTCCTGGCCGCAGCACTCTTGACCAACTCTATACACTCCACAGAATTCTGGAGGGGGCATGGGAGTTTGCCCAATCTGTCCACGTGTGCTTTGTGGATTTGGAGAAGGCTTTCGACCGTGTCCCTCGAACGATCTTGTGGGGCGTGCTCCGAGAGTACGGCGTTCCAGATCCGTTGCTACGAGCTATTTGGTCGCTGTATCACCGGAGCCAGAGTTTGGTCCGTATTGGTAACAGCAGGTCGGATTCGTTTCCAGTGGGAGTCGGAGTCCACCGAGGCTGTCCTTTGTCACCGATTCTGTTCAGAATTTTTATGGACAGAATTTATAGGCGCAGTCGAGGCGATGAGGGGTTCTGGTTTGGTGGCCATCGGATATCATCTCTGCTTTGTGCGGATGATGTTGTCCTTTTGGCTTCATCAAGTCGGGCCCTCCAGCTCTCATTGGAGCGATTCGCAGCTGACTGCGAAGCAGCCGGGATGAAGATCAGTACCTCAAAGTCCGAGGCCATGGTTCTCAGTCGGACAATGGTGGAATGCACTCTCCGGGTCGGGAATGAGGTCCTGCCCCAAGGGGAGGAGTTTAAGTATCTCGGGGTCTTGTTTACGAGTGAGGGAAGGATGGAGCGAGAGATCGACAGACGGATCGCTGCAGCCTCTGCTGTTAAGCGGTGCCTGTACCGGTCCGTCGTGGTGAAGAAGGAGCTGAGCCGCAAGGCAAAGCTCTCAACTTACCAGTCGATCTACGTTCCAACCCTCACCTATGGTCACGAGCTTTGGGTAAAGACAAGATCACGGATACAAGAGGCTGAAATGAGCTTCCTTCGCCGAGTGGCGGGGTTCTCCCTTAGAGATAAGGTGAGAAGCTCCGCCATCCGGGGAGAGCTCGGAGTAGATCCGCTGCTCCTCCGCATTGAGAGGGGCCAGTTGAGGTGGCTCGGGCATCTGGTCAGAATGCCCCCCGGACGCCTCCCTGGTGTGGTGTTTCGGGCATGTCCAACCGGGAAGAGACCCCGGGGTCGACCTAGAACACGCTGGAGGGACTATGTCTCTCGGCTTGTCTGGGACCGCCTCGGTGTCCCCCCGGGAGAGTTGGAGGAAGTGGCTCGGGAGAGGGACGTCTGGTCCTCTTTGCTAAGGTTGCTGCCTCCGCGACCCGACCCTGGACTAAGCGGAAGAAGATGATGATGATGATGATGATGATGATGTTCCCTATGGTGTAGGGAAAAGCACTAAGAAAACGATATGAAGTGCAGGAAACACTATTTATAGTTGTGTGTGTGTGTGTGTGTGTGGGTAGAAATGTTTTTTTTTTTTTCTTCCCCTACCTATAAGGGGCATCACAGAAGATAATTGAAAAGCACTGCACAAGGCGTTCTCGGAGCACAGAAGAATACAAGGCTAATCAGCTCAGAAAAGGCATTTCCCCAGGAGAGCTCGTAAAACAAAATTTTGCTCATTGGATGGGGCAGATTTTTGGTGGGATCGAAGCTTGTATCAGGGAAAATTCATTATAAAAGACACTTGTAAGTCAAGGTACTACTGTATCAAGCTACATTTCCATTTTATTATAGCTCCTGAGCAAAGCACCATAGTCATGGACCATGTCTATGTTTGTCCTGTGTTTGTCTGATGTCAACCCATGCCCACCACAAGAAACCCAATAAGTTTGCCACATTGCTGAGTTGGTACCGTTTCTTTATCTTCTTCCACTTGTTCCAGGGTTGGGTCGTGGGGGCAGCAGCTTAAGCAGTGAGATCTCTCTCCCCAGACACTTTCTCCAGCTCTTCCGTTGGGCCACCAACACATTTCCAAACCAGCTGCAAAACGTAGGTCCTCCAGAGTGTTCTGGGTCTCTTGCCAAAAACACCACAACAGAGACATTCAGAAGGAATTCTAATCAGATTCCCGAGCCACCTCAACTGGCTCCTCTCAAAGCTAGAGTTGCAGTTTTATTCTAAGCTCTTCCCGGATGACACAACTTCTCACACTAACTAAGGGAGAGCCCTCCCACGCAGCGAAGGAAGCTTAATTCGCGATCTTTCTCTTTCTGTCAGTACCCAAAGCTCACAACCATAGATAAGGATAGGAAAATTTACTTCTGGCTCAGCACCCTTTTCACCACAACAGACTGGTACGAGCTCTGCTTTACAGTAGAGAGTGAACTGATCCATCTCTTGATCTCCTGCTCCATCCTTCCCTCACTCATGAGCAAGACTCTGAGATACTTGAACTCTGCCATTTCAGATAGGACCTCATCCAAGACCCAGAGAGTGCATTCCACCCTTTTCCAGCTGAGAACCATGAACTCGGACTTCAATGTGCTGATTTTCATCCCGGTCACTTCACACTCGGTCACAAATCAACCTAACCAGGGCTGAAGGTGCTAGACTGATGGAGCCAAAAACACAACATCGTCCACAACAAACAGGCGAGATCCTATTTCCACCAAACCAGAACCCCTCAACGCCCTTGGTTCTGCCTAAAAAAAAATCTATCAATAAATAGTACTATTTTTAAGTGAGTACGGTACTATTGTAGTGAGTTGATACTGACTAGTTGTTAAGTATCATTGACTTGCGTAACAACAAGCAACAATAAAAACAAAAGCAGTCTTACTATGAATAAGTGAAAAACAAAAACCCCACAATTTAACTCAGGTAGGCAGACAGCCTTGAATAATACTTAAATAAATGTTAGCAGAACAAAAATGAAATGAGAAGCTTGAGAACATGAGTTCATTAAACATATGTAAACTAGCAAGACAGCATTTGATTGCAACATTAAACACAATGTGTACCTCCATTTGTCCTAATGCTACAGACGCACATTAACATGGGTCTAACCGTGCTTTTGGTCGAGAAAGTATGACAAGTAATTCATCCCGGGCAGTGGTGCCTCATTGGTTAAGGCAAGTTTAATATTAATAATCAAAAAAGTCTTCAGAAGTATGTGCAACAATGGCAATAAATAAATAATAATAATTTTTTAAAAATGATATATTTTTATATTAAAATTAATTATGAGCCAGGGCAGTAATGGCTCAGTGGTTCAAGTGCTGGCTTACGAATACGAAGGTTGGGGGTTCAAGCCTCACCATCACCGAGTTGTCACTGCTGTCCCCTTCACTGTCTGTGGTGAGAGGCATGTAAAAGAACCAATAATGAAGAGTAGGTCATTGATTGGACTGCCGTTGACCATGTTTTCTACCCTGCGTTGCCCTGGAGAGCTGTCCAGAGTGTACCCTGCCCTTGCCCAGAGTCAGCTGATATGGACCTGCCACCCTCCCTGTAACCCTATGTAGGATTAAAGTTGTTCAGAAAAAGAATGTATAAATTAGTTATTCACTCTTTTCTTGATAGCTTTTTAACCTAGACAACAAACACAGCCATTCAGACTTGCATTCACACCTAGAGACAAATCTAGGTTATTCAGTAAGCCTAATGTGTGCCTTTGAACTATGTGAGAAAACCAGAGCACCAGGAAGACACCCATGCAAGCAAAACAAAAACATGCCAACTCTACACAAACACTTTCACCAGGGAGGGGCCTCAAACCCAGAACCTTTTTTGCTACACCACCATGCCGCGCAGCACAAAATTATTATTGCTATTATTATTACTATTAGCAATAAGTATTAATACTAACAGTTTTACTAAGGTTAATTTACCTTTTTGATCTATTCAGCAGTAGCTAAAATTAAAAGTCAACCTACAGCCAGAATCTTAATGCATACATTTACCAGTAAAATTGTATACAACTTTATTTATTTACTTATTTCATGGTTAATCCTTCAGCAAAGAATGATCACAGCAGACTAATGATCAGATATGTCTTTCAGTTCTACAACTGAAGATATCTTTTAGATCAGAGTCTATATATCTTCAAGAACCTCATTTAAATCCAGTTGCTATGACCTTGAGTAAGAATCTACACAGAAATATATTAATAAGCAAAACTCTAAAAGATAGATTTCTTTGAGAGGGCTTCTTTGTTGACAGTATTATTCCTACAACGCAATTCGTATGAAAACGTGTGTGGGTGACATGTAGGGTTCGGGTGGAGTAATTTGTTGTATTTTATACAACTTCATTACAAAACAGTAAACAACAACAAATCAACAGTGCAATCTGTCTTGATCTGTTTCATTCCTGGCTGTTTTGCTAATAATATTGCTGTCAAATTTAGATAATCAAGTCATGAAACATTTATACAGACTGTGTTTCTGTAGTCAAGTAATTTCATATAAACAGGTGTAGGCAGTCATGCAGTGCATCTTGCCAAATAGGTCATTAAAAACAGTGATATAAAAAGAAATTAATAACTTAGTCATTTCAGGAACATAATTTTTTGTTTATAGTTCCAAATCATAGGTTTTATTTTCCATGTGCGGTCATGTGGTATACGTACTAATATTTAGTGTGCCGACAAGAGTGCAGCCTGCTTTTCAATTACAGCCTTTATGATCATAATGTTACTCAAGACTTTGTGTTTGAGATTTTTTCCCCCACAAGCTATATTATGCTATAATATCTTGTCTGTTGCAGATCTGCAAGTTTAAAATTAAAAATAGTTTTAAAGACGTATGTGTAACAATGACAATAAACACATAAATAATACTAATTTATTATATATAGTGGTACCTTGTCTTCTATAATGTTTTAGATACGTTTATGTAATTTCAGGTTACATATCTGAATAAAAATTTACTATTGTACAAATTAACTCCTTTATACTTTTTTAATTACTCCTAGTGCTGTTTTGCTAAAATACCAAAGTGAATTGTGTTTAACTGAAGTGAATTAAAAAAATGTGTGTGATTACTAGGGGAAGGAATCACCGGGACCACTTGATACATTTTTTTTCCCCACTCAAACTCTCATCATAACTAAAATAGTCTAGCCTCATACCTATCACCTAAATAGAACATAACACTGTGTCTGTAATTTCTTTTTTCCTGTTTCTGCCTTCATGGCTACAAACACAAATTATAGGTTGTATCTTTGTCTGTATGATAATGAGCAACTTCTCATCTAAGGACTGTTAGGAGAACACTGAGTAGTCAAACGTTTATGATCCTAAACACACCAACTGGCATTAGCAGAAGCTAACACTTGCTCAGAAAATCAGCTGTTAAAACACATTAAACAAGTATGGCGGGATCCAGCGGACTACTCGGAATGTGTGCGCGTGTGTGCGCACATGCGAGCACACACACATTTAAACAAGTCATGACATGAGCTAGCAGCAGGGCAGAGGGAAAGAGACAAAGAGAACGAGAAAGGAAAATATGGTGGAGTCGACTGTGTCAGTTATGGTTATGTCACATAAAGTACAATGTGAATGGCTCCCTGAGTGCTATATCCTAACATCAAGTCATTAATATACTTTGTTTTTCTGCTAAAATAATCCCAATCAAAACTCTTTACTTGAAATTACATCATTTCTCATGCCAGCCTTCATAATCCCCACCTTGATCGTGGAATACCTCGGGTCCTGGACATCTCTGTGTACTAACACTTAACTCAACAAAAAATTAAACTGCCGGCCATATCTGAGCTGAAGTGGGTGTGTTGGACCAGGGAAAGTACTGCATTGTACAGGACAAAACTGTTAGGGAGGAGTTATCTTAAAGCAGCAACATGAGTGTTTCTATGCTATTTCTGAAATCATATCGCAAAGATAGTAACAAGCTTCTTTTTTATCTTTGTCTCTTCTGATGATCTTTCCATGAAAACTGCTTTTGCATGTAGCATTATAGAAAGGAAAACACCAGGACCACTCCTGTCTCAGCAAAACGTCCTGCAAGACCAGAGTCAAAAGCAGCAGTTTTAATTTGCCTTACTAGTCAGCATTTTTTTTTTTTTATTTCTTCATTTCGTTAATTTGCCAAAGCACTTAGCCCTATTTGCACCAGGTTCTGGACGAAGGTGGACTACATCTTGAAATTGGCATGTAGATCTGCCATTGATGTTGCATTTGAATATCAAACATTAATGTACAGGCTATAATCGAGCAGTATCGAGCAAAACGTTCTACAGTATAGTATAGTCCCTGGGTGTGCCAGCACGTCCAAATCACAAACCGATTTAAGATGAGGTAGCAGGAAATGTAGTCTCTCAGAGTCTCTATTTCAATTTCTGTCAAAAATGAAAACTATTCCCAAACAAAACTGTAGCTTCTGTTTTTTTGGACAAATTCGATTCTCGACTCAATAAGAGTTAATTTTCAGATTTTTCCTTTTTGTTCCCCGTTATATTTGGTTCGTGTGATTAACAAGCATATTTCTCCACATTCAAAAGCTGGACCGACCACCAACGTGGTCTGGAAAACTCATTCAGAATATATTACAAGCAGCTTGTTTTACTTATGTCTCTTTTAAGCCAAAATGACAGCTTAATAAATACAAGGCAATTGCCGGTTCTGAGTGGGAAATAAGTGACCATTGGCATAAAATCAGACAGAATTTAACCAAATTGTAAGAAAAATTATCAGCAATGAGTGATAACTAAGATTTTATTACTGGCGTGGTGACCCCTGATAAAGGGAAAAAGCCAAAAGGAAATCATCATCATTCATGTCTTTGGACTGTGAGAGGAAACCAAAGTACCTGGAGGAAACCCACGCAAAAACAGGACATGAGTGTCAGTGGTGGGTCAGTGGTTAACGCAATGGGTTACTTATCCAAAGCTTGAGGTTCAATCTCCAGTGCCATCATTGTTGGGCCCTTGAACAAAAAAAAAACCCAACCCTCATTTGCTCAGTTGTATAAAAAAAATATAATTCTAAGTTGTACTGGCTAAGGCTGACAAGCAAACTCCATAAATGTTACAGCTCCCAAGACAAAATATCTGAAACATACTGCCATCTGAGAAATCATTTCTATTGTCCAGCCCTCTGTGGTCATGTTTTGTCCCCAAAACAGCCTTTGATGGTATTTGGTTGATGCTTGTTGTTTAATTGATCTCAAAGCTAGCTTTATCTTAAGCTCTACTGTTGCTTCTCCCAAAAAGGTGACAACTCACACAAATTTCCTTAGACACTTGTTCAACTCTTCTATATCTTGCAATTAAAATTTGTCTTACTGTGCAAACCACTCTAAAGTATACTGTTAAATTAAGACATTTATGTTTTGACAGAAATGTACAGTGGAACCTCAACTTACGAAAGCCCCAACAAACGAAAAATCCAGATTACAAAAAACATTTTCCTAAAAGTTTCGTCTCTGGATACAAAACAAGTTCACGTTACGAAAGCACCCTCTAAAACATTCAAACAATGCACGAGTTGCTCTCCGATTGACTACATTTCCCAACATCCCGCTCTGCTGGCCTCCCATTGGCTATCTCCCAACATCCCGCCCCACTGGCCTCCCATTGGCTAGGATGGATGGATGTAGCTCCCTCCCATTGGCTATCTCCCAACATCCCACCCCGCTGACTTCCCATTGGCTAGGAGGGATGACGCAGCTCCCTCCCATTGGCTATTATGGAGCACCCATAATGCTTTTCGTATAAAGGACAGAGTTACTGTTGTTTCATGAGTTTTTCAAGTGTACTCATTTCAACTTTATCTTTTGGCTCAGACTTTTAACCTTGCATAAACATTTGTAAGATTATAACTGCCAAGAAGACATGGTTAACACACACGTGCTCACGCACACACACACGCACACACACACACACACACACACACACACACACACACACACATGCACACACACGTGTGTGTATGTGTGTGTGAGATTCTCAGTGCGAGTGAAAAGAAGAAGCGGGCTCGTGGCATGTGGTTGAGTGATATCGCAAAGGAATATGGCCAAACCCGTCTACCATCGGTATGATATTGTAGCAGAAGGAGGCCTTAAAAAGTATGCGTTTATAATTTTTAAAGGGCTTCGGGGGTAGTTTTGGGGGCCTTGGAACGAATCACACATTTTACATGTAAAATGCAGTTCAACTTACCAAAAATCCATGTTCCAAACTTCAAAAAGATAAAAGCCATACTGTGTAGCGTTCTTCATAATTTCTAGGACTGTATTCTTCATAATTTCTAGGATTGGGTATCCAAGGTGTACTCCGCCCTTGCCCCCGAGTCAGCTGAGATGGGCACCAGAACTATACAGACTATACAGTACTGCTGAGACATAGCTAAGTTTGGTTCTCTCATTACCGTAATGGACTTCTTTGATTGATGAGACACATCTTCCTCTTAACATGCTTTCTTTTCATTCAACTCACTATAGATAAACATTCACCATGTACTTCACCAGGAACACCTGTATAGCTGCTTATTTACAATATGGTCAGTCAATCCTGCAGAAACAGCACAGTACATAAAATCATGGTGATAGAAGTATTGTATGATACTCATATCGATCATCAGTAACAGTTTATCTTGGTGCCAATGGGTTGGTTCAAGTAATTCAGAACATGCTAATTTCTTGGGAACTTCACACACAAGTTAGCCAATCACTGAAAGGTAATTAGCAGTAATTTTCTTAAGATAAAGAGAAGCAAACAGTACCTCATATCAAACTTCTAACATTACCTTTGTGCCCACTGTAATAAACAGTGGTATCGGACCACAAACGAAACTGAGTTCCAAAGCTGTTTTCAGTGGATGTGTTCTCGGCTTTTTTTTGCTTGTTTAGGTTTTTTTTTCCTTTTTTGGAATGTTAAATTAAGTGTTGCCAATCTGAAAATTATTAACATAGTAATTTTTTTTTAGATTTCAGTTTTTAATACATTTTAATCAAATTCCACAGAAATTAAAATAAATGTAAAAATTTCTCCAAAAAGAAGGGAATTTTTTTTTTGTTTATTTCTTTCAGCATTCATCATCGTGTGCAATTATTTGTACTCAATATTATAATTTCAAAAAGAATCTAGAAGCATGATAGAGTGGCGGCCCGATGGTAGGGTGCTGGATTACCGATCTCAAGCCTGGGGGGGGGGGGGGGGGGGTGCAAGCCTCTCTGTCAACATTGTCACTGCAACCCCCCCCCACCCCCCCACCCCCGACCCCCAACCCGTGCAGCTAACTGGGTTATCAAAGGCCATGTCTCTCACCGTCTATGATGTGAGGCATGTAAAAGAACCATTGCTGACTTTTGACTAAAGTAAGCTGCATAGGCAGCGTGATTCAGCCCTGTGATGGCCCGGCGAGCGGTCCAGCGTGTACTCTGCCCTTGCCCAGAGTTAGCCGAGATGGGTGCTAGCCTTCTCGTAACCCTAATTAGGATTAAGTGGTTCAGAAAATGAATAACTAAATGAATCTATAATCATTATTTGTCAGATAAAATAATCTTCCCTTGAGTCCCTAAGAGCCTTCCATGGAGCTTTCACAGTGGAAGTATAATAATATATGCAGCCTGTGTAAAAGAGAGAACGAACACCCAACGGCACACTTTCTACCAGCATTTGCTCTGCTTTGCCGACACCTACATACATTAATGTTTTTTTGTAGCTGAAACAGAGCTCCACAGTTGGGTATTAAATGCTATAACATCATGTAACCATATCAAATGTTTATTGTTGCAATTCAAAGCTTAAGCACAGATTTCTATGTCGATAATGAGCCGGGAATCTCACAGGATCTCCAGAAAATAAATGAGCGTTGTGGTACTTTTGCTAGCCGTGCACATTTATACCACTCTTCAAACTCAAGCAAAGTTGCAGAGCAATGTGTGTGTGCAATCAGAAATATATTGGAGCAAACGTTTGAAGAGAACTGGGAGGTGATTTGAGTTAGAAAGACATGGAGACCTTCCACACTACACAATAACATAGTTTGTTGGGCTTTTTTACACCGAGCCTATTGGGTCATCAGGAAGGTGTTTGTTCCTGGTTTCTGTAGCGTGAGGCAACCTCCTCCTGGATGGGACACTCGTCTATCACAGGTTACCTTGCCAGTATTTTTTTTTTTTTTTACTGGTACATATTTACAGTGGAGCCTCGAAATCCAAACACTCTCAAGTGCGGACAAATCGGAATCCGAACAAAAAATCTGGAAGTTCTTCCGACCGGGAAACCAAAAAAAAAACCGAAAAGTCGAACTTGAGAAACGTGCGAGAAAAACCGAGACCGAGAGGGAGGAAAAGTGTGCAACTTGAAGTTGTTGATGCTATGCATGTTCTGGGAAAGTCCGGAAGTTGTTGATACTATGTAAGGTCTGTTAGGGCTTTTACACCAAAGCCTAGTGGCTCATCAGGCCGATGCTTTATGTATCACCCTTATAAAGCTGTCCTGGGTAAGTCCAGAAGTTGTTGATACAGTACTAAAGCTAAAGCTAGCGCTAAAGCACGAAAGCTATCTAATCACGAACGCCATATACCACCTCCAGGGACAAATACAATTTAGAGTGTCTGTCTTCCTGTCGGCTTTTCCCCTTTTACTCGGGAGTCGCTACAGCGAATCATCTGATTTGCATGTTTGATTTGGCAGAGGTTTTTACGTCGGACGCCCTTCCTCTCACAACCCTTTTAGCAAGGGACAGAAACACACTAACGACTTTGCAGTCTACTCTTTACGAAGTCAGCAATGTTTCTTTTACATGCCTCTCACCATAGACAGTGAGGGACATGGCCCACCTTTGATAACCCAGTTAGCCGCACTGGGGGGACAGTGACAACCTTGTGGAGAGTGGGACTCGAACCCCAACCTTTGGATCAGCGATCCAGCGCCCTATACCACTAGACCACCACTTACAATTTAGACAAATACAATTTAGAGTACCGGACAGAAAACCCACAGATCGGCTTATAGGCATAACCGCTGAAACAAAGCTGAAGAGGATGTATGTATGTATCTACAGTGGGGCCAATAAATATTGGGCAATTTAAAAATGTGCAAGTTCACCCACTTAAAAAGAGAAGAGAGATTTGTAATTTTCATCATAGGTACACATCAAGCTTGAAAGACAGAATGTAAAAAAAAAATCCAGGAAATCACATTGGATGATTTTTAAACAATTTATTTGTGAAAATGGGAGGCCAATAAGTATTGGGCAGCCAGCAAAAGTTACTTTTAATACTTTGTAATGTAGCCTTGGTTGGCAATGACAGAGGTCAAACAGTTCCTGTAGTTCTTGATCAGGTCTACACACACTTTAGTTGGTATTTTGGCCCACTCTGCACAGATCTTCTCTAGAGCTGTGATGTTTGAGTGGTGTCGCTTGGCAACTCGAAGTTTTAACTCCCTCCACAGGTTTTCGAATGATTGACTAGTTTCTAGTACTCTAGTGCCTTCCCTGTGAACAATAAACCACAGCCGTGTTCATAGATGAAACGGGGAAATTGTAGTCACTGTACCAGAGATGT
Source organism: Plotosus lineatus (assembly GCA_024760905.1). Classification (NCBI taxonomy): domain Eukaryota; kingdom Metazoa; phylum Chordata; class Actinopteri; order Siluriformes; family Plotosidae; genus Plotosus; species Plotosus lineatus. Next base: position 29,578,698 of record CM045747.1, on the reverse strand, counting down.
GGAGAAACATGGAAATCAAACTAAAGCTTGAACTGCTTGAGCACAGAGCCGAAAGATCAAGAGGGACAGTCTTCTAGCACCAGGAAGAGCGCTGCTAGTCTTTATAGCTAGTGATTAAATGGAAATGATTAAATGTGTGTGTGTGTTTAGCACTCTACCCCGCGTGTTCTAGCCACGCCCCTCTACAACACGCAGTTCAAAAGACGACGGAATGGATTAAGACAATGTACATTATTTGTAATGAGAAAAGCGGATTGGGAATCCGAACAAATCGGAATCCGAGCAGCTGTCTGGAACGGCTGGTACCAAGGCTCCACTGTATACTGCTACGTGAACAAAAAGACACTTGTGGTTAAGACCTTGCCCAAGAGTCAGCACAGTGGGGGTCTAACTGGGATTCGAACACACAACCTCCTGATCATGAGCCCAGCACCCTAACCACTAAGCCACCGGCCTGACAAACACTGTACAATCTTCTTCTTCTCCTTTCGGCTTTTTACCTTTTTCAGAAATCGTCACAGCTAATCATCTGATTCGCACATTTGATTTGGCATAGGTTTTTACGTCGGATGCCCTCCCTGACAGAACCCTTTTTAGCAAGGGACAAACACTGTACAATAAGACATTTAAATTCACAGTGGTCGCAGAAAGAAGGGAAAAAAAATCTTCCCATCACAAGTCTATGAAATCGTAGCTAATGTCTTATTAATATTTAAATGTTCATCTTGATGATTGACAGCCAAGGAAACCTGAACTAATCAATACTTAAACTTTTACAGCCGAAATTGTGAGCATAGCACTTGGCTTACTGCCTAATGGGTTGTATCGGCAATTTAATTCCACCCGATCTCTGGCTTAGTTGACATGCTGTAATGCAATGCCAACACACGTTCTCAATCAGGCATCACAGATTTTTTTAATGCCCTTTTCTCGCTCTCTCTTTTTCAGCAAGATAATCTCACTAATAGCGGATGTAATTGTGCTTGTCTGGTGGCTGGCATGATTTTGATATACATATACTGAAAGCAAGTGTGCTTATTTGTTCCAACTTATGTACTGTGAAGAACTTTAGAAGCGTCAAATATTTCAAACCTGATAACTTCAAACGTCCTTGTTAGACTGTAACAGAGTTAGAGAGATCCGGGCTTTATGTCCACATACCAGCATTACTGCTATCGTAGTCAGGTAACACTAAGTACCTGGTTTTTCCGCCTAATCTGAGTCTCTATCCTCAGGATGCTCAACTGGCTTAATGAGAGTCTCACGTTCATCACCTGGTTAAAGCATTGCTACAGATCTCCTTCTGAGACCTCAGATTAACGTTGAATTTAAAGTTACACTGATACAGCTTACTTTTAAGAAAAAGTACAGTAGGCCATTGACTATTCTTGGTTTTTCACTCATGGTTTTAGTATTTGCGGACTGCCGAGCAACCGACACGTCACTCAAATTCAGCCAATGGCTGTCCTCCTTCCTGCTGATTGGTTGAGATGATGTAACGCCCCTTTTTCCTCATTCACACACAAGTTGTCAATGAGCCTCTTTTTTTGTGTTTTAATTATCAGTTTTAAGCTCTATGATACCACTCAAACGCTGTGCGTCTTCTCCGGCTAAGCGATAAGAAAACACTGGATGTCTCTTCTGAGGAAATAGGACTTTCTCCTGAAGAAACGACAGTTTCCTCTGAACTGTTGTATTAAAGTCTTTTTCAATTATTATTCCAGTACAGTATCAGTCGGCTGCAAAGCCATCAGCGTGTTTCTGTCCCTTGCTAAAGGGTTGTGTCAGGAAGGGCATCCGACGTAAAAACCTATGCCAAATCAAATGTGCGAATCATTCGCTGTGGCGAACCCTGATAAGGGGGAAAAGCCGAAAGGAAATCTCATTCCAGTACAGTATCTAAGTTAATGTTTGTGCGTGAGATTTTATGTTCTGTTGAATGTTTAACAAATGATACCAAAAGGATAAACTTTATTACGCTTCATGTCCTTTTACATTGAATTTGGAGTGACGTCTCCAAGTCTAGTCTCCGAGTGCCTAGAGGGCGATGTCACGGAGTTCTCGGAGTAAAATTGTTTCTTTGTTCCTTTTAATTTGCTTTATTTGTTCATGTTTTGCACTATGCTTGTCTATGACTGGTCGACAGCTATGAGATCAGAGTGTCTTCAGGCGTGTATAACTAAGCACGTTCAACTCCTGAGCTAATATGCTATGGTAGTTCAATGCTAGCCGCACCCCGGCTAACAATAAGCCCAGGCGGAGTTTTCAGAGTCATGTTTTTTTTTTTTGTTTTGTTTTATTTGTTCATGTTTTGCACTATACTCATCTATGACTGGTCAACCCAACTACAGCTATGAGATCGGAGTGTCTTCAGGTGTATATAATTAAGCACGCTCAACTCCTGAGCTAATATGCTATGGTAGCTCAATGCTACCTAGCCGCATCCCGGCTAACATTCAACCCAGGCGGGGAGGGGCCGAACGAAGGTGGACGAGCTTCATGCTCAGATTGCAGCGCTGAGAGATCTAAAGGACTACTCCTTGCTGTGTTTCTGTGAAATATGACTCGAGGAGAGTACACCCGACGAGGCGATTGCACCAGCTGGCTACATGGCCTTCATCCCGTGCAATCCCAAGGGCCAGAGTCATCGTTCAGCCCCTTCCCGCCTGGGCTAATTGTTAGCCGGGGTGCGGCCATCATTGAGCTACCATAGCATATTAGCTCATGATAGGAGTTGTTGCGTGCTTAGTTGCCTGAAGCTGAAGCTGCTTATAGCTGTAGTAGAGTCAACCGGTCATAGGCGAGCATAGTGCAAAATATGAACAAACAAAACAATAAAACAAAACAAAATAAAACGAACAAAGAAACAATTTGACTCTGAGAACTCTGCTACGTAGCCCTCTAGGCCCTCAGGAGAAAGTCTTATTTCTTCAGAAGAGACATCCAGCATTTTCTATCGCTTAGCCGGAGAAGACGCACAGCGTTTGAGTGGCATCATAGAGCTTAACTGGTAATTAAAACACACAAAAATGAGGCCTATTGACAGCTTGTGCACGAATGAGGAAAAAGGGGCGTAACATTATCTCAACTAATCAGCAGGAAGGAGGACAGCCATTGGCTGAAATTGAGTGACGTGTCAGTTGCTTGGCAGTCCATGAATACTCAAACTGTGAGTGCAAAACCACGAATATTAAAGGGCCTACTGTACTCGCGTTGTGAATGGGCACCGCGATGTTTGTTATTGTGATGACGTCTCTTTAAGGCAGTGCTTCTCAATTATTTTCTGCCAACCCCCCAGGAAGAGGAAAACATTTCGCCCTCCCTCACCCCCCATATAAACACTGTAGTGTTATTTGTCTAAGAATTGTTATAAGTAATCCTCTGCATAACACTGTATCCTTATTAACATAATAAATCCTTATTATCATTATGGAATACAAAAAAATGAATAAATATAGATCAATTTCCAACAAAGAATAACTTTATTAAAAAAATTTTAGTCTTTAAACAAAAAGATTTAAAGTGCATCAATTTGCCTGAAATAAAAAAGTTATTTAAACTGTAAACATTTTTGACCAACAATTTGAAGCGCTCAATACTGAAAAATACAATTACATAAAATAATAATAAATTCAAGTTGATCAGCAATATTAACTCAGCAGCACAATATATAAAACACTTCAACCTACGAAACAAAATCAAATAAGACAATTTGTGTATATATATATATATATATATATATATATATATATATATATATATATATATATATATACACACACACACACACACACACACACACACACACACACACACACACACACACACACACACACACACACATCTGCCACTAAGAGTATTACATTTTAAAATATGTCTTTTTTTGGCTCTCTTACTCAAAAAGGTTCCCAATCCCTGCTTTAAGGTAAGGAATCTATGGTGTCTCTATGATTAAATGATTCCTTCTGCACCATGAACAAGAAGTAAGTCGACTAGGAAGAAAAAGTCTATTGATGGGACAGTCTGGTCACAGAGTACACCTTGATCGTCAACATTGTTTGTTTTATTGCAACATGATGGTGCTGAGACTTGACCTGAATGAGTAAAGCAAGAATGCACTATAATGTGCCATAATCAAAACTGCTGAAGGTGGCATAACAAAATATTAACGTGCGCAACATTATGGGGGGCTGGGTAGTGTAATTATGCCTGCACTATTTTAATGACTAACAAAAGTCATTTACTTTTATATGGCAAAAAACTACTGTTTTCTATGTATTAAATGTTTCAGGCTTCTAAAAGTAAGAATGAATTTCATGTGACTAGCGACTATAAGCATGATTTTCTTCCCACACTTAACTAAAAAAATCCACATGCAGCTCATTCCCTGGAGACCAAACAGAAGCAAAAGTCGACAGAGTAGAGCTTGCCCCCAGCTCCTGCAGGCTTGGGCAACACCCAAAATTACAAAAAGCACATTGACAAAGCTCATGACTCACCTGCTGCCAGGCTTACACACTTCTATTTACATCACTCAACTTTGGGTTTCTAGGTGTGTGGAGAGGCTTTCAGCCATACTTTTGTCAGCTCGACTACAGGTGCTCATAGGTGTGGTTCCCCTCTAGGCTAAAAACAAGTTGGGTACAGAGCACTACTATTGCAGAATGCTATGGGTTTCTACAATTGTTCCCATTTACTTATGTGTGTTATTTCATGTGATTTGTTTACTATTCATTCATTTTCTGTAATTGCTTAATCCTAATATCCTAATTAGGGTCACGGGGAGGCTGGCGCCCATCCCAGCCAACTCCTGGGGAGGGCAGATTACACCCAGGACAGCTCGACAGGCCATAGCAAGGGAGAAACATGCTGACAGCTATGCAGAGTACAGTGATCCCCTGCTACTTGGCGCTTCAGTTCCTGCGGCTTCAGTTCATCGCGGGTTTTTCAAAAATATTCATTGAAAAATAAAAAAAATAAGGAAATTAAGGAAGAAATGGGGGAAAGTTAAGGCAAATGCCACAAAAACAAGGTCAATTATGCAAAAAAAAAAAAAAAAAAAACCCTAAACAAATACAAAACAAAAAACAACCCAAAATCGCCCATCAAAACTACTTACATTTTTATGAGGTGTGCATCTGAGCGTGCGCGCATCTGTACATGTGTATTTATATTTTATTTACATCTCATGTATTATTTTTAAATGTTTAATTGTTATTACAGACACTCCCCGCTTTGTTTATTCATTTTCTGTACTTTTCGATTTTACATTTTTTAAAAAAAGAAAAAATTATAAGTCAAATTTTGAGTTTAGCATGCTGTCTGTAGTACGAGACATACCTAGGTAGTACGCTGATGTAGTACGCTACTTACGCATGACGCTGCGTCAATTGTTTACAAACGACAGACTGAACTTGCCCTGCTTTTTCCCAGTTCGCCACGTGTTACCCTTGTGTTAAGACGTCATCTTTGTGATCTTTGTGTTTACAGACACTCCGCTCCCCGACATACATTTTTAATTGGTTCCGGACAGCCGAACACAAGTTGAAAGTGAACGTTGTTACAGTGACGTATGACATGTGACGCTCATACTGTACTATACATCCATAAATACCATTACCGTATCTCATAAAACTGCCCAAAATCTATTATAAACATAACATTATAAAATGACATAAAATATATCAAATAATGTCTGTCTTCCTTTCGGCTTTTTGCCTTTTACTCGGGAGTCGCCACAGCGAATCATCTGATTCGCACATTTTTGATTTGGCAGAGGTTTTTACGTCGGATGCCCTTCCTGTCACAACCCTTTTAGCAAGGGACAGAAACACGCTGACGACTTTGCAGCCTACTCTTTACGAAAGTCAGCGATGGTTCTTTTACATGCCTCTCACCATAAACAGTGAGAGACATGGCCCGCCTTTGATAACCCAGTTAGCTGCACTGGGGGGGACAGTGACAACGTTGTGGAGAGTGGGACTCGAACCGCCAACCTTGGGATCAGCGATCCAGCGCCCTATACCATTATGCACCACTGCCACTATCAAATATATCAAATAATATCAACATTAATTTCAAATAAGTCACATACCGAGCCACTTTACATGAAGCTTAAAACAGCCAATCAACGCTTACAATATGTGTGCTCAACAGTAGTGTACTTGCAAAAGTAGTGTACTTGCTGAGGGTTATACAGACTTCTGGTCTTTCAAGTTCACAAGGGTGCCGTTGAACTCGTTTAGAACACGGTCTACACTGATGTGAATCCCAGCAAAGCGAATAGTTCTTTCTTTTGTGTAAGTAAGTAAGTAAACTTTATTCAAGAGATGCATACTAAGAACAAGTACAAAACCTAATGAATATTATATAAAAATAAGTATACACTCTTAGGATTCTAATAAAAGATAATAAATATCTGTAATTGTTCTATAATTTGTGCATTCAAGTTTTCATTCATTTTACAACTCTCTTTGCTTAACGAAAGGTGGGCAGTGGTGGTCTAGTGGTATAGGGCACTGGATCGCTGATCCAAAGGTTGGGGGTTCGAGTCCTACTTTCCACAAGGTTGTCACTGTCTCCCCCAGTGTGGCTAACTGGGTTATCAAAGGCGGGCCATGTCTCTCACTGTCTATGGTGAGAGGCATGTAAAAGAACCATTGATGACTTTCGTAAAGAGTAGGCTGCAAAGTCGTCAGCGTGTTTCTGTCCCTTGATAAAAAGGGTTGTGACAGGAAGGGCATCCGACGTAAAAATCTCTGCCAAATCAAACCTGCGAATCAGATGATTCGCTGTGGCGACTCCCGAGTAAAAGGGAAAAAGCCGAAAGGAAGACAGACTGCTTAACTGAGTATGCATTAGATTGTGCCAATCTGAGCAGATAGTTAATTCATCTCTGTGTATAAGACTTGCTCCCATGCTAGTAGTCTTACACTTCTGACCAACCATATTTGCTTAGACAAAAGTCCACAAAACAGTGTAAACACAAAGATCACAGAGACGACACAAGGGGAACACGCTATATAACTGATATATATATATATATATATATATATATATATATATATATACACACTTCTCAAAAAATTAGCATATTGTGATAAAGTTCATTATTTTCTGTAATTTACTGATAAAAATTAAACTTTCATATATTTTAGATTCATTGCACACCAATTGAAATATTTCATTTCTTTTATTGTTTTAATACTGATGATTTTGGCATACAGCTCATGAAAACCAAAAATCCCAATCTCAAAAAAATTAGCATATTTCATCTGACCAATAAAAAAAAGGTGTTTTTAATACAAAAAAAGTTAACCTTCAAATAATTATGTTCAGTTGTGCACTCAATACTTGGTCGGGAATCCTTTTGCAGAAATGACTGCTTCAATGCGGCGTGGCATGGAGGCCCAGGGTGCTTCGATAGCGGCCTTAAGCTCATCCACAGTGTTTGGTCTGGTGTCTCTCAACTTTCTCTTCACAATATCCCACAGATTCTTTATGGGGTTCAGGTCAGGAGAGTTGACAGGCCAATTGAGCACAGTAATACCATGGTCAGCAAACCATTTACCAGTGGTTTTGGCACTGTGAGCAGGTGCCAGGTCGTGCTGAAAAATGAAATCTTAATCTCCATAAAGCTTTTCAGCAGATGGAAGCATGAAGTGCTCCAAAATCTCCTGATAGCTAGCTGCATTGACCCTGCCCTTGATAAAACACAGTGGACCAACACCAGCAGCTGACATGGCACCCCAGACCATCACTGACTGTGGGTACTTGACACTGGACTTCAGGCATTTTGGTATTTCCTTCTCCCCAGTCTTCCTCCAGACTCTGGCACCTTGATTTCCGAATGACATGCAAAATTTGCTTTCATCTGAAAAAAGTACTTTGGACCACTGAGCAACAGTCCAGTGCTGCTTCTCTGTGGTCCAGGTCAGGTGCTTCTGCCGCTTTTTCTGGTTCAAAAGTGGCTTGACTTGGGGAATGCGACACCTGTAGCCCATTTCCTGCACACGCCTGTGCACGGTGGCTCTGGATGTTTCTACTCCAGACTCAGTCCACTGCTTCCCAAGGTGTGGAATCGGCCCTTCTTTCACTTTTTCCTTCCCATAGACGTCCCACTGAGGTGCCTTGATACAACACTCTGGGAACAGCCTATTCGCTCAGAGATTTCTTTCTGTGTCTTACCCTCTTGCTTGAGGGTGTCAATGATGGCCTTCTGCACAGCAGTCAAGTCGGCAGTCTTACACATGATTGCGGTTTTGAGTAACTCCCAAACTGGGAGTTTTTAAAAGCCTCAGGAATCTTTTGCAGGTGTTTCGAGTTAATTCGTTGGCCATTGTTTTACATATAGTTGATGTGTGCACAGAGATGTTGGACTGTGCCAGTGATTTCTGTAAGTCTTTAGCAGACACTCTAGGGTTTTTTTTTTACCTCTGAATATTCTGTGTTGAACTCTTGGGTCATCTTTGGTGGACGGCCACTCCTTGGGAGAGAAGCAACAGTGCCAAACTCTCCATTTGTGGACAACTTCTCTGACTGTCGAATGATGAACATCCAGACTTTTAGAGATGGTTTTGTATCCTTGCCCAGCTTTACACAAATCAACAATTCTTGATTGCAGGTCTTCAGACAGCTCTTTTGAGCAAGCCATGGTGCACATCAGACAATGCTTCTCATTAAGGCAATTCTTCCCAGGTGTGTGTTTTATAGTAGGCAGGGCAGCTTTAAGCCACTCATCAATGATTGGGCACACACCTGACTTAAATCGTTTGGTCAAAATTGGTTTCAATTGGTCTTTAAGTCTCCTTAGGCAGAGGGTTCAGTTACTTATTCCTCCCCCTTCTGTCATTGTTTGCATGCTATCCTCATTAAAATATGAAAATCTATAAATGTTTGGGTGGTTTTAGTTAAAGCAGACACTGTTTTTTCATCTGTGTGATTTTCAAAGATCAGATCACATTTGATGGTGATTCTATGCAGAAATGTGAGAAATTCCAAAAGTTTCAGATACTTTTTCATACCACTGTATATATAGATAAACGAAATATACAACTGAACTGTGAAGGAGGGGCAAATTCAGTCTGTAGTTTGTAAACAATGGACGCAGCGTCATTACGTCAGCGTACTACGTAGGTACGTCTAAACTCAAATTTTGACTTTTTTTCCTGAAAAAAGACATAAAATTGGCAAAAAAAAAAAAAAAAAAAAAAAACGTAAAACGGATGAACGTAAGTCGGGGAGCGTCTGTACATCGTTTTGCGTACTTTTGTAACCCTAAGCAAATATGGTTGGTCAGAATCTTAAGCCTACTAGTGATAGTGGTAATCAGAAAAAGTGGCAAGCCATCTCCTTAGAAACCAAGATGGCTATTATCAAGAAATTTGATGCTGGTGAAAAACGCAAATGTTGCACGTTTTTTCAAATGGCTCCGTCGACCATCGGAACCATGTACAAGCAGAATGATCGCATCAAAGAGCATGTTAAAGGTTATATTTGATACTGTATTTGATATTTGATTCGTGAATTTGATTAAAATTTATCTATTTGAAATTATTTTGCTTTAATTTATTTTATTTGAAATTAATGTTGGTATTATTTGATATTATTTTACAATGTTATAATAATTGATTTAGGGGTGTTTTATGAGATACGGTCATGGTATTTATGGACGTATAGTACAGTATGAACGTTATACGTCACTGGAACATACAGTAACAACTTATGTTTGTCACCTTATGTTCGGCCGTTCGGAACCTGACTAAAACCTAAGTCAGGGAGCGTCTGTATAAGTATTTATAGCATTGAATATGTATTTATTAATATTATATACACATATACATGTACGTCAGTCGGGGGGGGGTTTAATCCTACTTTGTGGAATTCGGTGGTCGCGGGGGGAGCTCAGTCACAATTAACCGCAGAAAGTGAGGGATCCCTGTAATTCTTACAAGAGGGCAGAAAAGCAGAGATTACTATTACTGCAATGAAGAAAACGAAAAAAGCTAAAAACTAATTGTGGGCTAAAAGCTAGATGGTCACAGCTAGAAGAATAGCTCGCACATGGAGGTTTGAGCAACGTGCTGCAGGGAGAGGCTTGTCAACAGTGCAGTTGCATCTCCATGTCCAGGTAGTTGTCAAGGAGATGAATATAAATGACTTTGCGTGAAGACTTTCTTGGTGTTACCGCTACATGCAACACAACCCCGTCTCTATATCAGAGCGAGGACCACAATGTCCGTAAACTGCCAGCAGATTCCCAAGGCAAGGTAGACAGTTTCCATGAGTTTGCGACGATAGTCCAGTGCGACTTATGTTTTTTCCTTCTTTATTATGCATTTTTGGCCAGTGCGACTTGTACTCCGGAGTGACGTATAGTCAAGAAAATATGGTATTTCTTATGCATTATTTTTGAATGTTATTATAAGTATTTATAGCTTTGAATATGTATTTATTGATATCATATATACATAAGTATATGTCAGTGGACAGAATCTGTCCCGATTCCCATTCCAAAAAAGAAAATGAATAAAAAAAAAAAAAAAAAGAAAAAGAAAATGCAGTGACTACCGGATAATTAGCCTCATAAGCTACACAAGCCACAAGCAAGGTTATGCTCCCAATCATTCTTGAACGCATTTGCCCAAAAGTTGATTTAATTCTTAGTGAAGAACAAGCTGGCTTCAGGAAAGATCGCAGCACAGTGGAGCAAATTCTCAACTTTATGTGAAAATCATCGTAACGACCAAAAGAAATTATTTCACAACTTTATCAATTTCAAAAAAGCATTTGATTGGTGCTGCCATGGCGCATTATGGCATACAATGAAGAAGCAAGGAATTGGACAAAACATGATGAAATTAATACAGCAGCTCTTTGAAAACGAAAAAACAACAGTCCTCACTGGAGACACCAATAGCGATTGGTTCACATCAACTGTTGGAGGCTGTATCCTCTCACCCACTCTGTTTAACCTGTTTCTCAAAAGAATTATGGTCGATGCTTTAGCAAACTATGAAGGAGGCCCAAGCAGTGAAGGAAGAACTGTTTATAACTTGCATTTCGCAGATGACATAGACCTTATTGCTAACACTGAGGAAGAGTTGAGAACAATCACTGCAAGACTGGATGCAACCGCGCACAGCCATGGCATGGAAATTAGCAGCAAGAAAACTAAAGTGATGGTTACGGGTAGAGGCGAGAGCTGTCAGATTGTTGTGCCTCTTAATGGAGAAGATCTGTAACAAGTGAAAAGATTCAAGTATTTCAGCTCAGTGATCACAGAAAAGGCGACAAGTGAGGATGAAGTGAAATGCAGAATTGGCGCAGCAACAAGTGCCTTGGCAAAACTGAAGAAAATTTAGAATTCTCGAAATCTGAATCTGAAACGGAAGATACGACTCGTGAATGCAATGGTTACCAGTACTCTGATGTATGGATGCGAAAGTTGAACAACAACAAAGAAAATATGCAAGAAGATCGAAGCTATTGAAATGAAATACCACCGTCGTCTACTCTCTGCGATCTCATGGAAAGACAAAAAAACATATGAGTTTGTTTAGAAAAAGACCTGCAAAATTACTGCCAATAGCCACCCAGAGAGATTCCTGGAAGTCGTAATGCGCAGGAAGCTTATTTTCTTTGGTCACCAAGTGAGATGAGATGTTCTAACAAAAATGGCTTATGCAGGGAACCATCAATGGAAAGAGGTACAAGGGTAGACCACAGTGAATTTGGCTGAATGATATCCAGGATTGGTCTGGAATTGCCAGCATGACCAGACTATATCACCTGATGGAAAACAGAATGGACTGGCGAAGAAGAGTCAAACAGTGGGTGCGCCAACGGTCTAATTGACTATGGTCTCAATGATGAATGATGATGATACATCAGTCAGAGGGTCAAACCTACTTCGTGGAAATTCAGCATCCACGGATGGTCTCAGTCCCCATTAACCACGAAAAGTGAGGGATCACTGTAGTATGCAGCCTACTCTTGATGAAAGTGAGTAATGGTTCTTGTACAGCTTCTCACCATAAGCAGTGAGAGACATGGCAGACCTTTGATAACATAGCTGGCTGCACTGAAGGGACAGCAGTGACAACCGCTGACAGTGGTGCTTGAACCCCCCACCTTGGGATTAGTAATCCAGCACTTTACCACCGGGCCACCACTGCCAGCAAAGTAAAATATAGACAGCCGTCAACGTACGACCGCATTTGGTTCCGACAGACTGGTCGTAAAGCGATCTGGTCGTATGTCGACTTTCCATCCAAATACACTCATGCCTCGGTTTAACGGACTAATAGGGGGGGGAACAGTGGTCCGAAGTACCCCATTGTCCGAAGTTTCTGATTCCATATACTTCAATGATTACGTTACGAAAAACTTTTACTTAAGCACACTATGTAATCTGCAAATGTAAATACTGTACCTATACTCTGTAAATGTGCACCATAAGATCAGGGGTCGGGAACGTATGGCTCGCGAGCCAGATGTGGCCATTTTGATGACTGTATCTGGCTCTCAGATAAATCAGGTGGCCTTTCTTAACAGGATAACAAATACACACTTTCACTGTCATTTAAATAAAAATACAAAAAACCCATCAAGTAAAACAAAAACAGATTAATAGATCTCACGCATTTAAATCTATACATATATTTTCAATTCCACATCACTGTGGCACGAAGCGGACAGTCAATCCTTTCTGTACTCATGTGTGGGCGGGTACGATACCTGGAAACTCCAATTTTACTGACTGCACGTGTTGGTTTTGAGTAAAGAGATAAATTTCCCTCGTTCTGATCAGCTCATTTCCACGAAGCCAAGCACAGCTGGCAAGCGAACACAAATGGACAGACATGGAAAAACTTCAACCAGCAGAGCAGCTGATTGCCAAAACTTGGGACGCGCTTCCTGTTACATAAACACTGCAGCGTGCGAGTCCAATAAAATTAGAGTTTCAAGGTATCGGACCCGCCTGTACACAGAAAGGATTGGCTCTTCGCTTCGAGCCACAGTGATGTGGCATTGAAAGTTGATGAATAGATTTGCTCTGAGCTCTGAGCAGTTACAAAGTGAAGCTGCATCATCTCCTGCTTGGCCTTTTAAGATGCTGGCGCTGCCGGCAGCACAAACAGCTGTCGTACGCAACATTCACACTGCACTGCCAGGAATCATGCTTCACAACAGTTGCGGTCGTAAAGTCGATCAGACGTAACTCGCATAGGTCGTAAGTCGACGACTGCCTGTATATTAGAAAATAAAAGTCTGTCAAACTTATTTCTGTAGAATCAGCATTTTCGATGGTATCCAAGTCTTATACCATAACTCCATAATGCTGCATTATGGCTAGAAACTGGAATTAATTAATTATACGCCATATCTGGTATAATGTTTTATATGTCTCATGAAGGTTCATGTTCTGTAACATGATCTTGTTGCATGCTGTTAGATATGGCACCAGGTAATTTACAGTTATGAAAGACTGAGTAGGAATGGAAGTTAGTCTATGTTATAAGTGAAAGGAGCCATATTAATTGAAATGTTAAACAGCCACTTGCTGACTTTTCTTTAAGGGAATAAATACAGTTTGTTCTTTTGTTATGAGAGGATACAGTACTTATCAACCGTTTGGTTCCCTTATACTTCCTTCAAACTGAATGTCCAACCAGGGTTATAGCCATGTTATTTTTTTTTTTCTTAAAAGCCACTGCCCATGTTGTCAAACTGGGATGTCTAATACTCCTAATGACATTTCATGGACAACAGAAAGACCATATTGATGCAGATGGCATAATATTAAATTCTTGAGTCAAACCCATGGGCACACATTCAACATGATGGAAAATCTGCTTGCACAAACAACCTCTTTTTTTAAACATTACACTTTTATAAGCATGACTCCCCTCCCTCCCTCCCTCCCTCTCTCTCTCTCTCTCTCTCTCTCTCTCTCTCTCTCCACATACTACTTCTGACATACCAATGATCCAGATCCTTCTTCTTAGAAACTCTTTGCTCCTGCTGATAATGATCCATATGAACCTAAATATACACTCAAGAACTTCGAAGACAAATGTGACACATATAATATATAAAAATAAATTATATTATATAAATGTATATATTTATGTAAATATATTACATAAATAAATTATATATTTATAATATAAATTGTGGAGCCGGTGGTGTAGTGGTTAGAGTGTTGGGCTCATGATCGGGAGGTTGTGAGTTCAAATCCCACTGAGACCCTCACTGTGCTAAGACCCCTGGGCAAAGTCTCAACCACAAGTGTGCCTCTGTTCACCCAGCAGTATAAATGGGTACCAGTAAAAATATACTGGGAAGGTAACCTGCGATGGACTAGTGTCCCATCCAGGAGGAGTTCAACTCCTGATTGCTTCACGCTACGGAAACCGGGGATAAGCACCGGCCTGATGAGCCGCTAGGCTCGGGTATAAACAATAAAAAATAAAAAAAACATAATAGTTAATCAATCAATCAATCAAATATATAAATAATGTGATGCTGGTGATATAACACTTTACTGAAATTATTTAAGACTTTAATTTAAATTATTTAATTGCTTTAATTTATTTCATTAGCTCATTTGCTACTGGTCACACATAGCTGCGAGCACTGCGGACAGTTCAAGCCTTCAACCCCAGTAGAAAATACACTTACATGATTTAAAATATCTAAATGTTAATTTTAATAGAATACCGTCAAAATCCCTTCTGTAAAAGCAGATGTGTCCACCATGTTGTTAGATCCACAGATGAGCTGTTATCAATTATGATTTTTAATATTTATTATTTCTGGTTTATATTGTTGTGGAAAATCCAAATACAGTGGTACCTCACCTTACGATATTCCCAGCAAACAAAAAATCCAGGTTACAAAAAACATTTTACAAAATTTTTTGTCTCTGTATATGAAACAAGTTCTCCTTACAAAACGCGCCAAACACGCAATCCAAACATTCAAACGCGCCATTCAAACATTAAAACTCGCCATTCAAACATTCAAACAATGCATGAGCTGCTCTCCCATTGACTATCTTCAAACATCCCACCCCGCTGGCCTCCCATTGGCTAGGAGGGATGACGCAGCTACCTCCATCGGCTAGCTCCCACCATCCTGCACCTTTGGCTTCCCATTGGCTAGGAGGGATGATGCAGCTACCTCCCATTGGCTATCTCCCAACATCTCGCACCGCTGGCCAGGAGGGATGACACAGCTTCCTCCCATTGGCTATTATGGAGCTGCATCTCCCATAATGCTTTTCGTGTAAAGGGCAGAGTTGCTGTTGTTTCATGAGTTTTTTGCTTTTTTTTGACTCAGGATTTAACCTATATCAACATCTGTAAGATTATAACTGCTAAGAAGACATGGTCAACACACACGCGCACAGACACGTGCGCACACACACACACGCGCAGGCACGTGTGATTTCTGGTGCGAGTGAAAAGAAGAAGCGGGCTTGTGGCATGCAGTTGAGTGATATCGCAAAGGAATATGTCCAAACCCATCTACCATCGGTACAATATTGAAGCAGAAGGAGGTATTAAATTGTATGCTTTTATAATTTTTAAAGGGTTTAGGGGGTAGTATTGGGGGTCTTGGAACGAATCACACGTTTTACATGTAAAATGCGGTTAAATTACGAAAAATCCAAGTTAAGAAAAAAGGCTCTGGAACAGATTAATTTCGTAAGGTGAGGTACCACTGCCATTTTATATATGCCAATTATAACACTGCTAAAACCCTTATATTGGTTTTCATTCCATATTTGAAGTATATTTATTATTAGAAGATGAACAAGCTACCCAATCAGACCGTGTATACTTAACCACTGCAGTGATTACTGGGGTTTTAAAGCTCAGTTTTCATCGTCACTACAGTGGTTCGCAGAGACGTGGAAGTAACAGAATGGTAGCGAATGGGTTAATTGGCATACCTCTGCATATTTGGTGGGCAAGTAAGTCTGTTGTGTAAAAGCCACCGGCTCTATGTACATGAAGAATTTTTAGGCACCAGCTCTCAAGTCTTTTTGCCATGCTACTGTGCCACACTGCTAGGCAGTATGCTCAAGCCCAGTGAACAATGAATCATCCAAAACAACAAACTAGTGGATGAGTGATACAATCATCCTTGTTTATACTTCATAATATTAATTTGCTGGATTATTCTAACAGTATCATTAAGGTACATATATTTTGGATGTAGTCCACTGATCTCCACAGTTAAGCAAATTGTCCAGAGTAAAAAAGTTGTGTAGAGCCTGAACTCACACAACCATTTACATTCACATCAAGGGGCAATTTAGAACAGCCTACTATGTATTTTGGGGTTTTTTTGGATTGTGGGAGGAAACTAGAGGACCTGAAGAAAACCCACTTAAGCAGTGTGAACAAGCAAACTTCACACAGAAACTCTCAAGCCTGGGATTTCTTACTGTGAGTTGGAAATGCTAACCACTATGTCATTGTATTGTGGCATTTACTGTATTAGTACAGTATGTAGAAGTCAGGGGATAAGTTTCTAGAACCTAAATAAAATGACAATATGTGCTAAACTATTTTGTAAAGTAATTGTTAATGGAAAACTCTAGTGTTTAGGGAAAAAAGGTCATAGATATGAGACAAGATCAGCTGTTTGCTGTAAATGTAATAGATTTAATAGATAGATCCATGGCCTGTGGGGGATGATTCAGTCTTGCAGTTGCATGGTTCGCATCCAGTCTAACAATTGGAGCTTTGAAGCTTAAAATACAAACATGTAATTCCCAATAGAGAGCAGACTGCCACTGTTCAGACAGGAAACAATGTCTCCAGCACAGGAAATAAGGAACCATAAAGATAGATTCAAGTGAGCTTTCTGTACTGTCAGACATGACTGTAGGCTTTTAAAAACTTGGGCAGTGAAAGGAAACAAAAATTTATAAAGCTTTAAAAAGTCTGTTTAGAAAACCAACCTGAACTGCATCGATTTAATTTCTCACCACACCCACACGCATAGTGCAAACCTGTTAGTTACATAAGTTAGAATAAAAACAACCCTAACAATGTAATTATTCACAAGGGAAAAATTTAATTAAACTACAACTTACTGTATAGGAAACAAAGTGTAAAGCTTCAGAGTACTGCATGAAAAGAAAAAAGCCAGCATGACATTAAGTAACTCTTGCATATGTGACTGTCCAACTAAAGTTTAGCCCTTTTTAAAGTGCCAATAAACAACTTGTATGATTTATGGTTGCAGTGTTATTGATCGATTGAAAACTGGTGTATTATACTGCTGCTGGGTTCAATATAGGGTAGAATTTTCATGCTCCAGGTGTGTTGAGCATTATTTTTTATTTATTTTCAACACCTTTGTAATTAGGATGACTTCAGACTTATGACATCCACTACATAAAGTAGTTACTGAATATTAATAACTGTATGAATAAACAAAAAACAAATTCATTTCCATGTTTTATTTTCTTTCACTAAATCCAACGAGAATCACAGGAAAGCTGGGATAAGGTAGGGTACACCCTGAACAGCTTGCCAGATTATCCAATGGCACGGTTATACCTAGATCAGCCAGTTAGCCTCATGTGCATGTCTTTGGACTGAGGGAAGATACTGGAGTACCCGGAGAAAGCCCACGCAAGCTGAAAAGACAAAGAACCAAGCCTGGGAATCAAGCACAGGACCTTCTTTTTGTACACCATCATCCCACCGTCCGTTTTAGCAGATAAACCCAATATCACTTTACCAGTTCTGTAAGCAAACTAACTGCACTGAGTCACCATCTGTTTACTGGTGGTTTTACACTGACAGTCGGCATAAACAATAAGTATGCAGTATGTTATGAAGTGCCTTCATGGGTAGATCCAGAAATTAAAACCAAAATGAAAACAAAATCAGCAGCAGCAGCAGGTCAAACAACAGTACACAGAGAAGGTTGGTCATAGCTGAAAGCTAAAGTGTGTACAGTGTGATACATAGTACACTCTTCAAACAGATAAATGAACATTTACTTATAAGTTGCATTGGTTAGCATGACTAACTGTAAACTTTACAATTAAAATTAATGTTTGATATTTTGTACAACTAATTATATGTTAGTTAAATCATCAAGTAAAAAATTGTGGTTGTTCTTACTCAATCCAAGTGCACAAAACACAATGGACTCTGCAAGGCGTGGCTTTGTTCCCATTGGGTAGATTGATTACTCGACTGCCATCGCCATGCTCGTAAGTCAGAATTGTTTTTTTCAAGTTGCACAAGTTACATATAATCAAGCACCTGTAAACTCTACCAGTGAAAGTGGCTCAATGCTTAGGGCTCTGGATTACAACTCCAAAAGGTCAGAGGTTCAAGGTCCCTTTGTAAGCAAGGCCCTCAACTTTAAATTGCTCAGCTGTATAAAAAAAGATGTCTATCTGTAGAAGACTGTCTGCAAAATTGCATTCATACAAATGTAAATACTGTCAACCAACAGTCATCACATTTTTAAAATCTAACAAATCCGCGTAGCACATTTCTTGTACTCGCGCAATATTAATAATTTATGGCGATTAACTCTAATGTGAATGTACTGCAGTAGTGGTTCAGGTGATTAAAGCTCTGGCTTACTGATCCAAAGGAGTTCAATTCCTAGTACAGTCGGCCCCCAACTTACGAAATTAATCTGTTCCAGAGCCCTTTTAG
This sequence comes from Plotosus lineatus, assembly GCA_024760905.1. Taxonomy (NCBI): domain Eukaryota; kingdom Metazoa; phylum Chordata; class Actinopteri; order Siluriformes; family Plotosidae; genus Plotosus; species Plotosus lineatus. The sequence continues at coordinate 29,559,994 of CM045747.1, read as the reverse complement.
TATAGCGGGGATTTTGTAAGTAGGGGTCGCATCTTGAGGGTTAAACACCTAATTTGTTCCAAGGCTCCAGTCTTTGGACTGGATAAACCCCATGAACCCTTTAAAAATTATAAAAGTACACTAATTTTGTATGAAATATCTGTTAAAAATAAAATAATTTATTAAACCATTTAAACATTTTATTAACATATTTATTAATTAAACATTTTTTATTAACACACACACACACACACACCTCTCTCTTTCTCTATCTATCTCGCACGCACTGCGGGCCACGCCTACAAGACTTGGAATTCAAAGCACGTTCTCTGCTTGACAAACTCAACTTTAATTTGATTCCTTGAGCGATCGGAATTGCAGATAAGCTCAAATGCGCCCACATTTATTAAACATTTACTGAATTAATTAAAACAACTTAAAAAAATTAAACTAAAAACTAAAACATTATTCCTTCTCTCTCGCTAAAGAGTTAAGCTTCCTTCTGTCTCTATCTGGGAGGCGGGATGTTGAGAGACAGCCAATGAGAGAGCAACTCGCGTGCTGTGTGAAATTTTGATTAGCGCGTTTGAATTTATTTTCGTATCTCGGGGACGGAAACTTAGGAAAATGTGTTTCGTAACCTAGGGATTCCGTACGCAGGGGTCTTCGTAAGTTGGGGGCCGACTGTACCATCAAGCCCTCACTGTTGGGCCCTTGAGCAAAGACCTTAAGCCAAAGTCATTCTGGGTGCCAACTGGTGTTGGCAAACTTTAAATGTATAAATCTGTTCCAGTAACTATAATTTGTCTATATATTGATATATGGTATTAGTTTAACTTCACTATTTTATTATGCATTCGAACTAATGGGTTTTAAGCGAGTCGTGTAATATGTCCACCTATAACTGAACAGTGCATCGAATGGATAAACAGATCTTACCCGTCAGTGAGTGTTGGCTGTGTGTCGCTCATTGGGCTTCTGTTTTACAGCAGTTTTGTGATTTAAATCCAAATGGCATATTTAAAATCATAGGAAAGAATCAGTCAGTGCAGAGCATCAGTGGGCTGGAGAACAGTGTGGTCCCAACAACTCAAAAAAAGTCTAGACCATCTTTCTCAGTCTTTACTGCATCTTCAAGGCAACAAACAAGGTCAAAATATTTGTTAAAAATGTCCACACTCCTGCATGGATCATTAGATGATCAAGTCTAGCACTTAGACGGAAAGTAATCATTTATACAACTTTGTAATGTTGACTGATGTAATCTGCTTGAAATCCTGGTTTCTTCAGTTTCGCTCTCCACCCGGATTAGAAAACAAACCTCTTTGCTGTATAAAAAGTCCAAGAAGGCCTGTACTTCACTGCGAATAATCGCACAGGCAATGAACTGGCTCGATTATTCGAATATTTTAATGTGTACTAATATCGGACCCAGAGCTTGTTATTTCCATTCGTATGACGGTTTTTTTTTTTTCGTTCTCAATTGCCATGTAAAAAAAAAATAAATAAATAAATAAGTAGCACAAAAAAACTATCGCTTTTTGCATAAACATACAAAATAAATATAATTAGATTCTACTGGTCATCTATGACAACATTCGAAATCTGCCGGCCTACAAACTAACTACAACTAAAGCTAAAAGCTAACTACAGTTAGCATCCAGTCAGATAGTTTAAAGAGCGCGCAGACTCAAAACAAATAACCCTGGGAGAGAGAGAGAGCGAGAGAGAGAGAGAGAAAGATGTTCATGAAGTTATAAAAGGCTTTGACAAGTTTAAAAAGTTTCCTGTGCAGATTTTCCCATGAAGCGCAAACATCCTTCTGAAAACAAACCGCCCGAATCGAAAAACAAACATAAAAAATTAACTATTTTTAATTATTGTTATTATTTTTTTTATTATTATTATTTGTCCGTTGGCGCTGTGTGAAGGGTCCAAAACGTAAAGCGCACGCGTTAAGATTAATCCAGAAAATGGGGAAAGTGTGTATGTGTGCTGTGGAGCTGAGCTGCAGTCAGACTCTCTCTCTCTCTCTCTCTCTCTCTCTCACATACACACACTAGGGGGTCTCTCTCTCTCTCACACACACACACACACACACATACACGCACACACACTAGGGAGTAGTGTTGGGTTAAGAATAGAGCAAGAGATGGACTGTGTGTGTGTGAGAGAGAGAGAGAGAAATAGAGCGACTCACTCACTCTTCTTACTTACCCAACACCACCCCCTAGTGTCTAAACTGATTATTACATCAATAAATATGCTAGTGAGCACGCGGCGTGTGTTAGTTGAACTGCCTACGTTTTTGAGGATTGGAATACGAATGAGGGCATTTTAGTTGACAGTGAGAGACATGGCCCAACTTTGATAAACCAGTTAGGTGCACTGGGGGGACAGTGACAACCTTTTGGGGACTAGAACCCCCAACCTTAGGATCAGCGATCCTGCACCCAATACCACTAGGCCACCACTGCCCCCTTGTAATAAGTAAACTAAACGATCAATTATTTGCATAATACAATGAGATAAAAACAAGTACATATGATATAAAAAAAAAAAAAAAAAAATGGGTAACAATTAGTCAAACAAATGTAAAATAACAAATAAAATTAAATTAAAAAAAATACCCTGGATAAGGATAGCCCAAAAAGGTTGGTAAAAAATTATTTCCAAGGGGTCCTGACAATTACAAAAAAGTTACATTGAAAAAGTGCTCTTCTTCCCTTCAGGGGTCGCCACAGCGAATCATCCGCCTCCATCTCTCCCTATCCTCTGCATCTTCTACTCTTACTCAAACGACCTTCATGTCCGCCTTCACCACATCCATAAATCTTCTCTTTGGTCTTCCTCTGGGCCTTCTGCCTGGTTGTTCCAACCTCAGCATCCTACTACCAATATACTCACTATCCCTCCTCTGTACATGTCCAAACCATCTCAATCTAGCCTCTCTGACTTTGTCTCCAAAACATCTAACATGTGCTGTCCCTCTGATGTGCTCATTCCTGATCCTATCCATCCTCGTTACTCCCAAAGAGAACCTCAACATTTTCATCTCTGCTACCTCCAGCTCTTGAAAAAAGACTCTTGAGAAAAGACTCCTGTCTTTTCTCCAGGGCCACTGTCTCTAAACCATACATCGCTGGCCTCATCACCGTCTTGTACACTTTTCCATTCATTCTTAAAAAAAAAGTGCTCATTTAAGTCAATACATATAGTATAATACTGGTAAATACAGAGTTACATGATAGTCACTTATTAAAATGTGGAAATAGAAAAGAATATTCATCATCTTCACGGTTCATTGTCTAAAAAAAAAAGTTTAACATATTTTTTTGAAGCAATTTAAAGATGGACCTGACTGAACGTTCGGAGGCAGAGACTGTCCCAGTCTTTTATACCCTGTATATAAAAAGTATTTGAAAGTGCACTTTTAACATTTGGAAGATAAAAACCATACATACTATTTCTTGTATTATGACTGTGAATATTAACGATTCTAAAATGGTTACATAAATATTTAGGTGCAGTATTATTATTTTATATGTGAAGTTTAATCTTAATTGAGTTTGGCAATATTTTACATTCAGCCATCCAAGGTCTTTTAGTTCATTATATCCTACATGCGTTCTGGGCCCCATTTTAGACATAAACCTGACAGCTTTATTTTGTAAATTTGTAACTTATTTTTTAAAGGTTTACATAGAGCACTGTACCAGGCTGTTGATGCATATTCCATATGACACAATACTAGTGCATTACAGTGTTTTTATTGTGTTTTTATTAAGTATACTTGCTTGTCTGTATAGAAATTTCAATCTGGAGGAACATTTTTTTAATTAAAGACTCAACTATATTAATGCCTGACAAGTCTTGATCTAAGTAAGATGTTTAAGTATTTAACATTTTTGTTGATTTCATTTTGTGACCGGCACCATTGATTTCCAAGTTTTTAACATGTTTCAGTTTATGTTTTGACCCAAACTGTGAACATTCTGTTTTACCAAAGTGCAATGACAGTTTGTTATCTATTAGCCAGTTATAACATGATTCAACACTCTTCCCAAGTACATTTGATATTTTGTTGGGATCTTTATCTGGCACAATCAACACGCTATCATCCATATATAACAGTAATTTACAGTTGTTTGACATACAAGTTGACATATTGTTTACATAAAAAAGGTACAAAAGTTGCCCCAATATACTACCTTGGGGAACTCCACAAGTAACATTTTCGGGATCACTTATACAATCATTAACCATAACAACTTGCTTTCTATTTGATAAGTATGATTCAAACCAATCAGGTTGGATTCCTATAGCTGAGAGTTTTTTGCATAAAATTTCATGGTTTACAGAGTCAAATGATTTTTATACATCTAAGAGTGCAATTCCAGTATACTGTCCCACTGAAGATTGTTTCTTTATGTAATCAGTAAGCCAGTTTAGGCAGGTACCTGTTGAGAAGCGTTTTCTGAAATCTGACTGATTTTCATATAATAAGTTGTTCTCAGTTAAATGCTTTACAAATTGACAATTATTTTGCAAATACCTTTTGCAAAATGCCTATTGGTCTATAGCAGAGGTCTCCAATCTTATCCACGAAAGGCCGGTATGAGTGCAAATTTTCACTTCAACCAAACAGTAGCCACACCTCTCACCTGTTTCCACCAATCACTGATCATCAAAACAAAAGGGAAAAAACTAGATTGGACATTACTGTTTCAATTTGGAAGTGGGGCCATCTTGGTGAGATCACCTTGCTTTAAGTCTCCAGGTTGCCAGTGGACCTTATTAGTGGTAATTGGTCTTCCAGCTGATTGTTATAAGTGCAATAGACTTTTCCAGCCTCTTATTCCTACCTGTTCCAACTTTTTTGAGATTTGTTGACACCATGAAATTTAAAATCAACATATTTTTCTCTTAAAATGAGTCATTTTCTCAGTTTAAACTTTTGACTTGTCATCTATGTTCTATTCGGAAAAATATTGAAATTTGGCACCATTGCATTCCGTTTTTATTTACAATTTGTATTGTGTCCCTCGTTTTTGGAATCCAGTTTGTAATTCTGTACCCTATGGTGTGACCGTCTTAAAATTTCTATGATTATTTTTGCTTACATCCAAATTTACTGGTTATATATGATATCTTCACATGATAAAACCTTTAATTTGATGAATTACAAGCCATAGCACAGCAGAACTGAGCAAATTAATTCCAAAATGGTGGATTTTGTCCACCATTTTGAATTTTCAGTTGTACTGAGTGGTCATTATAGGTGATATATTTAAATTCAGTACTATCAAAAATGTGAAATAACAATTTATGTTAAAGTTTCTTGTTTTAGAATGCCACATAGTGATTTGAAGAATGTTGGATGTAAATTGGGGTTATCCTCATCAGAGGGGTATGGACAAGGGGTTCCAAAATTCTTTTGGAAAAATTCCGTAATATTTTAAAGGTGTTTTGAAAACACCACTGCCATAATTTTGCCTCCGTACACCAAGTTGCTCTGGGTAAAAGCATCTGCTAAATGCTGTAAATGCAATGTAAAGATCTGTGGTAATTTCATGCAAACTCTTGACTGTCTAAAATCTGAAAACCAGGGACATCATCAAATACTGAGTTTCCTAAGTTTTCCTTAAGTCTTTACTGTTGTCATGTTCTGTTGCTGTTGGTTTGTGGTTCTTTCGTGCAGCACTGATGTAGTAGGAGCAGGTAAATTTATTAAACAGAGCGCCTCTAACTTTGGATACTCTTAATACAATTATTAATTTTGGTTCTTCTCAAAGTAACTGATGATTTTACATCAAGCAAAACAAGAACGGTTGAGGCTTGGATAAGAATGATGGGTTTATTTTGTGTATTTTTATTGTTTAAAGAATCATACTTTTTTTCTGGAGTCATTCTGAACACACGCTCATCTTCTCTTCAGCCAATGAGTCCTGGAAGTTCAACAAGCAACAGATGGACTAATAATGAATGATCAAGAATAAACAAATACAAATATGGATATGGAATGTTAATACTAGTACAAATAATTGTAAGAATAAATCATAGGTGTGATTTTTTTTTTTTGATCATTGGTTTGTTTTAATATTTGACCCAAATACTGTTATACAGATTCAACAAATTCTAAAGCTATTTTGACCATGATCCTGTAAAAAAAGAGCGATTTCCTTTCGGCTTTTTCCCTTTACCAGGGGTCGCCACAGCGAATAATTCGCACGTTTGACGTGGCATAGGTTTTTATGTCGGATACCCTTCCTGACACAACCCTTTAACAAGGGACAGAAACATGCTGACGGCTTTGCAGCCTACTCTTTACGAAAGTCAGCAATGGTTCTTTTACATGCCTCTCACCATAGACAGTGAGAGACATGGCCCACCTTTTATAACCCAGTTAGCTGCACTGGGGAATGTTCCTGTGAAAAAATTGGAAAAATTGGCCTGAATATTCCAAAAGAAATTATTTTTTGGAGTTGCCCCTCCACAGATCAGGATGTGCAGGTGGGTTTCTAATAGGGGTGTCATTGAAAACCTATTATTGGTATCGATATATTGATAAAAAAAAATTCCGATGCATCGATACATTGGAATATTGCTGTACTGTTCCATAAATGCATTAAATCGAACAGACTAAGATATATTACAGTAGTTTGTATAATGCATTGAATACAGTGAGTCGTCGACTTACGACCTATGCGAGTTTCGTCTGATCGACTTGACGACCGCAAAAGTGGTGAAGCATGATTCATGGCAATGCAGTGTGAGTGTTGTGTACGACGGTTGTTTGTGCTGCCGGCAGTGCCAGCATCTTAAAAGGCCAAGCAGGAGATGATGCAGATTCACTTTGTAAGTGCTCTGAGCAAATTTATTCATCTACATTAAATGCCACGTCACTGTGGTGCGAAGCTGAGAGCCAATCCGTTCTGTGTGGGCGGGTCCGATACCTTGAAGCTCTAATTTTATTGGACTCACACACTGCAGTGTTTATGTGACAGGAAGCGCGTCCCAAGTTTTGGCAATCAGCTGGTGTGCAGGTTGAAAATTTTCCATGTCCGTCCATTTGTGTTTGCTTGCCAGCTGTGCTTGGCTTCGTGGAAATGAGCTGGTCAAAACGAGGGAAATTTATCTCTTTACTCAAAAACAACACGTGCAGTCTGTGGCTGTTGTTATAATCCAATAAAATTGGAGTTTGAAGCTATCGGACCCACCCACACAGTGGAGTACAGAAAGGATTGGCTCTCCGCTGCGTATCACAGTGACGCGGTATCGAAAATAGCTGTATAGATTCAGAAGATGCACATATCTGCATTATCCGGTGATAAGTGTCTCTTCTTGTTCAAAATGTTCCGTGCTGTTGAGAACACGCGCTCTGACGGCACACTAGAAGCAGGGACGTACCATTTACCATACAGCAAGGCAGGACGTACCATTTACTAGGGGTGTCATTGAAATGGCATTTACGAGATGCTGTCATGAACACAGGAAGCTATAACGTTAGAAGTATCGATACCCCTTTTATAGGTATCGATTATCTTTCGACATAATTATATCGGCGATATTCCAATTTTCAATGACATCCCTAGTTTCTAACAGCTGGGTGTCTGAAGGTTTCAAAGAATATTTTAAAATATTGAATCTCAGCCAAAGTGATAGATGGAAGAAATCCATGGATAAATGGAGAGAACAAGCAAACTCTATACAGAAACACCTTTGCTGGGCATGGGACTCATTTATGTAATGACACTTTGGAAAATGCCCGGATCTAGAGCAACTTGCATTTTTATCTCATTTTCCATCTGGGAAATTGAAAAGAGCCTCACTCAAGGGCCCAACAGTGACAGCTTGGTGGTACTGGGGCTAGAACCACCAAATCTTTCGATCACTAACCAAGAACCTTAGCTTCTGCTCTCCAACCCAGGAACCCAAAGCTAGGACCTTGTTACTGTGAAACAGAAGTGCTATCCATTATAGAGCAGTGCCACTGGTTCATGCTTTGGCCTTCATCAGTTATTTCACTTATGTTTTGATGTCAAATCTAAGCACATCCAATCATTGATTTGCTGAATCACGTAATCCTACTCGGGTCAAGGGAAGGCTAAAGCCGATTTAATTTCAACAGATTCACCTATCAGTTTAGTTAATCTTTTTCTGCTTTATGCTTTATTAGGTTTGCCAGTCAACTCCGATTGAAGACAGCATACATACACCCTGAACAGGTTGCCCAAGCATCAGAAGGCCAACACACACAACAATACTCTATAGGTGTGCCCCTGATTACAAACAGCACGCTTCCATACTAGAGGCCATATAATAAGTTTACCATGCTGAAAGACACAAACAGACGCAATGGCTTTCATGCAGTACTTTCATAGTCTTTCCCATCCCTGCACAGAAATACTATGAGAAAATAACTTTCTGTGACAGTATTGTTGAAACTTTCATCTTCTAAACAAATATTAATCTTTTTTCACTTACATTTATTTCCCCTTCTTTTGTCCTCTGTGTCTGCTGGAGTTTTCTCTCCAATCTCTCCACTGTCTCTTGCAGGTCTTTAACTTGTTCCTTCAGGTCAAGGTTCTGCAACTCCAGTGTACTCTTTGTTGATGAAAAATATTCAAACATTACAAAACAACACTCAAGCAAAACAACATAACACTCACTACATTGTGAAAAGGATTCAGATCAACACATTTTCCTGGAATGGTTGGAGAAAAGTGTCCGGTGTGATGTGCGATAGCAGAGTGTCAGCAAAAATGAAAGGAAAAGTGTACAAGATGGTGGTGAGACCAGCGATGTTGTATGATTTAGAAACAGTGGCGCTGAGGAAAAGGCAGGAGGCAGAGCTGGAGGTAGCAGAGATGAAAATGTTGAGGTTCTCTCTGGGAGTAACGAGGATGGATAGGATCAGAAATGAGTACATCAGAGGGACAGCCCATGTAAGATGTTTTGGAGACAAAGTCAGAGAGGCTAGATTGAGATGGTTTGGACATGTACAGAGGAGGGATAGTGAGTATATTGGCAGTAGGATGCTGAGGTTGGAACAACCAGGCAGAAGGCCGAGAGGAAGACCAAAGAAGAGATTTATGGATGTGGTGAAGGAAGACATGAAGGTCATTGGAGTAAGAGAAGAAGATGCAGAGGACAGGGCAAGATGGAGGCAGATGGTTTGCTGTGGCGAACCCTGAAGGGAACAGCCGAAAGGAAAAGAAGAAGACATTTTCTCATTTACCTTAAATAACTTGACCTGCGCTTTCTGTAATCTTTCTTCCAACTTCTCCTTGGTCACTTCCAGTTCTTTTACCTTTTGAATCAGGATTGAATTTTTGTTCTCCAGCTCAGCACTGTACTCTTGAGTACTATAAAGTTTGTCATAAGATTCAGCCAGAGATGCCTGGAAATTCAAGATACAGATTACTTCCTCCACATTGGATCATTTTAAGGACATCGTAGCTAAAAGTTGTATGTTACATTATTTGGCTATATTCTTTGATACAGAACGACTTTAGGAAAAGAAATTCTTACTAGAGCGCCTTGATAATGCGTCCTATAGCTGCTGTGTTCCTGTTGCTCTCGCTCGCGCTCCAGATCCTTCAAAGAAACGCCATATATATGAATTTAGACGAGCTTTTTGAATGTAACTTTTTCAAATGGTGGTAAACATTTCATTGGTGCATTGTGATGAAATTTCACAGAAGGCATGGTGCATGATGTGTAGTCTTAAAGTCATGACTGCATTTTTCAAGTTTATCAGTTGATGTACTTCCTCCACATTCAAGCATTCTCGAGTCTGTAGATTTTTTTTACTGCTTTCCATGATTGTTAAAGTCTCTTTTATGTGCAGTTCAAATTGTTTTTAAGTATTTTCTCACTTACGTTCAACTTCTTGTTAGACATCTGGTGGGCTTCCTGCAACAGTGAGTCTTGCACTGATGGTGCTTGCTCCTTCAGGGCCAAGTTCTCATCCTCCAGTGTGTTATGAGTGCGTGAAATAGATAAGGACATATTTATTTAAAATACAACAAATAGCAGGATTAGTTTTGTCCCAAAAATACTGTGAGCATTTACAGCTTTGAGACATGTGCAGTGAGAACTTTCGAACACTTCCTGAAGTATTATGGCTCAGGATTGTCCTGGTCTATGATGTGGAATAAATGTTGTTTAGAAAAACAGTCTGCTCAATCTCTGTCATTCTAGATATAAAGATGATCAATAAAATTGGGATCAATTACAATCTAGATTTCTACCTGAATGGTAAAATCTGGAACTTTATGTATTTGTTCAACTGAGCTACAAAATAATCTTCCAACTACAAACAGGCGACATAACTTGAAGTTAAGAAAGGTTTACCTTAATGTCTTCATTTTGGAGCAAAAGGGTTCTCTGATCCTTTGAAGGACTGCGTTGTTCTTTCTCTTTCTTCTAGGAGACAACCATTTAATGGAGGATATTTTAACTTAATAAGTGTTTAATGTTCACATACATAATGGGTCATTTTGGGAAGTGTCATGTGATGGGATCTACCAGTTAGTGTTTCTACCAGGAGTCACTCTGTCTCTCTGTCATTATTCTCTGGGAGTTTATCACATGACCGTCACATGATATCACACTCTGAGATATCATAACTTCCAGTTCTTGGACCTTATAATATAAAGGACCACTTGACAATAATTTTACTTGATAAGAGATGCTTTGTCTTTCTGTCTCTTTCATCTGTCACTGTCTTTTCATTCATTCATCCATTCATCATCAGGCTACAAGTCAATTGCAGGGTTAATATGGACACAAAGAATCGCTATTCACACTCACATTCACCCTATGGTAGAGTATCCAGTTGACCTAATGTGCAGGTCTTTGGACTGCTATATAAAACTGGAGTACCCAGAGGAAACCAATGCCAGCAGGGAACAACATGTAAACTCCACAAAGATATACCATTGGTATGTGCAGTCTAGGGTAAAGATAAAGGAGAAAATGTTATTAATTATCCCAGATATTTAAAAAATGTAACAAAATTAAATGAAGAATATGATTAAAAAAAAAATCTAGTCATGTTGCAGGGTCTTATAATATATTTTAGTATTCCAACAGCATGTCATGATAAAATAATAAAGAACATTCCCCTGGATGGATGAAGACAAATTCAAACTTTATTACTCTAGGAATTTGAATGAAGATTTTTTTCAGAACCACATGTATAGGTCAGCACAGTGAACAGTTTGGAAATGGATATGGGGTGGGGTTTTAGGAGGCATATACTGTGGAAAATATGTGTATACAACACTGTAACCCATTTAGACAAGCACAAGCAAATGGGAAGGGTTCAGGAAGGACTTACAGTATAAAAACTTGCACCAAATAAAGCAAGCAGATTCTAAATAGAATGTTCATACTAGATCGGTCAGGGCCTGAGTTAACCATGATCACCATCTGTACTGTTGACCAGGGACTGGTGTTAAGTCAAGAAGAAGAAGAGGAGGAAGATGCATCCAGAGACAGAGAGACCGCAGAAAGGCTAAGCATGTTCAGACCAGAGTAAAGGCTTTGATTGCTGGCTTAATGTCTGGTAAAGGGAGTGAGCTGTCTGATATGACAAAGTAGAGAAAGGTAGACCTATTGTGTGCACAAAAGACCAGGTGGAAAAGTAGTAAGGCCAGGAACATTGGCTGTGGATTGAAGATGTTCTGCCATGGATTGAAAAGGAGAATAATGGCATAATTGAGTAATCCGATAAAAGGAAGAGCTCATATCATCAGTGCGTATGTACCACAAGAAAGGTGTGAGAGAATTTCATCTGGAGGAAGTTTGATGAAGTGGTTGAGCATGTTCCCAAGGCTTAAAAAGTGCTGATTGCAACAGAACTCAATGGCCATTCTGGTGAGGGAATAGCCAATGTAACGTGTAAAAACAACAACCAATCACTGCCTCATGGCCTGCTGGAAAAGATCCAATGAGATACATCTTTGCCTAAGCATGATTCTACTGTGCAAGAACATGCTGTTAGTGCATGGCCCACAGTTTTGCCATTGACACCACCAGAAAAATTGCCTTACAACTCTACTGGAGAATATCAGACAAAAAAAAACCTAGTACCATTTCCACAGTTTTTTTTTTTTTTTTTTTTTTTTTTTTTTTTTTTTTTTTTTTTTAACCAGTCATTCTGATAAACAGGCAAAGAAGAAAAAAGCAGAACGAGTTTCAGATAAAGCAATAGCACAAACAAGAGTAAACAATGGAATTGCTTTGAAGTGACAGTTCCAATTGAAAGAGCCAAAACGTTATTCCAAGGTGAGTGAACTATGTATAAGTGTGCCGTTTATATTGTTAGATTTTTAAAAGTACTTTATTGTATTTTTTTCCATTTCTAAAGCAAAGTGCTTTAAGGCTCCATCTAAATTGTTAAACATAGAATATTATGTGCACCCATTTGAATGCATTTCTTATCAGTCGATGTTGTTCTTAGCTCTGTTTAACTTGTAAGGATAATTATTATGAAAAATAGAACAATGTACAAGTCAGGATCATAATTACAGCATGTTAACAAAGACACAATTACTCTAATTTTGTTTTGGTGCAATACTGATGCTAATCCTTTACAGTCAGTGACTGTAATCTGGAACCATGTTCATAATCAATTGAGACTGAGATGCCATATTAAGCCCTCCCAAGCCTTCTGTTGCTGATAGTTTGTGGTTCTTCTCTGAGCTACAGTAAAGAGAGCAGGTGAATTTATCAAAGAGCATGCCATGGATTGAAAGTCACTTGTAATCGATGAATTTGCATCAAGGGATGCAAGAAAGTTTTAGTAGAAAACCATTGTTTTTGCTTGTTAATATTGATTCAAGACTCTGGTTCTTTTTCACTTGAGTCCAGATCGTAAACACTCAATTTCTCTTCAGATGGAGTCCTGGTACTTTACCAAGCAACCGATGACATAGAAATGAATGATCGACAATAAACAAACACAAATACAAGGTCAGATACAAACATAGATATGATTGAATCAAAGGTGCCACTTCACAGATAATGGAATCCACGCTGAATGTGAGGGACACCTGAGTATCCAGATGTTTAAGGAGAGATTTTAAAATAGCAAATCCGAGGCAGGGTGCTGAAAAATAATATGCATTCAGGGAAATACATCACTGATGTATGTAAATGGAATTTTATGGAAAACTATAGTTGTGCTCAATTAATAGACAGTATCCCTCCAAATTTTCATTTGAATTATCAATGTCAAAACATGTTTAAATATCCATCTGCTCTCCACATTCACTTGAGGCAAAATCAATAATTGGCCGGCTCCAATTATTTTGGTTGTATGTTTACGCTCATTGTCTTGTTGAAGCATTCATTCATTCATTTATTAATATGCCAGTTTTATCCAATAATGTGGCTCAGGAAGGCTCTCAATCAACTCTGTGTAAAGATGGGGTAACAATGTTCATCAGTCCATTGCAGGGATAACAGCATCCACCCATCCATTCATCCATCCATCCATCCATACATTCATCCATCTTTCCATCCATTTTCTGCCACATATACTTGTACATCATTGGGTCACAGAGATAACAGGTGTAGGAGGAAAACTCAGGCATTCCTTCCTCCAGCAACACTTTCCAGGTCCTACTGGGGAATTCTAAGGCATCCCAAGACCAGATGGGATACATAATCCCTCCTGTGAGATTACGAAATGTTTGTTTTTTCACTTACATTAATTTCCTCTTCTTTCTTCCCCTGTGTCTGGAGTTTTTTTTCCAACCTCTCCACTGTCTCTTGCAGTTCTTTAACTTGTTCCTTCAGGTCAAGGTTCTGCAACTCCAGTGTACTCTTTGTCGATGAAATTGATAAAAGATGAAACATATTGAAACATCACAAAACAACACTCAAGCAAAACAACATAACACTCACTAAATTGTGAAAAGGATTTAGATCAACACATTTACTCATTTACCTTAAATAACTTGACCTGCGCTTTCTGTAATCTTTCTTCCAACTTCTCCTTGGTCTCTTCCAGTTCTTTTACCTTTTGAATCAGGATTGAATTCTTGTTCTCCAGCTCAGCACTGTACTCTTGAGTACTATAAAGTTTGTCATTAGACTCAGCCAAAGAGGCCTGGAAATTCAAGATACAAATTTCATCAGCTTTATGTACTTTTTAAGGAAATCACTGCTAAAAGTTGTATGTTACACTATTTGGTTGTATGTGGTCCTTTTGGATAAAAAAAATTCTTTGATATAAAATAATTTAATAATAAAAAAATTCTTACTAGAGCGCCTTCATAATGGGTCCTATAGCCGCTGTGTTCCTGTCGTTCTTGCTCTATATCCTAGTGCACAGCCATGAGACAGACAAGGGTTCAAATATACACCGTACATATAAATAGAGACAAGATTTTAAATATATATATATATATATATATATATATATATATATATATATATATATATATATATATATAATTTTTATTATTATTATTATTATTATTTTTTTTTTTACAGTTGTATGAAAAGGTTTAGGCAGCCCTCTGAGACTACATAATAACTTGCTCTTCAGAGAAAACTATCACAGTGCCATGCCATTCATTTTCTAATGAATTCTAAAAGCTAAGTACTGTACATGGGGGCATCAAAATAACTCCGATGACCCTAAAACCCCCTGAAGGGCTGGGTTATCAAAGGCCGGCCATGTCTCTCACTGTCTATGGTGTGAGGCATGTAAAAGAACCATTGCTGACTTTCATCAAGAGTAGGCTGCGTAGCTGTCAGTGTGCTTCTGCCCTGGTGAGCTGTCCAGGGTGTACTCTGCCTCTGCCCAGATTTGGCTGAGATGGGCACCAGCCTCCCTGCGACCCTAATTAGGATTAAGCGGTTCAGAAAATGAATGAATGACCTGAAAACAAAAACTGTTCACCATTATGGTTTCGGTAAAGGCTATAAAAAGCTATGAGAGAGATTTCAGCTGTCAGTTTCCACTGTGAGGAACATGCCGAGGAACTGGAACACCACAGGCAGTTCCTGCTAAGGCCAGAAGTGGGAGGTTTAGAAAAATATTGGAGAGGGAAGGGTGAAGAAAGGTGAGAATGTTCAAAAACAACCGACAGACCACCTCCAAAGAAATACAACATCTTGCTGTGACTGTGTATTGTTCAGCAATTTAAGCACACTTTGCACAAGAAGGTGTATGGGAGAGTGATGTGGAAGAAGCCTTTTTTTTTTTTTTTTTTTTTTTTTTTTTTACAAATGCCACAAACAGAGTCACCTGGGGTATGCTATAGCATACTTGGGATAAGCCATCTTAAGTTTAGAATAAGGTGGCTGTGGGTTGATGAAACAAAGATTGAGCTATTTGGTCATAACAAGGGTCGTTATGCATGGCAGGGAAAGATCACAGCATTCCAAGAAAAACATGTGCTACCCACAGTAGAATTTGGTAGAGGTTACATCATGCTGTGGAGTTGTGTGACCAGTGCCAGTACTAAGGAATCTTATTAAAGTTGATGGTGACATAGCTTCCACTCAATGTCAGCAGATTCCAGAGAATAATATTCAAGAATCAGTCACAAAGTTGAAGTTATGCCAAGGTTGGTTCTTTCAACAAGACAATGACCCAAAACACTGCTAAAAACACAGGCATTAATGCAGAGGAACAAGTACAGTGTTTCAGCATGACTATCCCAGTCCCCAGAGCTGAATATAATTGAAAATCTGTGGGGCTGATTTGAAGTGGGCTTTCCATGCTTGGCAGCCATCAAACCTAACTGAACTGGAGATGGTTTGTAAGTAGGAATGGTCCAAAATACCATGATCCGGAATCCAGACACGCTGTAGAGGCTACAGTATTGGAAATGTTTAGAAGCTGTTATTTTTGTAAAGCAGACTCGACTAAATATTGATGTGATTTTTCTGTTGGGGTGCCCAAATTTATGCACCTGTCTAATTTTGTTTTGATGCATATTGCACATTTTCTGTTTTTTTTTTTTTTTTTTTTACCTGGGTCCGGGCCGTTTAACAAGTCCGTAACAGACTTTTCAGGGCCCTTCTTGTCCTTTGACTTTTCCTTCAGTATTCAATGCAATATATGGTGATGCTTCTTCAATTCTTGTATATGTGGTACGTTGTAACTTGCAAAACTTGAATCTAAATTGATATTCTTGTGCTTTTGTGTGAAGTGCAGCCAATAACAAATTTCTTCTCAAGTAAACGATTCGTAATCTTTGTGCAACTTAATACTATGTATCCACACAACTATTTAGTTTACTTGTGAGCAGCATAAAAAAAATCCCATCCCCTGTCACCAATATTTGTTTCTGAGACAAAATTACGTTATCAAAACTGACCGAAATTTCATAAAACTATTGTCAGACTACTATTTTCTTTTCTTTTCTATCCTGACTGAATTATCTAATATCTCAACCAATTGTCACATACTAATAACAATTTTCTTTATTATTACAGAACTTTTTCCTCATGTTATGCTTTAGCAATGATCATTAATGTTACTGTATCTAGTGTAGCATTCCTATAGTGACACAAAGGCCCTGTGAGAACTTTAAATTATCTTTAAATTTAATTTTAAAATTAAAGTTTTCCATACAAGAGGTGTTATCTAACATTGTTGCATAGTGTCCAGATTTCTTTAAATTCTCAAAACCATATCAGAAAATACAACTGGATAGCCAGATCTATATTAGATTCTTTATTATAAGTATTTTGTAAAATTTGGCAGTAACAGTTGGGACTGGCTGAAAAAGTGTCTTCTAACATGCACTATGTTGTCAGCCAAATTGTTGCATCCAACATGGTAAATTACTATCCTGTAGCCCACCAGACATATACTTCCAACCATTACCCTAGCAACAATGTCCTCAATACTTGCTCCCGGGCAGGACTGCACACACGTGTCCGTCAGATCACCTACGTATTTCACAATATTATCCCCCACCAGCAAGCCCGTCCTTGAGCCCAGTCCACCCAGCCAATGACACTCACAATACACCAATTGACATGAATCTGGCCATTATGGATGTTCTTCATTAAAGTACACATTGTTTGGACACCATGTTCTATGGATTGGCATCCTTTGATTTTGCCTATGATAAGCCATATCTCAGTCTGGTTTAATCTACAATATATTTAAGTACATTTTTAATCTAGTTACAATTGCTCCTTTAATTTATCATCAAAGAAGGACAATATTTAATATCTTTGTTACTCCAAAAAGCTTGAAGTCTACTCTTGAAGGTATTTATATCATGAGCTTCCACTACATAGCTAGGCAAACTATTCCACTCATCGATGACCCTTTCTGAAAAAAACGTTTTCTTACATTTGTGTTACACCTAGTCTTAACCAATTTATATTCATGCCCCTTAGTTATACTGTTGTTGCTAGTTCTTTGGAAAAGGTTATCAGGATTATATTTATTTATTCCCATGAAAATTTTATAGACTTGTAGGAAGTCAGTCCTAGTTCTCCTATATTCTAATGTATCTAGATTTAAACTTTTCAACCTTTCCAGGTAAGTCAGTGAATTTAATTCAGGAATAAATTTGTTGGCCCTTCTTTGTACCCCTTCAATTTGTTTATTTCATTTAACCTTATGTGGATTCCAAATTGGACTACCATACTCAACTATTGGTCTCACTATTGTCTTATATAATTGCCCAAATACATCTTTATTCATATATTTAAAATCCCAAATTCCTATTGGCTTTTTAAATCATTTCTCCAATGTGTTGTTCAAAATTTAGTTTAGTGTCAACAATAATACCCAAATCCATTTCAGAAGACATTGATTCTAAGTTAATTCTCTTGTTTCCCTTCTCCATAGAGTAATCACTTCCAGGGTTATTTGATCCCAGGTGCAATACCGTACATTTATCTGCGTTAAAAGACAATTTCCATTCCTTAGTCCATTGTACCATATTATCAATGTCTTCCTGTAGCAAACTTACCCCAATTACATCAGAAACTGCCTTAAAGATTTTAGCATCATCTGCAAAAAGTTTGATTGTTCCCTCTTTAACCATATACTCAAGATCGTTGATGTAAATCAAGAAAAGTAAGGGCTCCAGGACAGAACCCTGCGGGACACCACTTGTTACCGGTTCCCACTTTGATGTGACATTTCCTACTCTAACTTTCTGTTTTCTATCAGTAAGAAAGTCAGCAATCCAGTTTTTAATCTTTCCTCCAATACCAAAAACACCCAATTTATATATTAATTTTTTATGTGAAACTGAGTCAAATGCTTTACGAAAATCTGTATACACTACGTCTATGGATCTTTTATTATCTAATAAATGTGTCCAACTATTCAAAACATCCAGTAATTGTAATGTAGGAAGCCATATTGATTTTCTGATATTAAGTTATTTTCCAACATGTATTTCATTATATCATCTCTAATAATACCTTCCAACATTTTGCATATAATACTTGTCAGACTAACAGGGCGATAACTTCCCAGGTTCTTTTTGTCTCCCTTTTTATAAATTGGTACTACTATGGCTTTCTTCCATACCTGGGGTAGATAACCTTCTTCAATACTACTGTTGAAAATATGAAATAGTGGCTTTTTGACTTGATCTTTAAGTTATTTTAACACTCTGGGATATATATTGTCTGGCCCTACTGCTTTGTCTGCCCTAAGTTTATCAAGTTCTTCCTCAACTCTTTTAACTGACAAATTTATTTCATTAAGACACTGTATTCCTGTGTATAAATTCAATATTATTTCCTATATCAATATCATATTTGGAGAAAACACTGGTAAAATAACTATTTAGACAATTTGCAATTTCCAATGGTTCATCAAAATTGTTACCATATTCATCCACTAGTCTATCTACGTTTTGTTTTGGTTTAGACTTTGATTTAATATAGTTCCAAAAAGATTTTTGGTTTGTTTTAATCTGATTTGCTATTTTAGATTCAAACTTCTTGCGTCCCTAAAACATTATTGGTATAATTTCGTACCTTCTTGTATTTCATGTAATTTTCCTCCGTTTTGCAACTTTTGTATTTATTCCACACATTTCTTTTAAGCCTGATGTTTGGATTTACCTTCGCATTAAATCATAATGGGTTTTGTATACTATTATCAATTGGCTTCATTGGTATATTTTTTTCAATCTCATCATTTACTATATCCATATATATTTGCCATTTTTCTTCCGTGTTGCTATTTTGGAAAACTTGCTACCAATTCAACACACTAAGATTATTTTGCATAGTCTGATAATCCCCTGCATCTAGTCTTGGTTTCATACAAATTTCAGTTACTTGAGTTCTTAGATCAATATTCGTGCTAATTTTGAGAACCAGATGGTCACTTTTTCCTATCGGTGGGAACAAATCCACTCCTGTGATTAAAACTGGATCCTTGGTCAAAACCAGGTCCAGTATATTACACACCTGATTTCCCCTAATTCTTGTAGGTTGATTTATATGTTGAGTGAGGTAATTTTCTAATACAGTATTTACAAAAGATTCTTCTTTATTATCATCTTTATCCCTATTGGGTGTATTTAATGTATCCCGGTTAATTTTGCCATAGTTAAAATCCCCCAATATAACTAATTTTTTATTCCCAAGATTATTACAAACAGCATCTATAAGTTCATTCAATGCCTTATTATTATTTTGAGAGGAATTTGGACTTCTATAAATGGCTAATATGTATAAATCTAATTCCTCCCCATCTTGCTTACATACTGTCATTTTAATCAACAAGTATTCTTTAAATTTTCTCTGTGTTTCAATAACCTCTATACTGATCGATTTTTTTTTTGGCATATACAATAATACCTCTAGTTTTATTGTAATTTTCAGCTACACTCGTAATATGATTATACCCTTTTAACTGCCACTTGTAATCCTGTAATCTATCTAATATATTGTTTTTTTAGGAAAGATTTCTGTAATAACTATTATTTCAGGTTTCTCGGTATGAGCTAATGCATATAATTCCATCAGTTTATTACTTAAGCCATCAGCATTTGTATAAAAGATATTCAACTCTTCATTGGAGACATCTGGTACCTTGGTTAGGGTTTCAATAGATAAACTAGTAGTCCGATATTTATCAGGAGTTATTTTTCACCCCTTTGACCTTTGTTGTTACCTCACTCTTATCAATAATGACAGTTTTACTGATTTCATTTATCACCTCGATGTTCCCAATTTGTAGTTCTTTCTGAACTGCCTTGCTAACTGATTTATCTAGTTTGGTTTTAAAAGCTTTTTTAGGCTTTATTACTGTTGTATTTGGAGATGTTTTTCAATTTCACTATTTGTATTGTCTAAATCACTGTCAGATACTGGGTCGATTGTAGATGTTGAGCTATGTAACTCATCTACCTGTTCTATCACAATGTTAGTTTGCATTCTAACTGCCCCTTCAGGTGTAAATGTATTTTGCTTGTCCGTATTTCTAGGGTTCTGCCTGATATTAGATACCTGATCATTTCCATCCTGATTTTGATCTAAAGAATCTTTTGGGTTTACTACCACAATTTGTCCCCGCCTAATGGCTAAGCCGCTTTCCCCAGCTAAAGTTCTTCTATTCATTTCTTGCTTTAGTAAGCTATATTTTTCCTTTCTTTTACAGTCCTGTCGTATGCCAATCTCACATTTTGTAAAACCTTGTCGTTGTTGGCCAATTTGTAAGCTGTTTTAATGATGTCATGCCTAATCTCCGGATTTCCCAGGTGAATTTTGATTGGTCTAGATTCAACTTTATCCCTAGGTTTAGATTCAACCTGTTCCCTTGGTTTACCTAACCTAACCATGTATTGAATATCAACGTAAGATCCCTCAGGGAGCTTTATTGCCTCAAAATTGATTTGTCTTGCCAATCTCCCCCTACCAGTTCAGGGACACTGTACACAATTATGTTAGGTATTCTGGAGTCCCTATCCTTCTCTTCCTTGCGTCCTTCTTCAGCTATTCTCTCAATTTTTGCATCCAAATTATCAAAAAGTTCAGTCTTGTATTCTGCATTTTTTATTTCATTTCTTTCATCAATCAACCTGTCAATTTTAGACTGAAAACTCCTCGTCAGTCTTGTTTCCACCTCAACAGTTTCTTGTTCTATTTTCTGGGTTAGATCAAGTTTAAGCTGGTCTATTTGTGGTTTAACCTGAGTTTCTAGCTCCATTGTGACAGCTAGCTTGACTAAATTTGCATTTTTTTTGTTCTAGTTCTACCAGTCTATCCATTATTTCATTTTGTTTGGCTAACACTTCTTGTATTGAAGGAGCCCTACGACATTCAGAACATTTAATGTCTAATGCCTCCAGATCATTTTCATTCGCTAGGCAGTTGTACACTGCCTCTGGGATCTTTAGGCAACTTATACAAAACCAGTTGGAGCACCCATTACAGACTATGGCCTTATCATTAGCCCCAATTATGCAGCTACATGTTTTACACAGGCAATCCTGGTCATGTTTTTCTACTTCCTGCATTTCTTTTCCTAAAATTTTCTTAGATTTATTTCCTCTAGCTACCCTATTGGGCTTCTCCTCATCCTTACTGAGTGGCATGTTGGCTCTCAACCTAACTGTCCAACCCAAAACTAGCTGTAAGACAAGCTATCCAATCCCCAGCTTGGTCTTCAATACAAAGTATAATATACTGTAATGTCTATTAACAAATTAGACGAGCCAGCCAAATCCTTGTATGATAATTAACTCTAACACCATCACTATTTAGTCGATTAAATTTGCAACTTCAAGAATCAATCACAAGTTACTGACCTGTTCCTTTGTCAGCCGGCCCCAACTGATACTACCTGTACGTTAATATTTCAGTTGATTTTTGCATGTATGTTCCTGTATCTATCAATGCCTGTATGCTAATGTTACAATTTAATTTTGTTTAAAAAAGAAGAAAAAATAAACCAATAAATAAACAAGTTATGCATCCCCATTTAACAGAAGTTACCAATGACGTAGAATAAAGTTTTTATACATAAACAATATGTTTTAACTGCCAAAAAAACCAATACATATAAATACACCTGACATAAAATAGCTCCGTAAATATTCACAATTAAGAGAGAGAGAGAGAAAGAGAGAGAACAAGGGCTCAGCATTATACTAGCATGATGCTAGTAGGCTAACTCAAATGCTAGCAAAACCAAAGCATAAATATATAACCGAACATATGATTATTTTCTTTTTAAACAAAACACCAGAAAACAGTAATTTAACAAAAAATCTGTTAATCCAATGAACCTCATTTCATGACAGAAATATTACTGTGGCCATCAGGTGTTTGGCAGATTAAAATTAATTTGATTCAAATACCTAATTATTGTCAGGGGAGCCCAAACTTTTTTATACAATTATAAATATGAACATGGTGGTAAACATTTCATTGGTGCATTCTGATGACATTTTGTTTCCTGTTTAGTCTTAAATTCACAGCATGTTCAGAAGTGAGAAATTTGAAATTGTTTCATTTACATTTACGGCATTTACCAGATGCTCTTAATCAAAACGACTTACAGAAGTTTCAACACTCTTGGTGAATTATAAAGTATTCTTTTAAAAGTGCAGATTTAAAAAAAAAAACATTTTGTCATATTGTAAAAGTGTTCATGTGCAGTTATTAAGTCCTTTGTCACTTACGTTTAACTTCTTATTATACATTTGGTGGGCTTCCTGGAGTTCTCCCAGCAACTTCTCCACTGAGTCTTGGATTGATGTTACTTGCTCCTTCAGGAATAAATTCTCACTCTCCAGAGTGTTCTAAGTACATGAAATCAATAGAGACAAAATTATTCATTACAAATAATCAGCATTAGTACTTTTTGTATCAAAAATACTGAAGGCATTTACAGCTATGAAAAATGTGCAGGAAGAAATTTCTGATACTTTCTGAAGCATTATAGTTGAGGTTTGTCCACTTGTCTTATTTGGAATAAATATTTTTCAAAAAGACAGCTCATTCTCAGTCATACAATATCTAAAATTCAACAGAATGTCTAACTGAGATCAATTACACTGTACATTTCCAAAGAAATGTTTAAAATTTCCAACATTATGTATTTATTTGGGGGCGGTTTGGTGGTGTAGTGCTTAGCATGTCAACGTCACAACAAGAAGGCCTGGATTCGATTCTCAGCTTGGGGTTTCTGCATGGAGTTTTTATGTTCTCCCAGTGCTTGCTTGCATGAGTTTCCTCCGGGTACTCCAGTTTCCTCCCACAGTCCAAAAACATACACAGCAGGCTAATTTGCTGTTCTAAATCATCCCGAGGTGTGAGCGTAAATGGTTGAGTGAGTTTTGGAGCTATTGTGAACAGTGCCCCGGCAAGCTGTCTCCACCCTAGCCCAGAGTCGGCTGAGATGTGTGCCAGCCTCCCCATGACCCTAAGAACGATTTAAGCAGCTTAGAGAATATATAAATTTAATCAATTTGTATGGGCTACAAAACAATTTTCTAACTTCAAACAGCAGAAGACAGGTTTACCTTAATATAGTCATTCTGGGACAAAAGGGTTCGAAGATCCTGCAGCTTTTTCTTTTTTGCCTAAAAGACAGCCATAGCGTAGAAGAGGTTTGAACTTAATAATTTTTTTATGTTCACATACACAATGGGTCATTGTAATAGCATAGACCAATAGGTGTTGCTTTACTGGCGACCTCTGTCTCTTTGGATTTGCCTCTTTGGTGCTGTCACATGCTCACCCAGGTCCATCAGCAGCAGAGGGGCTGAATGCCATGTGTTACAGGGCACCCTCATGTCTGTCTTCCTTTTGGTTCTTTTTATTTATATGTACTGCCATAGTCATGTCACAAGGCATTGCTGGCAATTAGTACTAATAAACGCATCTCTTTAACCATTGAACTGTTATGAGCATACCTAACAATCTCTCGCTCTCTCAATCTCTCAATCTCTCTCTCGCTCTCTCAATCTTTCAATCTCTCTCGCTCTCAATCTCAAGATCAATCTCTCTCTCTCTCTCTCTCTCTCTCTCTCTCTCTCGCTCTCGCTCTCTCTCTGCTGAGGTACACATGCTACTTGAGATACCAGTGATCCTGATCCTTCTGATTTCTGAATACTGTGATCTGTGCTGATATGCTAATACTGGCCGGAGCTTTCATCTTCCCATTCTCCTGTTGCTACTGATCCATGTAAACCTAAATATACACTTTGAAATTGTGAAGATGACTTTTCACTTCTGGTGTTATAAACTATTTTATTAAAATGATTTAGAACAATGATTTATACAGGTTGGCACAGCAGAGAAATAGAGACGGGAAGGACGTGCAGCAAGTTAGAGTGATAAAGGACAAAGAGGGGAAATGTATTGACTGATGACAGAAGTGTGCTGGGAAGATGGAAAGAGTACTTTGAAGAGCTGATGAATGAGGAAAATGAGAGGGAAAAAAGAGTAGAAGAGGTGACCTTTGAGGACCAGGAAATAGCAAAGATTAGTAAGGGTGAAGTGAGGAGGGCATTGAAGAGGATGAAGAATGGAAAGGCAGTT
Source organism: Plotosus lineatus (assembly GCA_024760905.1). Classification (NCBI taxonomy): domain Eukaryota; kingdom Metazoa; phylum Chordata; class Actinopteri; order Siluriformes; family Plotosidae; genus Plotosus; species Plotosus lineatus. The sequence continues at coordinate 29,535,502 of CM045747.1, read as the reverse complement.
GGTCCTGATGACATACCGGTGGAGGTATGGAAGTGTCTAGGAGAGGTAGCAATAGATTTCCTGACAAAAAACATTCAACAAGGTCTTAGAGCAGGGGTCACCAACCTTTTTGAAACTGAGAGCTACTTCATGGGTACCAATTAATGCGAAGGGCTACTAGGTCGATACACACCTCTGAAATTACAAATTTGCTCAATTTACATTTAATTAGATTTAATTAGATGTTATTATTAATAATTAATGATATTCATCTATGTGAAGATATTGACTTGATTTAAAAATATATTCAAAAAAATTATATGCAGCTCAATGGAGAGTGGCGCTGTCCTAAAAATGGGCCTGTCCTAAAAATAGCAGTGAACAGGTCCGCGGGCAACTTATATTGTCCTTGCGGGCTACCTGGTGCCCACGGGCACCACGTTGGTGATCCCTGTCTTAGAGAGTGAGAGGATGCCAGAGGAATGGAGGAGAAGTGTGATGGTGCCCATTTTTAAGAACAAGGGAGATGTGCAGAGTTGTGGCAACTAGAGGGATAAAGTTGATGAGCCATACGATGAAGTTACGGGACAGAATAGTGGAAGCTAGACTAAGGGCAGAGGTCAGCATTTATGAACAACAGTTTGGTTTCATGCCAAGAAAGAGCATCACAGATGCAGTGTTTGCTTTCGGGATGTTAATAGAGAAGTACAGAGGTCAGAAGGAGCTGCATTGTGCCTTTGTGCATCTGGAGAAAGCATATCACAGGGTACTGAGATATATATAATATAAAATGTTATTATAATATAATAACTGTGATATTGCATGAGGAAGTCTTGAGTGGCAGAGAAGTATGTTAGAGTGGTGCAGGACATGTATGAGAGATGTAAGATGGTGTTGAGGTGTGCTGTCAGTGTGACAGAAGAGTTCAAAGTGGAGGTGGGACTACATCAAGGGTCATCTCTAAGCCTCTTCTTGAAGTGTAAATGAGTACTTAGGCTCAACAATCCAGAGCAATGGAGTGTGGGGAAAAAAGGTGAAAAAGCATGTGCAGGCAGCTTGGAATGGTTGGTGAAAGTTTCCGGTGTGATGTGTGATAGGAATGTATCGGCAAGAATGAAAGGAAAAGTATACAAGATGGTGTTGAGGCCAGTGATGTTGTATGGCTTAAAAACAGTGGCTCAGTCAATCAGTGTCATCAGTCAATACATTTCCCTCTCTGTCCTTAATCACTCTAACTTGCTGCACATCCTTCCCTTCTCTATTTCTCTGCTGTGCCAACCTGTATAAATTATTTTCTCCCTCCTTACTGTCCAACCTAGCATCCAAGTCATCATACGCCCTCTGTTTGGCCTAAGTACTTAAAATCCTCCACCTTATCTCTGCTCCCTGTAACCTCGCCGTTATTCTTGGATCTTTGTCATTAACACATATGTATTCTGTCTTACTGAGGCTAACCTTCATTCCTCTCCTTTCCAAGGCTTACCTCCACCTCTCTAGATTTTCCTCCACTTGTTCTCTGCTCTCACTACAGATCACAATGTCATCTGCAAACATCAGAGTCCACGGAGAATCAAGTCTCACCTCGTCTGTCAACCTGTCCATTACCATAGCAAACAAGAAGGGGCTTAGAGCTGACCCTTGATGCAGTCCCACCACCACCTTGAACTCTTCTGTCACACCGACACCACCATTTTACATCTCTCATACATGTCCTGCACCACTCTAACACTTCTCTGCCACTCAAGACTTCCTCATGCAATATCACAGTTCCTCTCTTGGTACCCTGTCATATGCTTTCTCCAGATCCACAAAGGCACAATGCAGCTCCTTCTGACCTCTGTACTTCTCTATTATCATCCCCAAAGCAAACACTGCATCTGTGGTTCTCTTTTTTGGCATGAAACCAAACTGTTGTTCATAAATGCTGACCTTTGACCTTAGTCTAGCATCCACTATTCTTTCCCATAACTTCATTGTATGGCTCATCAACTTTATCCATCTGTAATTGCCACAACTCTGCACGTCTCCCTTGTTCTTAAAAATGGGCACCAGCACACTTCTCCATTCCTCTGGTGTCCTCTCACTCTCTAAAACCTTGTTGAATGTTTTTGTCAGGAAATCTACTGCTACCTCTCCTAGACACTTCCATACCTCCACCGGTATTTCATCAGGACCAACTGCCTTTCCACTCTTCATCCTCTTCAGTGCCCTTATCACTGCACCCTTACTAATCTTTGCTACTTCCTGGTCCTCAACGGTCATCTCTCGTACTCTTTTTTTTTCTCTCTCATTTTCCTCATTCATCAACTCTTCAAAGTACTCTTTCCATCTTCCCAGCACACTTTTGTCATCAGTCAATACATTTCCCTCTCTGTCCTTTATCACTCGAACTTGCTACACCTCCTTCCCATCACTATTTTCTCTGCTGTGCCAACCTGTATAAATCATTTTCTCCCTCCTTACTGTCCAACCTAGCATACAAGTCATCATACACCCTCTGTTTGGCCTTTGACACTGCTACCTTCACCTTATGCTCTGTCTCACTATACTCCTGTTTACTCTTCGGTCCTCTCTATGTCCCACAACTTCTTAGCTAACCTCTTCCTTTGTACACACTCCTGCACTTCTTCATTCCCCCACCAAGTCTCCTTATCTACTTTCCTTCCAGAGGACACACCAGGTACTCTCCTACCTGTCTCCCTGATCACATTAGCTATAGTTGTCCAGTCATCTGGAAGCATTTCCTGACCACCCAAAGCCTGTTTCAAATACTTGAAGATAACATGACACTCTTCCTTTTTCAGCTTCCACCACTTTGTCTTCTTCTCTCCTTTGCTTTCTTCACCTTCCTCACCATCCACGCCATCCTGCACACCACCATCCTATGCTGTTTGGCAACACTCTCACCTACTACTACTTTGCAGTCACTGACTTCCTTCAAATTATATCGCTACACAAGATGTAGTCTACCTGTGTGTTCCTACCTCCGATTTAATAAGTCACCCTCTGCTCCTGTCTCTTCTGGAAGAAAGTATGCACCACAGCCATATCCATCCTTTTTCCAAAATCTATCAACATCTGTTTTTGTGTGTTCCTGTCCTGGATACCAAACCTGCCCATCACTTTGTCCCCTCTGTTTCCTGCACCAACATGTCCATTGAAATCTGCCCCAATGACCACTCTTTCACCTCTGGGGGTACTCTACATCACTTCATCTAACTCACTCCAGAATCTCTCCTTCTCTTCTAGCTCACATCCTGCCTGTGGGGCATAAGCACTAACAACATTGAACATCACACTTTCAATTTCCAACTTGAGACTCATAACTCTGTCTGACACTCTTTTCACTTCTAGAACATTCCTGACCAACCCCTCCTTCAAGATGACTCCTATTCCATTTCTCTTCCCATCCACACCATGATAAAACAGCTTCAACCCTGCTCCTCAGCCTCTGGCCTTGCTACCTTTCCACCTTCTCCTGAACACACAGTATGAACACACATTTGCCAGCTCTCTACCTTTTCGTGTCATAGTTCCAATATTCAAAGTCCCTACTCTCAGTCAGAGACTCATGCCTTTCCTCTTCTTGCTCTACCTACGGACACGCCTCCCGCCGCTCCTTCTTCGTCCTCTCCTTCTTCGATCAACAGTAATCCAATTTCCACCAGCACGCTGTTGGTTAACAGCACTGATGGCAGTCGTTGTTAACCCGGGCCTCGACTGATCCGGTATGGGATTCGTATTTTTGACTTGCATGTTATATGTGGCACTGGTTTAACGCCGGATGCCCAGGTATCTGTGTGTGTATCTACGCAGGTATCTGTGTATGACTGATTCTATGTTCCCTGATCAACAAAAGTCCTGAATGCTGAATGTATCGGTGTTGGAATTGTCCTCTGTGAGCCTTTCTGGTTCTCAAAGTTATAGGATGAAAGGCTCTGACTGTGAGTTTTTGTTTTTTTGCAAATGGCACCTCAGATTACACAACCTTACCTGGCAGAGGTGGCCGAGGTAGTCAAAAGGTGGCTGGATGAGATTTTCAGTGAGATGCTGAATGCGCTAGATATTGTGGTGCTGTTTTGGGCGGGACAACAAAGGCTGATACAACACCTGTGAAGTCGCAGATTGTGGTGGAGGTCCCCATTTTTATAAAAGGGAGTGTATAGTGTGCACTAACCATCAGGGATCACACTTCTTTGCCTCCCCAGGCATGTTTACTCCAAAGTGTTGAAGAGGAGGCTTTAGTGGGTTGGCAGACCTTGGATTCAGAAGGAGCATCTTTCATCTTAGATGTCATAGAACAGTGGACTAGCTCTTTACCCTTGCAAAGATGCTGAGGAAGTCATGGAAGACTGACTATTCAGTCTACATGTGTTTTGGAGACTTGGAAAAAGCCTAAAATTGCATCCCTTGGAAGATTATGTGAGGGGTGCTGCAGGAGTACAGAGTACCATGGCTGCTCTTGTGAGCTATCTGGTCCATATACATCTGAGGTAAGAGCTGTGTATGCATCCCCTACACTAAAGTGAACTAATTTCCAGGGCATATAGTGAAAAAAGTTAGGTTTTTGTGATAATACAGGCCCTCCCAGAAAATCATGTCAGTCTAGTAACTCATGTCAACCTGGTAATGCATGTTTGCCTGGTTACTCATGTCAACCTGGTAACACATTTTATCCTGGTTATTCATGGAAAGTTACTAATTCTCATCACTGATAATTGAGGTCAATCTGATAATTTATATCCATCTGATACTTCATGCCAGCATAGCAATTCATGTCAACCTAGTAATTGGTGTCAGCCAATAGCTCATGTCACTGGGGTTATCCATGTCAATCTGTTTATCAAAGGGAAACTCAATTGAAACTGAGTGGACCGGTGTGTGAACTTGCAGAAGAACCTGTCCATATGACTGAGTTTGGTTGTCTCTTTTTGATTATGTTTCAGTGCTTGTTAAATACAGGTGTTTGTTGGTTAAAGGGTGTGAGACTTTTGTCTCTTTTACAGTTAACAAGCTCGTCTTTCTGGTGCTTAGGGTTCAGTATTTCCCCTGCCTATTTAACCAAGTGAATGTGCTCATCCATGGCAGGCAATAGTGGCCTGGTGGTAAAAGGCACTGGATCACTGATCCTAAGGTTGGGGTTCGAGTCCCACTCTCCACAAGGTTGTCACTGTGCTTCCAGTGCAGCTAACTGGGTTATCAATGGCCGGCCATGTCTCTCACTGTCTATGGTGAGACGCATGTAAAAGAACCATTGCTGACTTTCGTCAACAGTAGGCTGCATAGCCATCAGCGTGTTTCTGTCTCTTGCTAAGGATTGTGTCGGGAAGGGCATCTGGTGTAAAAACCTATGTAAAATCAAACATGCGAATCATAAGTATGACTTCCATGAAGATAGATAGAGACAAATGATTCGCTGTGACGACCCCTGAAAAGGGAACAGCCGAAAAGAAAAAAGAATGTGCTCATCCATCCGTTCATGAGGACAGGTGAATTTGTCCATCCATTTGCTGGAGCTGAAGAGCTTGTCTGTCTGCTGCTTTGGGTCAAATGGGTATTTTATTTTGTTTGCTGAAGCCAGTATGCTCATTTTTCATGTTTTCCTTAGTGAGTGACCTCATGTCCTGTTTGCTAAAATTAGGTAACATGTTCTTTATTTACTACACTGGTACGTACACCTGCTAAGAACAATATTCCTTGAGGAGCCTGAGCCTGCATGTGTGCCTGGGTCAATAAGTGTGTTTGTCTCTATCCCTATGCCTTTGTCTGTGTTCCTGTGGGATCTTGTATCTGTGCATGTCTGTCAGTTCACCAGCATCAGCACCAACATCAATGCCAGCTTTGGCATCAGTGTGTCAGACTACAGGCCATGGATAACTCCGAGATAAATAGATGTGTATCCCGAGTGGTGCCCTTAAGTCCCATGCTGAACAAGGACAGCAGTGTAGGTGGACTTTTTTTTTCTTTGTTTCATTGTGATTCATTAATTATATCATACATTGCTATAAGAGCAGTGTAAGATGCTGTGTTGAATTAAAGTTGTTTTGAGGGGGAAAAAGCCATAAATACAGTTTTCATTTTCATCTATAACCTCTTCTGCTTGCAGAGTAAATGCTAATGAGAGAAAATTACTTTAATTAGCATGTGGCATCTCATTCTCTGTCTCTCCAGCTGATGTAAAAGTCCCCCTTTTTTTCTGGGTAGAGTGTGTAAGCGACTGCTTCTCAGGGTTTTCTTTTTTTTATATAACGGTGTTATGGTGCAGGAGCTTTGAGCACATTTCAATGACTGCGTTTGTAAATGGAACAGATTAATGAAAATACTCATGGCTTTAAAAAAAAGAGAAAACAATTACCACAATCATCTTAATGTGCTTCTTCTTCAGGGTGCAATGAGCATTTCTCTCTTTCTGAAGTGCCTGAGAAACATTAGCCGTTTAAACTTCAGTGCCACTTTGCTTTAATGTACAACAAGAGCATGATTTTTGTTCTGCAGATCATATAACATTTACAAATATTCATACAGTTGTAAAACAGCTCACCTTCTGTAACCTCAAATTCTTCTTCACCTCTATGTTTATGCTACTAATCCTCTTCAGGGTTGGAGCGAGCTTACATGTCCTTTTTCTCTTCTCAGACTTCCTATACATCTGAAAAACAGGTTAAGTTCAAAAATATGTATTAAAGGGTCACTTTACTATTTTTATGACCGATTTTGGGCAGATAACACATGCAAGTAAATGATCAGAAAGAGCTTACTTTTATTAACTCTTCCAGCCGAGCATACTTCTTCTGTAGGTCTCTGTAAGCTTGGCGCTCTTGCTCCAGCTCCTGAAAGACAGCCATAGGTCAAAACATTTCTTAATGATACCCAGTATGATATATGCAAAAAATAACTGATCAAAACAGAAATGTTTATTCTCGGTTGCCTTTGATTCTCATAAAATTCAAGAGTACTCTTATGCAAGTTTTTTTTCCACTCACTGTGACTTTCAACACAGACTCTGTAGAAAGTTCCGAAAGTGGTTTGTCTAGCTCAGTCACTTCTTGCTCTGGGTCTAAATGCAAAAACATTTGAACTCATCAAAGCATGCATTCAATTAATGGAGTTATGAAATAATACAAATACAGTAATGTGAATTTCAAATTGTTGAAAAACATTATTATTGTTGTTGTTGTGGGATGTCCCATGTAATGGAATAGAACACCTAGCGCCTTTACTGGGGCCAGACTCCCCTCTGTCTACCCGTCTCCCTGTCTATTCTTTTGTCTCTCTGTCATGATGATGATGATGATGATGATGATGTCACAAAGTACTGATTAATCTACACAATCTGTGATGCTACCCGCCCTGGAACAGCTCACCCGCAGAAATTTATACGTTACTTTGAGTTATGATTATTATGTAACTATAATGTTCAGTTCATTTTCTGTAACCGCTTAATCCTAATTAGGGTCGCAGGGAGGCTGGCGCCCATCCCAGCCAACTCTGGGCGAGGGCAGAGTCCACCCTGGACAGCTCGCCAGACCATTGCAGGGCAGAAACACGCTGATGGCTATGCAGCTACTCTTGTCGAAAGTCAGTAATGGTTCTTTTACATGAACCTCACACCATAGAGACAGCGAGAGACATGGCCGGCCTTTGATAACCCAGTTAGCTGCACTGGGGTGGGGGACAGTGACAACCTTGTGGAAAGTGGGACTCGAACCCCCAACCTTTGGATCAGCAATCCAGCAACCTATACCACCACCAGGCCACCACTGCCCAGATAACAACAATGATGATGATGATTATTATTAAATGGACAGAAAATGACTGTATTTTTCTCACTCTATACTGAAAGCTCACTATTTGGTTTAACATGGCCATGACCATGTAACCTATACAAGGTATATATATCTATATCCTTCTGAGTGAGATTTTTTTTTTTTTAATTAATTTCGATTGTGAAAATTCAGTTTAATAGTGCAGGTTACACCATGACCCAGAAACCCTGCTAGAAATAGCTGTACCTTCAGGAGAAGATTTGTTGTCCATTTCCTGCTCACCTACCCTACAGTTCGTGTAATAACTGTAAGAAAGTGTAGCAGTTGAACACTCTGCTCTTAATCCTATGATGTTGCTTAAGTTCTCCATTAAGTGATTTGTTTATCGTTTTTTTTTAACGGCAACTGTGAACTGTACTAACAACACTGTTTAGAACAACAACCATTAAGACGTTTAATAAGCAGTTTGATGGCTTATTTAACTTGCCCCATCTTATGGCATCACGCAGACTGTTGTGATGCTACTTTCCATTCCAGTTTAATGCCACACTACATTTTTTTTGTGCGATGTCCCATCGAATGAAAGAGAACACTAATGACGCTTATGTGTCCCTCTGTCTCTTTGTCTCTGTTTACAATGTTCTGTTAATGTGTCACATGTCTCCCCACGGAGATGATGTCACAGAAAGTGGCATCATCATCATCAAGTAATTTACATGTACGGCAGTGCTTTGGTTTTTCTTAAAAAAATGAAAAACATAGGTAAGAACTTAAAAAGCAGCAAACAACAACGATGATGATGATGATGATGATGATAATGATGGTGATGATGATGATGATAATAATGACCTTGTAAGATGTCCATGGTGTACTCTGCCCTCACCCAGAGCTGGTTGAAATGGGAGACAGCCTTCCCACAACCCTGATTATGATTATTAATTCATCAATGAAGAAGTTATAATACACTGTTCTAGAAATATGTTGAAGATGGTGATTGTTTTAAAAAGTACAATCAGAACTTAGTACAATAAATTATGAATTGTTGTGAAATATCCAGTTTCAGGCAGAACTCATTACAAAGAACGAGAAAATTGAAAAAACATATCAAACCATTAAAATGTCACATGTTGAAAAAAGAGAAGACTATAAAAGGTATCAGAGACATTGTAAGGAATATAACTGAAAATAAAAGAAAATGAGAAAAATATCAAGCACCAGCAAAGAAAATAAACAAAATCTAAAAGAAGAGCAGAAAGGAAATGTTTCATCACAATGTGCCATCCCTCTTCATCACGCCAGTCACCTGCATGTCCTCCCTCACCACATCCATAAATCTCCTTTTGGCCTTGATTTTTTTTTTCTCCAACCAGGCAGTTCCCTCCTCAGTGATCTACCAACACAGTATATCTTTTATTATACTTTAATTCCCCTTTGCACAAGTCCAAACCATCTCGATCTGACCTCCCTCACTGTATCCCCAAACACTCCTACCTCTGCTGTCCCTTGAACCAATTCATTTTTAATTCTGTCTAATAGACATAGACATAGATATATTTTATTTTCAATTTAGATTTTTTTAGAATTTAGAAATTTTGATGCAATTGCTCAGAGCCCAGAAGGAATAATAAGAAAACTTCATTCATTCACATTCTGAACCTCTTAATCTGTGCAGTACGGAAAAAAAGTGTTTGTATAAAAGATAAATCAAAATAAGTATATTGTATGTTATAAGTATGTTGCCCAGTGTAGATACGGTGTAAAATTCCACAGTAATATGGCACAGAGGTCCTTACTGGTGCAGTCCTTTTTAGGGTTGTGTGTGTGGTGGGTAGGGAGTTGTATTTTAAACCCACTACTGTCATGTCGTCTGCAAATGTTACGCTGTGTTTAGTAGTGGATTGTCAGAGATGTGGGTCATCAATGTAAACAACAGTGGCGTCAGCAAACAGCCCTGAGGGGAACCAATGGTGGGAGATGACCTTGAGGTGAGGAGGCATTATTTCCTATCAGCATGCACTGAGGTATGTTTATGAGGAAATTGAGCAGCCAGTTACACAGAAAGGCGCTGAAACTTGAGGGCCAGACTATTTATTAGATTCTGTAAGATAAGGTATTGAACACAGAGATGAAGCCATACATGATGCTCTAGGCTCCAATGGAATGCAGAGGAGATGGCAACCTCTGTGGAGCAGTTAGAGTAATAAGGACATCGGTATGGGTCAAACGCTGGGGGAAGACAAGAAACAATGTGATCTTTTACCAGCCTCTCAAAGCACTTCATCATGATGGGTGTGAGTGCTACTGGGCGGCAGTCATTGAGGTATATCCCTCACTACAACTGCTGTAGCTGTCCAGTCATCCAGCAACCCCCTACTGTTACCCAACACCTGTTTTACCTACTTTCTGAAGTTCACACAGTGCACGTACTCCTTTATTATCCACCGTCTGATATTTGTTTCTCTTTTCTTTGAAAAAGTCATTATTCAAAAAAAAATCATTATTTATAAAGTACAATTAAAATGAGTAGAGAAATCTGCCTCTGAAGGGGCATTCACACAGGAAGCAATGAGTAGCAATCAATCCATTTGGCGCAGAGTGAGAAGCGAATAGCTTTGTAAGACAAGTGAATCAATTCGTGAAGATGCCAGCTCTGATTGTCTATGTGACCCTGTCACATGTTTCCTGTTTCCAAATGTTTCTGAGTAAAACTGTAAGTAGTATCTATATAGAATCACTGCAGGATGTGTAGCTCTGCAAGCAGATGAAGAGGGTAGAGGTAATGAGGGGTAAAATACATTTAAATATTTCTGGTCAACTATCCAATGCAATGAGAGCCTGGTAGAGAAATGAAGAAGAGAGTGCCAGCGGGATGGAATCGGTGGAGAAATGTGCCTGGAGTGATTTCTGATAGAAGGGTATCAGCACGAGTGAAGGCAAAGGCTTATAATGCAGTAGTGAGCTCAGCTGTGCTGTATGTTTTGGAGATGGTCGTGTTGATGATGGAGCTGGAGATGGCAGAGTTGAAGATGCGGCTAGTTTCTGTGTAAGTCATAAGAACGCACAGTGTTTAAAATTAATGTGTTAATTTTGAAACAGCACAGGTAGGAGGAGTGTTTGCACAAAGTGAGAGAGGCCAAAACAAGACGGTTTGGACATGTGCAGAGGAGGGATGAAAGGTATATTGGTAGAGGAGTTTTGAGAATGGAACTGCCTGGTCAGAGGAGAAGTGGAAGTCCAAAGAGGAGATTTATGCATGTGGGGAGGGCGAACATAAAGGTGATTGACATGATGCTGAGGGACACAGAGAACAGAGCTTATCATTATTATTATTTATACCACACAGGAAATATAGAACAGAGATTCAGTAGAAAAGATGTTAACAAGAATATGCTCAGGTTCGCTAGAGAACCTACATAATTCATTCATTCATTTTCTAAACTGCTTAATCCCAGTTAGGGTTGCGGGGAGGTTGGCGCCCATCTCAGTTGACTACGGGCAAGGGTAGGTTATACCCTGTACAGCTTACCAGGCCATCGCAGGAGTGACAATCACATAAACATTCATACCCACATTCAGGCCTAGGGATGATTTGCAACAGCCACTTAACCTACTGTGCATGTTTTTTGAATTGTGGGAAGAAACCAGAGTACCCGAAGGAAACTCATGCAAGCACAGGGAGAACATGCAAACTCCACATCGACCGGCTGGGAATCGAACCCAGGCCTTCTTACTGAGAGGTGGCTGTTCTAACCATTACACCACCATGCTACCAACCAACATGATAAGTTTCTTCTTCTTCTTTTCCTTTCGGCTGTTCCCTTCAGGGGTCACCACAGCAAATCATCCGCCTCCATCTCACCCTGCCTTCATGCCTTCCTTCACCACATCCATAAATCTCTTCTTTGGTCTTCCTCTGGGCCTTCTGCCTGGTAGTCCCAACCTCAGCATCCTACTGCCAATATACTCACTGTCCCTCCTATGTACATGTCCAAACCATCTCAATCTATCCTCAATAACTTTGTCTCCAAAACATCTTACATGGGCTGTCCCTCTGATGTTTATAATATTTAATATATAACATTTGTAAATGTATAGCAATATTTGCTCAGTGGAAATTAGAATTGTTTTGAAAACAAACCTCAGTATCATATTTCTAGAAAATGATTCTTATAAAAATTGTTTGTTTCGGTATAATAATTAAACTTGTGTTCATTGCTTCCTACAGAAATATGTTTGGGGGGTGTAATGTTTGAAAGTTTCGCTCAGTTTAACTTTATGTCCACTACTCGCTCACTTTTGGGTTGCTTGAGAAAATTTAATGTGTCAACATTCATTAACTTTTAATGTTAAATTGTGTGAGCACTGATTGAAATTCTTAATTTTCAAATCTTTGTTTTTATGTAATCTACAACTTAGCAAAGTTCTGAAAGAGACTTTCAATGAAAAAGTGGCAGAGAGAAAAATGGAGTGACAGAGACATAGACACTGTATACATTGCTCAGTGACGATACTAATACCCAAAGACAGTTGGCTCCACAGTGTTGGCCATTTCAGACCTATTACCAAATATTACCTGTATGATGGTTGGTGGGCCAGTAGCACCCGTAACAGGTGACACACTCAGCTATTATTGACGTGCTTTGCTAGTTAACGTTTATTTCAAATCGATATTAAAGCTCTTGTTGCTGTTATAACAATCTCCTCAAGCAACTTCAGCTTCTCCCTTCTTGCCAGTCCCATCATGGACGGGAAGGTATGAACGTAATAATATTCCACAGTTCACCACCATTCCTTTCACTTAGCCATTAAGTCGATACACTTTGATGCCTTATATTCATGGACTGACTGGATATTTTCTTCCCATGGTACCGTTAGTTCGACCCGATTTACAGACCACAATGTGAGACCACATTGCTGTGTTCACAAGGCTCAGTAATCTCTGTACTAGTGGGGGAGTTAATCTGCTCCTCTCAGTCCACAACCACTCTAAATATACTGCTACTGCAATCCAACTGCAAGGGGATATACTAACATTTCCGGTGGAATCAGACCCAGCTTCACAAATTGTATGGGCATTTCTTGACTCTAGTTTGATTTGCTTTACCTTATGAGCTGTTGATTTCTCAATAACTTTAGGATCTCATAGTTTCATATTATGTTTTCTTTTATACAATATAGGTGCCAATGTGAATGTGTGTGTGTGTGTGTGTGTGTGTGTGTGTGTGTGTGTGAGAGTGTTGTCCCTGTGAAGGACTGGCAAGCTGTTCAGGGTGTACCCTTCCTTTGCCTAGATTTGGCTGAGATAGGCTTCAGTTTTCATGTGACCCTTGTAGGATGAAGCAATTTGGCAAATAAATGAATGAATAAAATGGGCCATGTCTGGGGGAAAAAAATGCTTCATAAATCAAATTATCATTTCACAAAAGGTTAGAACTTACAAAAACAATTACCAACAGTCTATCACTTTGGTTGTTTGTGTGTGTACATATTTAATCAATAACAATGGCCCACAAATAATAATTGCCATATGAAGAGTAGGCTGCATAGCTGTCAGCGTGTTTCTGCCCTCTGTTTCTGTACTCTGTCCTCACCCAGAGTTGGCTGAGATGGGCACCAGCCTCCTTGCAACCCTAATTAAAATTATGCAGTTCAGAAAATGAATGAATGAATGAATGAATGAAAGAAAATGCCATATGGGTGAACTGGAGGATGGGTGAAAAATTAAATACATTAACAATGCAAAGACTTGAAATACAATAAAAACACATACGACTACAAAAATGAATCTGAAATAAAACAACAGTTTACATAATAATCAAGTATTACTAGAAATATAATAGTTTGGTACATTTAAACTGTAAAAAGCTGGCAGCAACAGCTGTGTCACGATATTACCACATAAATCGTCTGAAGAAGATAAGATGGCAAGAAATCACAAGATTGTTCAACTTAATAGTCTGGGAATTAATTATGTGTACTAAATCTCACATCTCACTCATTTGCAGAGCCACTTAATTCTACTTGGATCCTGTGGAGGTGAGGCTAGAGCCTATTTTAGGCAACACTGGAAGAATGCGGGGTACACCATGAACAACTTGCCAGATCATCGCAGGGCCAACATCCATACACAACCATTCATACTCACATCCATACCAAGGGGCAACCTGGAGCAGCCAATTAGCCTAATGTGCATGTCTTTGGACTATGGGAGGAAACCCGGAAACCCGGATTTGCACACAGGAATTATGGGCCGTAATATTAAATTTCTTTAAGAAGGCAGTTAAGCTGGGATCCCGCAGGACTGAAGCTACAAGGTTTTAGTGAAAGTTCCAGGATCCAGTCGCGTTACATGACTTAATTCACAGGCTTTTTCAGTGGGAAAATATTAAAAGCCCACAAACGGCATTAAGTGACCAAGAGCATTGTTTATTACAAAATAATAATAATGATAATAATAAAATAAATGCGGAGATAGAAGAATTTTGGCAACGATATGCTGATTGATGGCTGCGGACATGAAATCAATTTTAATCTCTTAAAAATTTTTACAATTTACAATAAACTTTTAACAATAGCACCTTGTCAACTTCATCAGTATGCCATTAATAAAGTCAGAGGGAAGACAATCTACCCCAATAAAAATATTTTACCAGACAAATTATTTATTTTTAGCCTTTGTAGTACAGCTTACAATTATATTTTATATGTATAAAACATTTAAAGACCTGACATCAAGTTTTAGCTTTTTTGTACCATTACCTCAGAATGTTGTAACATTTCACTTATCATTCACTTTGGCACTCCTGACTTTGAGGATGGTTTGGTCATATCCCCAAGAATAAGCTCACCTACACACAATATTTACCATTTAATAGCTTACATCTCAAAGATTAATTAAACAACAGGTTTTAATCTGTAAATCATAACTACTTGAAGATACTAAGGATCAAGCTTAAGTGTTCCACTTTACAAATGTCACCATAGTAATCTCAGTCAGTAACTCCTACAAAAAAAAACTCATTTATATAAAAAATAAACAAGCACTGAAGTGTAAAAATAATATAAAATTAATGCATACTATAGGCTTTTGTACTTGTTATCACTGTCAAAATTAGTTAAAATTCCAAGTTTTATAAAAATGTAAAAATCCTAATAAATGTTCATGTAACATTGCACAGATTAAATAAAATTTCAAAAATTCCAACACTTTTCTTACATGAGCAAACATCTGAATGCATCACAGTGACCTGTTTACAATTACAGTGTCTAATTTATATATATATATACACATACATACATACATAGTGTCTAATTATGTGTAAATATATGTGCATATATATATATATATATATATATATATATGTGTGTATAGGGGCAGTGGTGGTCTAGTGGTATAGGGCGCTGGATCGCTGATCCAAAGGTTGGGGGTTCGAGTCCCACTCTCCACAAGGTTGTCACTGGCACCCTCAGTGGAGCTAACTGGGTTATCAAAGGCGGGCCATGTCTCTCACTGTCTATGGTGAGAGGCATGTAAAAGAACCATTGCTGACTTTTGTAAAAAGAGTAGGCTGCAAAGTCGTCAGCGTGTTTCTGTCCCTTGCTAAAAAGGGTTGTGACAGGAAGGGCATCCGACGTAAAAACCTCTGCCAAATCAAACGTGCGAATCAGATGATTCACTGTGGTGACTCCCGAGTAAAAGGGAAAAAGCCGAAAGGAAGACATATATATATATATATATATATATATATATATATATATATATATACACATACATACATACAGGGGTACCTCATCTATCTTACGACCTTACGAAATTAATCTTTCGTAACCTGATTTTTTTCATAAGTTGAGTCGAATTTTACATGTAAAAGGCCTGATTCATTCCAAGGCCCCCAATACCACCCCTAAACCCTTTAAAAACTATAAAAGTATGCCTTTTAAGGTCTCCTTATGCTTCAATATCGTACCAATGGTAGACGGGTTTCGGCCATATTCCTTTGCGATATCATTCAACCGCATGCCACGAGCTTGCTTTTTCTTTTTACTCACACGTCTTGGGGCCCATGATGAACAACAAAGAATAAAGTTGCAATGAGCATACTCGAAAAACTCACGAAACAACAGTAACTCTGTCCTTTACGCGTGTTAGAGCTGCGTGATGAACAACGGGTTGAAGGCACACGAAAAGCATCATGGGTATCATGGAGATGCAGCTCCCTCCTAGCCAATGGGAGGCCAGCGGGGCGGGGTGTTGGGAGATAGCCAATGGGAGAGCAACTCTATCGTGGCAATTTCAAAACAAAATACAGGATGCTACAAGTGTATTTACGTTTCGGGGGATTCGGGCGGCTGCGAAGCTGAGCACGCATCGTTTGTATTTTTGAGATGTCGCGTTTCGTAACGTGAATTTTTTTCATACCCAGAGACGGAAATTTTAGGTAAATGCATTTCGTAACTTGGATTTTCCATTAGTTGGGTCTTTCATAAGGTGAGGTATGACTGTATATCTTTTGAAGTACAGACGCTCCCCTTGACTTACGTTTTTAATTAGTTCCGGTCGGCCGAACGTAAGTTGAAAGTGAACGTCAGTTGTTACAGTGACGTATGACACTCATACTGTACTATACATCCATAAATACCATTACTGTATCTCCTAAAACACCCCTAAATCAATCTTTGTAAAATAATATCAAATATATCAAATATTATCAACATTAATTTCGAATAAGTTAAATTCAAGCAAAATAATTTCAAATTGATAAATGTTAATCAAATGCACTCGTCAAATATCAAATACTACAGTATCAAATATAACCTTTAACATTCTCTATGATGCGATCTTTCTGCTTGTAATTGGTTCCGATGGTCGATGGATGGTGACATGACATGAAGCTGAGCTGAATCACATGACATGAAGCGGAGCCGACTCACTTTACATGAAGCTTAAAACAGCCATTCAACTCTTACAATACGTGAGGCGCTCAATACCGAAAGTAGTGCACTTGCTGAAAGTAGTTTACTTGCTTGAAACAAAGCACAGGTTATGCGAATTTCTGGTCTTTCAAGTGAGCAAGGTAGTTAATTCATCTCTGTATATGAGACTTGCACCCATGGTAGTAGGCTTACGCTTCTGACCAACCATATTTGCTTCGGGTTACAAAAGTCCGCAAAACAGTGTAAACACAAAGATCACAGAGACGACATCTTAACACAAGGGTAACACGCTATATAACTTTATATATATATATATATTAAATGATCTATATATAACTGAACTGGGAAGAAGGAGGGGCACGTTCAGTCTGTCGTTTGTGAACAATGGATGCAACGTCATTGCATCATTACGTCAGCGTACTACGTAGGTACGTCTAAACTCAGGATTTGAGTTTTTTTTTTTTTTTAAATGTAAAAGTGAAAAAATGTAAAACGGATGAACGTAAGTTGGGGAGTGTCTGTATTGATTTCTAAAAAAAAGGCATAAGTTTGACATCCAAATTTTATCCTTGTGTCATTTAAAGATTTCACTTGGAGTATTTAACACCATTTTACTTTTAAGTCATCAACCTTTTCCTGGTCAGACCGACTACAGTATTGAGAGCAAGAGATCTGCTCAACTTGATCAGGCTGAAAGAACTTTTGAAATTTCATTTAAAATAGTCAAGTAATTGTTTTTTTGTTTTTTTTTTAGAAAAGTTAAAAATTTTAAGTAAAAGAACCACAATTGTCTTCAACAAAAGCTACTATTTCAAGTGTAAATCAGTTATAAAACCAGTGTCTGTAGTCATGTTCATAAAACTAGAGTTAACAAAGTTAAATAAAATGTATATCTGATAAACAACTGTGGAAATGTCGATTCTGATAGAAGTGATGTCCAGGTTGAATAAGGCCATTTCTCTGTTATTCCCTCTTAGACTCTTGACCATTGGCATGTACTTGTGGTGGACTCGTCCGGTGCTGGAACTTGACACTGCTTTTTCTGTATACAAAGCGGAAAATGTCAGCCACAAACACCCATGACAAAACATACATGGCCACGCCTCCACACTTGATAATGAACTTTGGCCTTGGTGAGATCAGCTCGCAGTACAGCATGGCACCGCCCACGAACACTCGCATAATGACAAACAAGAGCACAAACAGTATGTCCACTAAGTCGCCCAGGAAAGAGTTGTAGCGGCCTGAGTGCTTCAGGAACCAGCGGGTCTGCAACAGTGGGTTGGTGATCTCACTGCCAAAGATCACGGCGCAGGACTCGATGCCTGATTCGCCCAGCCACAGGGTGAGCAGAATACCAAGAATACTCATGGTGTGGTGGGCAAGCATAACCAAACCCTCAGTCTGGAAATACACACACCAGGCCATGTCGAAGATGAAGTAACCTAAACTGAGCACCATTGCTATGATTTGGAGAGGGGTGTTCTTTGTGCCTGGAAATTGTTTTCACAGTAAAAAAAAAAAAATGCATATTAAAAGTAGAATTTTTTTTTTTTTAAATATTCACTGTGTGAAGTTTGTGATTTCATACATCTTTGCAAAGAAAATGTAATTGCTATGTAAGATATTTATCTGAAATTCTTGCTCTTTTTCAATTTTTTTATTAATCTTTAAGCATTTTAAGGTTACACTCAGCTTCATCTACTTTGATGAATCTTGTCCTGTTGACTCAGTAGACTGGTTTGATTTTTTATTATATTGTAGCTAAGATCATGAGCCCACTTTATTTGCTATATATGGACACGATGTATAAAATATTAAAAAAAACAAACTGAATATCACACTTAAATAAATACCAGGACCCCCCCCCCCCCCCATCCCAGTTATTATATGCTATAAAAGAAATATAAACGTCCTCCATATGCCGGGCTGTCTATACAAATAAATAAATATAAATAAATAAATAAATATTATATATATATATATATATATATATATATATATATATATATATATATATAAATATAAATATATTATATATATATGTGTGTGTGTGTGTGTGTGTGTGTGTGTGTGTGTGTGTGTGTGTGTATAGTATATGTTACTCCTCTCGATGTGTGCGTGTGTGTATGTATGTGTATATATATATATTTATTTTTTGCATGTGATTGTTGTGCAGGTGATATGGGTGTATTAGTTTTTACCTGGGTAGTTGAATGGCCATGGTCCATCTATGTAGCCGATGTAGGCCGTTATACACACTGCGAGGATGCCATGAAGCAGTGTGACCAGTCGACAGTTCCATTCATAGCCACAAGAGCCATTTGTGTAACACAATAGTGCATAAAGAGCGATCCACCCAGCCAAGCAAACACCTACTCCAAGCACCAGCGGTGACATCTTTGTGCTGTGGGCTGAGATTTTTACAAATAAATATGACTGGGCTTTCTTATTCAAAAAAATCCAAGAGCACCCATGTCAAATATGCCTACTGAGAGACTCTGGTAATACTGTACTTCTACACGGTCAAAGCTTTATATAATCACACAAATCCTGGGAGTCCTTCTCTGACCTCAGACCACTCCCATGTGTGCATGTGTGTAGGAACACATTAGCATTGCACAGCAGGGATTGAGAAACACTCCAGCTCATTTCAGCCAGGGTCAAAAATATGCAGACCAAAAGTTATTGTGGCAAAACCGCAGCGTGGCTCACTTTTATTTTTTAGCAGCTGGAATGGCAGATATTTATTATCTGTACAAAAAAAAAAAAAAATGCATTTTATATTATAAAATTTTATATAAATGAGAGTATTATAGTTTCCTTATTATCATGCCTTCAGAACTGGAGCTGACTTGTTTTAATGTACTCTGAAAAAAGACATGAAGCCATGAGTACAAAAATTTCATATTTCAGAAATTATTATAATTTATATTACAACAACAACAACACAATAATAATAATAATAATAATAATAATAATAATAATATAATAATAATAATAATAATATTGTACTATTTGCACAGCTGAATCAATGCTCCATCCCTAATTTCTATATATTTTTAAAATTCATCATAATTATAACTTACAATGTAAACATGAAACATTCCTCTTCACAGTTTAGCTGGAGAGCGTTTTTTTTTTTTTTTTTTAATGCGCACCCGCCTCTCACAGCCTCTCATCGCCCTGCACATCCAAACAACCAACATCCGATAAAAGCAATAATCACCTGAATCACATTGTATCTCGTTCGCTTCGCAATAATGGCCGAGTCCGCCTGGTCCGGGCCTCATCATCTGTCACCGCCTTTATCTCCATGGAGACGGCGTGCGAGTCACCGTCGAACAAAAGCGGCATTCGCATGAAGCAAAGACATAGATATCGGATAATACTAGATAAGATACCCTCTTGTCTTTTTCCATAGTATGATGATGATGATGATTTCATAGATATGGGTTGTTGACGCCTGTGTCTCCGACACATCTACTAATTGACCTTCATTATTCATTCATTCATTCATTCATTTTCTGAACTACTTAATCCCAACTGGGGTCACGGGAAGGTTGGCACCCATGTCAGCCAACTTTGTGCAAGGCAAAGTTAGCCAGGCCATCACAAACCCAACACCAGGGATGGGCAATCTTATCCGCAAAGGGCTGGTGTGGGTGCAGGTTTTCACTTCAACCAAACAATAGCCACACCTCCCACCTGTTTCCACCAATCACTGATCATCAAAAGAAAAGAACATTAAAAAAACCTAGATTCGACATTACTGTGTCAATTCTGAAGTGGAGCCATCTTGGTGAGATCACCTTGCTTTAAGTCTTAAACAGTAATGTCATCTCACCAAGATGGCTCCACTTCACAATTTAAACAGAAATGTCCAATCTAGGTTTTTTTTTAAATTTTCTTTTCTTTTGATGAGCAGTGATTGGTGGAAACAGGTGGGAGGTGTGGCTATTGTTTGGTTGAAGTGAAAACCTGCACCCACACCGGCCCTTTGCGGATAAGATTGCCCACCCCTGGCCAACATTCACACAGCCATTCATACACTCACACCTAGGAATCATTTGGAGCAGCCAATTAACCTACTTTACATGTTTTTGGATTGTGTAAGGAAACCAGAGTACCCGGAGGAAACTCATGCAACCACAGGGAGAACATGCAAACTCCATACAGAAATGCCCGAGCTGGGAATTGAACCCAGGAGGTTCTTGCTGTGAGGTGGACATGGTGATCGCTACCTTCATACTCGGTGATGCCATCCCATCTGCAGAGCAAACACAGTACTGTACTTGTAGTTTCCAGTCAGATTTATACACAAACATTTCTGCACTAGTTGCAACAGTGCAAATCTTCACTTTAATTGAGATCTATAACTCTCAAAAAAACAAAAAACAAAACAAAACTCCGAAGTTTTTCTGATTTGTATCACACACAATGCAATCCCAGCACGAATCATACCTCCAATATGACGCCGGAACGCTCCTTCCCCGAGAGTATACTCTAGTATTATATATGATATCTATGGCAAAGGAGCTAGAAAACCAGTGAAGAGCAATCCAAACTTTTGAAAACAACAGCGGCCTCTGGTGGTTTGGAAATTCTACTGTACGTATGTTCTTACTCTTGCACAGTACAGTGCTGTCGGAGTTCTCAAGCAGTTCACACAGACTGTCCAATAAATTCAAGTAAAGGTATCACAGTACCTCCCATCAAAGTGGAGATTTGATCTTCATGCCCATTTTTCATTTTGTAAGACATGTAAAATGTAAAAAATGAATTAAATATATTTTGAAAAAAAGCCACTCTACAGCAGTGGTGGCCCAGTGGTATGGTGCTGGATTACTGATCCCAAGGTCAGGGGTTCAAGACTTACTATCAATGGGTTGTTACTGCTGTAGCCCCAGTGCAGCTAAATGGGGTTTCAAAGGCGAGCCATGTCACTCATTGGCTGTGTAAACACATCCGCAAATGGAGTGAATCAGATAATTCACCAGACGCCCACTAGGGGGACACATTTCATTATAACTATGCTAAGTTATAATAATTTTCTTTCTTTCTTTCGGCTTTTTTCCTTCCTCAGGAGTCGCCACAGTGAATCATCTGATTCGCACATTTGATTTGGCATAGATTTTTACATCGGATGCCCTTTCACAAACCTTTAGGAAGGGACAGAAACATGCTGACGGCTTTGCAGCTACTCTTTACAAAAGTCAGCAATGGTTCTTTTATATGAACCTCTCACCATAGACAGTGAGAGACATGGCCCGCCTTTGATAACCCAGTTAGCTGCACTGGGGGGACAGTGACAACCTTGTGGGGTCTCGAACCCCCAACCTTAGGATCAACGATCCCGCGCTCTATCCACTAGACCACCACTGCCCACGCTAAGTTATAATAATATACTCCTGAACAAAGGGAAAAGCTGAAAGAAAAAGAAGAAGAAAGAAGACTGTATTTGTACAAGGCACAGATACATTTGATGAGTGCTCCTCAATTTTATGTATGCAGAACCTTTGAAAGAAAAGTTGAGTTGTGCTCCACAGTAATTTCAGACTTTCACCTCACAGAGCGAATGGGATCCTGAAACATTTAACGCAGCTTGGTTCTGAATTTATAGTTACTTTTGAAACAAACATGAGAAGATATACATCCAGTCTGTCTTCCTTTCGGCTTTTTCCCCTTTTACTTGGGAGTCGCCACAGCGAATCATCTGATTCGCACGATTGATTTGGCAGAGGTTTTTTTTTTTTACGTCGGATGCCCTTCCTGTCACAACCCTTTTAGCAAGGGACAGAAAGATGCTGACGGCTTTGCAGCTCCTCTTTACGAAAGTCAGCAATGGTTCTTTTACACGCCTCTCACCATAGACAGTGACAGACATGGCCCGCCTTTGATAACCCAGTTAGCTGCACTGGGGGGAGTGACAACCTTGTGGAGAGTGGGACTCGAACCCCCAACCTTTGGATCAGCAATCCAGCACCCTATACCACTAGACCACCACTGCCCCTAGAAGATATACATCCAGAATAATGTAAAATATGCATAACAGCAATAATACTTTGAAAAATACTTTTGTCCAATTCCAGTGATATAATTATAATATCTATCAAATATAAATAGGATAAAAATGTTTTACAAAATCTGGTTTCAAGTTCCCTCCTTTACACAGTGGTCTGCTGGGGCCTGGGGGGTATTAAGTGGAAAGATGCTTCATGACTGGAAAAATTGGTGAGGGAGGTGGGATATAACTAGACAGTGTAAACATTTGTGGCAGAGTGACGGGCGCTGATTAGGCTCCTGCCAATTATAGACAATCCACTGCATGCACTGCACAAAGTAATCACTGGACAGAGGAGCAGCATCAGCGACAGGCTGCTGTCATCTCCCTGAGGAGGTTGTTCTTCCACCATCAGACGTTTTTAACTCCAGAATGAGGGGGAGATGCTAACACAACACACACACACACACACACACACACACACACACACACACACACACACACACCTGGTTTGTACTGCACCACCCACTGCACACCACACACACCTTAACCTGCACAAACATGCTTTATAAACATGCTGTACCTTTTTAATTATTTGCCCCGGACAGCCAATTACCAGGTCAACAAAAGACTGCACTGCACCTTCTCCTCCCACAGCACACCGTGCACCTTAATCTGCACATGAATGTTTACACCAGACTTTTGCTCCTCATTTCTGCACTTGACTATAAACCTGCACCATTACAGTATGATACACAATTCTTATACTTTCAACAATGTCTGCCTCAAGTTTATATATATATATATATATATATAGAGAGAGAGAGAGAGAGAGAGAGAGAGAGAGAGAGAGAGAGGATTTTCTGAGTAGATCCTTCCGTAGGAGAGTGCTCAATACTTTTTGGTAGAGCAAATAACAATAAAAATAAAAGAAATCTATATTTTCTAGAATCACCTGAAGAGAGAGGATGGTTTCACCACCCCTCGAAACAGATCTGTAGTGATAAATGGAGTTTCAATAGAAAGTCTTTGTCCTGTCCTTTTATTTTTATTGGTATATATATATATGTATATATATATATATATATATATATATATATATATATATTTTTTTTTTTTTTTTTTTTCCCACACTCTCCACTGCTCTGGATTGTTGAGCCTAACTACTTAAAATCCTCCACCTTCTTTATCTCTGCCCCCAGTAACCTCACCGTTCCTCTTGGGTTGTTCACACACATGTATTCTGTCTTACTGAGGCTAACCTTCATTCCCCTCCTTTCCAGGGCATACCTCCACCTCTCTAGATTTTCCTCCACTTGTTCTCTGCTCTCACTACAGATCACGATGTCATCTGCAAACATCATAGTCCATGGAGATTCTTGCCTAACCTCGTCTGTCAGCCTGTCCATCACCATAGCAAACAAGAAGGGGCTGAGAGCTGACCCTTGATGCAGTCCCACCTCCACCTTGAACTCTTCTGTCACACCGACAGCACACCTCACCACTGTCTTACATCTCTCATACATGTCCCGCACCACTCTAACATACTTCTCTACCACTCCAGACTTCCTCATACAATACCACAGTTCTTCTCTCGGCACCCTGTCATATGCTTTCTCCAGATCCACAAAGGCACAATGCAGCTCCTTCTAACCTTCTCTGTACTTCTCTATTAACATCCTCAAAGCAAACACTGCATCTGTGGTGCTCTTTCTTAGCATGAAACCAAACTGTGCTTCACAAATGCTGACCTCTGCCCTTAGTCTTGCTTCCACTATTCTTTCACATAACTTCATTGTATGGCTCATCAAATTTATCCCTCTGTAGTTGCCACAACTCTGTACATCTGCCTTGTTCTTAAAAATGGGCACAAGCACACTTCTCCATTCCTCCGGCATTTGCTCACTTTCTAAGACCTTGTTGAATATTCTTGTCAGAAAATCTACTGCTACCTCCCCTAGACACTTCCATACCTCAACCAGTATGTCATCAGGACCAATTTCCTTTCCACTCTTCATCCTCTTCAATGCCCTCCTCATTTCACTCTTACTAATCTTTGTTACTTCCTGGTCCTCAACGGTCACCCCTTCTACTCTTTTTTCTGTCTCATTTTGCTCATTCATCAGCTCTTCAGAATACTCTTTCCATCTTCCCAGCACACTTCTGTCATCAGTCAATACATTTCCCTCTCTGTCCTTTATCACTCTAACTTGCTGCACATCTTTCCCATCTCTATTTCTCTGCTGTGCTAACCTGTATAAATAATTTTCTCCCTCCTTACTATCCAACCTATCATACAAGTCATCATAGACCATCTGTTTGGCCTTTGACACCGCTACCTTTGCCTTACGCTGTGTCTCCCTGTACTCCTGTTTACTCTCTTCGGTCCTCTCTGTGTCCCACTTCTTCTTAGCTAACCTCTTCCTTTGTACACACTCCTGCACTTCCTCATTCCACCACCAAGTCTCCTTATCTACTTTCCTTACAGAGGACCCACCAAGTACTCTCCTACCAGTCTCCCTGATCACATTGGCTGTGGTTGTCCAGTCATCTGGAAGCAGTTCCTGACTACCCAAAGCCTGTTTCAACTCCTCCTTGAAGACAACACGACACTCTTCCCTTTTCAGCTTCCACCACTTTGTCTTCTGCTCTGCCTTTGCCTGTTTCACCTTCCTCACCATCAGCGTCATCCTGCACACCACCATCCTATGCTGTTTGGCAACACTCTCACCCACTACTACTTTGCAGTCACTGACTTCCTTCAAATTACATCGCCGACACAAGATGTAGTCTACCTGTGTGCTCTTACCTCCACTTTCATAACTCACCCTATACTCCTGTCTCTTCTTGAAGAAAGTCTTCACCACAGCCATTTCCATCCTTTTTGCAAAATCGATCAACATCTGTCCTTCTGTGTTCCTGTCCTGGATACCAAACCTGCCCATCACTTCCTCGTCCCCTCTGTTGCCTGCACCAACATGTCCATTGAAGTCTGCCCCAATGACCACTCTTTCACCTCTGGGGGTATTCTGCATCACTTCATCGAACTCACTCCAGAATCTGTCCTTCTCTTCTCGCTCACATCCTGCCTGTGGGGCATAAGCACTAACAACATTGACCATCACGCCTTCAATTTCTAACTTGAGACTCATCACTCTGTCTGACACTCTTTTCACTTCTAGAAATTCCTGACAAACCCCTCCTTCACGATGACTCCTACTCCATTTCTCTTCCCATCCACACCATGATAAAACAGCTTAAACCCTGCTCCTAAGCTTTTAGCCTTACTACCTTTCCACCTGGTCTCCTGAACACACAGTATGTCCACCTTCCTCTGCATCATGTCAGCCAGCTCTCTAGCTTTATCGTTCATAGTTCCAACATTCAAAGTCCCTACTTTCAGTCCGAGACTCATGCCTTTCCTCTTCTCTCTCTGCCTACGGACACGCCTCCCACCTCTCCTTCTCCGACCAACAGTAGTCCAATTTCCACCAGCACCCTGTTGGTTAACAGCACTGATGGCGGTCGTTGTTAACCTGGGCCTCCACCGATCTGGTATGAATTTTGTTTTGATCATTTGCATGAGAAATGTGGCAGAAGTTTTACGCTGGATGCCCTTCCTGTCGCAACCCTCTGCATTTATAATAATAATAATAATAATACATTTTATTTATATGGCGCCTTTCTCAGCACTCAAGGTCGCCTCACATCATATATCATACATTTTACATCATTACATCATACATCTTATAACTAGCTTCCATCTGTAGTCCCTAATTTAGAATGGCCAATTAACCTACAGTGCATGTCTTTGAATTGTGGGAGGAAACCGGAGCACCCGGAGGAAACCCACACAAGCACGGGGAGAACATGCAAACTCCACACAGAAACGCCCAGGTCGGGAATCGAACCCGGGCCTTCTTGCTGTGAGGCGGACGTGCTAACCACTACGCCACCGTGCCTCCGGGTTTATCCGGGCTTTGGACCGGCATAAGGGGGAGAGACACTGGTTAGTGCCCCCCCACATCATAGCTGCATTTTATATATATATATATATATATATATATATATATATATATATATATATATATATATATATATATATATATATATATATATATATATATATATATATATATAATACCGTATGTATAATATTACTGTGGGGCCGGTGGCGTAGTGGTTAGGGTGCTGTACTCATGATTGGGAGGTTGTGAGTTTGAATCCCACTGAACTGAGACCCTCACTGTGCTAAGACCCCTGGGCAAGGTCTCAACCACAAGTATGCCTCTGTTCACCCAGCAGTATAAATGGGTACCCGTAAAAATATACTGGGAAGGCAACCTGTGATGGACTTGCGTCCCATCCAGGGGGAGTTGAACTCCTGGTCGCGTCATGCTATGGAAACCGGGAATAAGCACTGGCCTGATGAGCCACGAGGCTCAGGTGTAAAAACCTAAACAGTATAATATTACTATTTATGCTTTACTTTAAGTTTGTGCTTTCTATAGAATAAGTGTGTGCTGTTTTACTCCAATGCTTCTGGAAAATACAAATTTCCCTCTGGGTTTAATAAAGTATCTTTCTGTCTAATTAAAATATTAATTTATCAAAATGACATGTAGAGAAGTAAGAAGTGTAGTGTGATTCAGTGTCAATACAGATGGCTGGTCCCACCCTGGTGTTTATAATCTTCCATTAACTACAACAACCAAAATGTTTTATTTAATTTCATATTGTGAGAGATTGGGTCAATGAGAAGACCTACAAGTCCTGATTTAGTCTGTCTAAAGTCACAGAATCTCAAATTAACATATATGTAGCTTGAAAAGTGGCAGAGAGTAGCATAGATAATTTCAACCCTACATTGTGTCAAAGAAATGAAAAGTTAAAAAGAAATGAAGAACGGGAAATAATGTTGCCCCAAATAAAGTATAATAAACTCTAAATTAAAGTTAGAAAAGAAGACCAGTTATGATCGGTTGCTAATGATGAGCTCGTGCACTATGATGCCTGAACACGGTGATGCCTCAGTAAATGAGTTGATTCGTGAGTTACAGGCTCAGGAGGAGGAACCTACTGAGAATAATGTCCAGCGACCCACGATTTACTGATCCATTCCTGCTCTTTCACCACAACAGTATAGCAGCATACCAACTATTCACTTATTCTCAGGAATCACTTCATCTCACTCATGGTGGTGGAGGATGTGCAGCAAAAAAAACCAAAAACCAAAAAAACAAAAAAATGGCTGCCTGCTGTCAGTGCTAAAGCTGATAACGTCACGTTTGGTGGAAAATTTACAATACTGTACATCCTTTCCATCAAATACTGTAAGTCCATATTTTGTTATATGTATATATTTTTATACACACACACTGACAGAAAATGAATGAATTAACTCCACAAAGGGAAATTTTGACCTCTGCATTTGACTCATCTGAAGTGAGTACTAGCACACACACACACACACACACACACACACACACACACGATGTAAATAGTCAGCACACATCAACTTGGAGTACATTGTGTCCAGAGAGCAGACTGGGGTTAGGTACCTTGTTCAAGGGCACTGGAGGAAAGGAAGGTGCAGCTCACTCACTGCTCCCTCACACTTTTCCTTTCGGTCCTGCAGCCTCTTCTCTAACCATTAGTCCACGGATGAACCAATTAAAGTGTTAATGCAGCCCCCACTACCAGAAATTATGCAGTTGAGGTTCTCATATTCGAGAAATTCGCAGGGAGAAATTGCACAACTAAAGTGCAATGGCTGGACCTCACGCGGAGTAAACCAGTGTTGATCATGGTATCTCTCCTGCCAGGTCAACATGACCAAAAATTATTCAAAATTGGGGTATCAGATAAAACACTCAATCTGAATAATTCTCCATATCACACACCATCTTATTCCATAATTGCCATATCGGTCTTGAGTGGCTGAAATTAGTGTTTATTTTGTTCCTTTTTGTGATCATTTGCATTCAATAAAAGACATGAAAGACCTTCTGAAATACTTTATTTCAAATGATTACTTCATTACTTCTGTCAACATTTTTCGTAGAAAAATATTATTCTGTACACAATTCTATTACATTTACCCATAAAATAATCAGTAAACACTGATGCATCAAGGCACTTTAAGATCCCCAAAGCTGAGTTTGGGCAGGTATGATTTGGCATTAAACATTTATCTCTACTGTAATTTTTCCATGAAAGATTATGAGTAGCAGATTCAGTTGTATAAGAGTGTAAACAATTAACACATCACTATGGACAAATTTACCTGCAATGATAAGAAGCAAATCAAAACTTCCTCTCATGACAAGAACACTTTTGGTCCTGCTTGATCAAGATCATTCATGTTTTGTATGTTATGAATTAAAACCTTTTACATAAAAACACTTGTGGTAATTGCAGGATGAACTGATTTGCTGGTTTGACTTGCTGGTTTTTCAAATTGCGACCAGGAGGTGGCGATGTTGAATGCAATATGGCACTGTATGGTCATGGCGCCACATCGGTAATAAATAATAAATGCATAGTCAGATAGGGGCAAAACTGCTTGAGATATTCAAATGTGTGTTAAAAAAAAAAAAAAAAAAAAAAAAAAAAATCTACTCGTGATATGATGTCCCAACAACCAATCAAAAAAGCTCATAGCTATGAAACGCCCAGTGACACCCAGGTGGTGTGTTAAAGGAAACTCCCACCCCGTAATATGTCACAAATTAAATATCCTGGTGATTCTGTATATTTTTGAAGTTATGGTTAATTTCCTGATATTTGATCAGTTAACTTATCACAGCAGGGTATGTCTAGGACTGTTACAGACTCATTGTGATACCTCAGGGTAATAAAATACTAAAAAAAAAAAAAAAGAAAAACTATTTCTTTCTGAACAGGTGCATTAGTCATGTGCTTTTGCAATAATTTCCCATAACAAACAATAAATTAGGAAACACAATGAACAGAAAACAGCTTGGCAACCTGACTGAACATGTTTTAGGTAAATGAACAGTTATAGCTTGTTAGACTACTGACTGATTCACAGTTGCCTGGTCTACAGGAAGTGGATGTGCAGGTTCTTATTCCACCTCCACTAATCATACTGAAAAGATTTTTCTGAACAGTCTGAAATTGCTGCGGCCTACTGTGTGGAAAGCCACAAGAACCCACACAGGCAATGCCTCTCAACGTAAGCCCCAGGTGCTTGACTCTGTGAGATTATATCACCAAAACTATAAAACATGGCTCAGGGCTCAAACAAACAAGTAATTATGAAAAACAAAGATTTTCTGAGTTAACGTTGCTGGTTAAGTCTCCTCCTCCCACAGACAAAGCTGTTTATGAGGTGTGTAGTATGTAAAGTTGTAGCCTTTGCTGCAACTCTTGATGCCACACTTGTACGGTGCACTGTGGCCCAAGGAGTCCTTGTTGCGACAGTACTTGAGCAGACATGGGTACCACTCGAGGCTCATGCTGAAGCTACAGGAGCAAGACTGCCAAAGGTTCTTCACCACACGGCAGCTCTGGAGCCCTGGAATGTCCACAGGCTGTGGTAGGGTCTCAAACATGGAGCCCTCAATCCCTGCACATGAAATTATTGCTTTTAGTGCATACTTGGAGAACATGGCGTACTTAAAGGGATACTGCAGCAGATGCGAGATCACTACAAACAGCGAACACGTTAAGCAGTTTTATGAAAATAACATTGAGTCAAACCTCACCTATAATCAAAATCTGCTTGTGGTCAATAAATATGTACACAAAATGCATTTCTGTGAAAAGATTTTAAATATTATGGATCCACAAGGATTTGAAAGTAAAACTGTTATTTGGACTCACAGGCTTGTAACTCATTTTTCAGAATGGTCAGACTGTTAAATTCAGAGTGTTTAAACAATATACAGTGGAACCTTAACTCACGAAAGCCCCAACATTTTCCATAAATTTTTGTCTCTGGATATGAAACAAGTTAACGTTAAAAGCTAAAGTTAAAGCACCATCTCAAAAATTTAAACAAGGCACGAGTTGCTTTCCCATTGACTACATTTCCCTACAGCCCGCCCCGCTGGCCTCCCATTGGCTATCTCCCAACATCCCACCTCTGCTGGCCTCCCATTGGCAAGGAGGGATGAAGCAGCTCCCTCCCATTGGCCATTATGGAGCACCCATAATGTTTTTCATGTAAAAGACAGAGTTCCTGTTGTTTCATGAGTTTTTCGAGTGTGCTCATTGCAACTTTATCTTTTGGCTTGGTCTTTTAACCTTGCATAAACATTTGTAAGATTATAAGTCTGTTAAGAAGACATGGTCAACACACACGTGCATGCACACACACACACACACACACACACACACACACACGTGTGATTCCCAGTGCGAGTGAAAAGAAGAAGCGGGCTCGTGGCATGCGGTTGAATGATATCACAAAGGAATATGGCCAAATCCGTCTACCATCAGTATGATATTGAAGCAGAAGGAGGTCTTAAAAGGTATGCTTTTATAATTTTTTATGGGTTTAGGGGGTAGTTTTTGGTTCCTTGGAATGAATCCCACGTTTTGCAAGTAAAATGTGATTCAACTTATGAAAAATACAGGTTACGAAAAAGGCTCTGGAACGGATTAATTTCGTAAGGTGAGGTACCACTGTACATGTAAAAAACAGTCTTTGCATAATTCACATTGAATTCTATCTTTGCTATTCATTCATTTTTGACGTCCAAAAACTAAATATGTAATTTATTATTTTATGCTGTCACAAATATAAATATTGGCAGTTTGAGGGAAATAAAGTACATCTGAGATGTAAAACTACAGCTCAGAGAAAACTCACAAGCGAAGAAGAAAATCTGTAACATAATGTAACTGTTGAATGATCCTCCCTTCAAAATATTTGACCTGGATTATTTTACTTCATGCACATCCTCAGGTAGTCCACTACGTCTGTGCATAGCATATTAGCTCTGCTAGCCGCATCCCGGCTAACAAGCCCAGTTGAGCGTGCTTAGTTATACACGCCCGAAGATACTCCGATCTTATAGCTGTAGTAGAGTAGGTTGTAGACGAGCATAGTGCTTATGAAAAAAATAAAACTAGGTTCAGATAAAAAAAATGACACACGCTTCTGTTTACACACAGCAAACAATTATGTGCTCATTTGTATGTAAGAAAAGAACACTGCACCATCAGTGATCACGTGACTTTTCAGTACTTTTCAGATTATGATGTCACTCTCCTACGAAGTTATTTTTATATTTTGTACAGGAAAAAAAGTTCACTAAACATTGAGTTTTAATAAAAACTTTTCAATCAAGCTTTTAACAAGTTTGAGTTTAATTTCCTTGTAAGAAGTTATCTTCTGTTGATCTTTTTTTCGTCAGTGCAGGTATTGGTCTTTCTCAAAATGAAAGTGTTTTCTCAGCACAGGTAGATTAAAATGTATACCTATTAGAACTATCATTACGATAATTGCTGAATTAAATACATATATATATATATATATATATATATATATATATATATATATATATATATATATATATTTTTTTTTTTAATCTTCTGTTTATAAGAATGAGAAATGCGTCCTACTTTAAAACAATAACATTTTAGAAACATTCTACATCTGCATACACTGGAACTTAACTACAACGTTTCACTATACATGTATGTTTGTGCCTGTGCATTTGCTATTTATAGTTGTGCTGACACTAAAGAATGAAAATGACTGGGCTGGAGCCTTTAAGAGGAAAATGGCAGTAGTCTGGAGCTCAATTTATAGTGTGTTTTTGGCAGGCTGTAATTAGAAGCACTTGCCTGTGTCCAGCCACTGGCGCATGTCGGCCTCACGCGTGTACACGGCGTCGTGTGCCACACTGCACGTGTTGTAGATGAGGGTACTCAGCTGCCATGCCAGCGTCACATTAACCGCCACATTCATGTTGAGTGTCTCTGTTGGCCTCTTCTCCTCTGCCATCCTTACAGTGTGTGGGTTTTTCTGTGCACAAAGCAATGTTAATTCAGTTACTGCCCAAACCAAAGTAAATTCTTCATTTTGCTAGCACATTTTTAGCATTTAATCAAAAGATCCAATATTATAGGTCTTGCACACAATCCAAACACACCTACATACATCCTACACAACTTTTTCTCAACTCGGGATCCATGGGATTGTGTTAAAAAATATTTACACATACTGCCATTTTGGTTAAATATCTCAAAATATATGGAGATAGCAGGTAGGTGCAGTGATTAGTACTGTCGCATCATATCAACAGTGTCCTGGGTTCCAACCTTACAGTCAACTGCGGTCTTCCTGTGTGGCGTTTGCATGTTCTCCCTGTCCTTATGTGGTACTCCGGTTTCCTCCCACAGTCCAAAGACATGCACATTAGGTTGATTGTCTACTCTAAACTGTCCCTAGGTAAGAATGTGCAAGATTGTTTGTGTTCGTTTTAGACCTGGGACAGGCTGGTAACCTTTTCTGAGTGTATCATGCCACTCAATTGAAGTCCTCGTGTAACCCTGATGGACAAGCGTTACAAAAAAAGATAGAAGGAATAATTTTAAAATTATGTTTACAAAACATTTGACAGTCAGTGGTAGTTTCCTTTCGGCTTTTTCCCTTTTTCAGGGGTCGCCACAGCAAATCATCTGATTCACATATTTGATTTGGCACAGGTTTTTACATCGGATGCCCTTCCTGACACAACCCTTTAGCAAGGGACAGAAACACGCTGACGGCTTTGCGGCTACTCTTTACAAAAGTCAGAAATGGTTCTTTTATATGCCGCTCACCATAGACAGAGAGAGACATGACCCGCCTTTGACAAGTTAGCTGCATTGCAGGGACAGTGACAACCCTGTGGAGAGTGGAACCCGAACCTCCAACCCTAGGATCAGCAATCCAGCACATCCTACATGGGAGCTAATAATGTTTTTCTAAAGTAATACAACAGAAAACTTCATTCATTCACTGATTTTCTGAGCCGCTTAATACTAATTAGGGTTGCGGAGCAGCTGGCGCCTATCTCAGCCGATTCGGGACGAGGGCAGAGTATACCCTGGACAGCTCGTCATGCTGTTGTAGGGCAGAAACACGCCGACAGCTTTGCAGCTACTGTTGATGAAAGTTAGCAATAGTTCTTTTACAATTTCTCACCATAGATAGTAAGAGACATGGCTGTGATAACCCAGTTAGCTGCACTGGGGGAAACCAGTGACAACCATTGATAGTGGTGGTTGAAACCTCGACCGTGCCATCAGTAATCCAGGACCCTACCACCAGGTCACCACTGCCCCATCCATGCAACATAAATCACCCAATTGTATGGCAGTAGTGTGAAGCATAAAACAATGCAGATGAAAGTCAGCAGGTTTAAATAATGTTCACATGAACTATAAAAATGTGGTTTCAGTCATTTTGACCATAGCATGATGGTTGAGGCCAGAAAGGCTGGCTTGAATTCTCCTTCTGCTGGGCTTTTCACACACAGTCTCTATTCGGTATTTACACATAATAGTGCTATAAGGTCTGCAGATGGAAACACCTTTGCCGATGGGAGAAGAAACCAAACAAAACCAGACTAGTTCAGGTAGCACCAGAAATTCTGCAGTTTGTCAGCAGAAAAGCATGTGACAATGCATAACACATTGAACCTTGATGTGGATGAGTTACAACTGCTGAAAATCATGTTTGGTTCTATTTCTACCAGACAAGAACAAAAAAACTGATGCTGCTGTGGGCACAGTTCACCAAGATTGGAAGGAAGAGATGGAGGAAAGGATGGATGGGGGGAGGATTACACAGATGGGTAGTTTATTGATTCCAAGGGAAACAGCCTGAAACTTGATTTCCAATGAGTTGGTATGGTCAAAATTTGGTGCCAGCGGGATGAACCCTCAGACTAAACCTGCCTTGTGTCCACATCATGGCCATAATTTACTCATCTTTTAGTCACTACTTCCAGCATGATACTGCACCATGTCGCAGAGCACATCTTATCTCATCATGCCGTTGAGTTTCGTGTTTTTTAGATACATTTCCAGTCATTTTATTTTCCTAAATGGTTTTATCCTTTATAAAGATCATGGGGATGCTGGAACCACGCAGTGATCACAGGGCCAAAACACATACAATTATTGACACTCACACATAAAGCCAGTCGAATACCCAATTAGCCTAATGTTCATGCTGTTGGACTGTGAGAGGAAACCAGAGAGCCCAGAAGAAACCCATGCAAGCACAAGGAGAACATGCAAACTCCACACAGAAAAACCTCTGTCAGGTATGGCGTTTGAACCCAGAACCTTCTTCCCGTAATCATTACGCCACAAGGACCCCCACATTCTCAGCCACCAAATGTGAATTCAAGAGAAGACCTTTGTGCTGATCGAACTGGAGAGTCACTGCCTGAAAATGCACCAGGAAGTGTGTGGCGCAACCATATGGGCACCTTCTTAGATGAATGTTCCGATGAGGATCAGTCAAAATAGGTTCATGGCCCATGGCTAAACAAGTAGTCCGAAAATCACTATCCAACGTGTAATATTATCGTACATGTACACGCACCAGAAGGCTGCTATAGAGCTGCACTATCAACTGGTAATGATGCTCCAGGTACATTAGCATGTGTACCTGCCATGTGGATTGTTGTGCTATAAACATTTCTCTACTTTATTTTATATACAGTGGTATGAAAAAGTATCTGAATCTTTTGGAATTTCTGACATTTCTGCATAAAATCACCATCAAATGTGGTCTGCTCTTTGTGAAAATCACACAGGTGAAAAAACAATGTCTGCTTTAACTAAAACCACCCAAACATTTATAGGTTTTCATATTTTAATGAGGATAGCATGCAAACAATGACAGAAGGGGGAGGAATAAGTAATTAAACCCTCTGCCTAAAGAGACTTAAAGAGCAATTGAAACCAATTTTGACCAAACAATTTAAGTCAGGTGTGTGCCCAATCACTGATGAGTGGCTTAAAGCTGCCTTGCCCACTATAAAACACACACCTGGGAAGAATTGTCTTGATGAGAAGCATTGTCTGATGTGCACCATGGCTCGCTTAAAAGAGCTGTCTGAAGACCCGCGATCAGGAATTGTTGATTTGTATAAAGCTGGGAAAGGATACAAAACCATCTCTAAAAGTCTGGATGTTCATCAATCGACAGTCAGGGAAGTTGTCTACAAATGGAGAGAGTTTGGCACTGTTGCTTCTCTCCCAAGGAGTGGCCGTCCACCAAAGATGACGCCAAGAGTTCAGCGCAGAATACTCAGAGAGGTAAAAAAACCCTAGAGTGTCTGCTAAAGACTTACAGAAATCACTGACACAGTCCAACATCTCTGTGCACACATCAACTATATGCAAAACAATGGCCAAGAATGGTGTTCATGGGAGGACTCCCAGGAGGAAGCCACTGCTGTCTAAAAAAAAAATAAAATAAAATAATGTTCGCAAAAAGGCACTTGGACACTCCACAGAAGTTTTGGCAAAATATTTTGTGGACTGATGAAACCAAAGTTGAATTGTTTGGGAGGAACACACAACAGCTCACCAACATCAACACCTCATCCCCACCGTGAAGCACGGTGGAGGGTGCATCATGGTTTGGGGCTGTTTTGCTGCCTCAGGGCCTGGACAACTTGCAATCATAAATAGAAAAATGAATTCAAAAGTTTATCAGGATGTTTTGCAGGAAAACCTGTGGCTGTCTGTCAGACAGTTGAAGCTAAAAAGAGGATAGATGCTGCAACAAGACAATGATCCAAAACACAGAAGTAAATCAACTTCAGAATGGTTTCAGAAGATACATATTCTGGAGTGGCTAAGTCAAAGTCCAGACTTGAACCCCATTGAGATACTGTGGCATGACCTCAAGACACCGATTCATGCCAGACATCCCAGGAATCTGACTGAACTACAGCAGTTTTGTAAAGATGAATGGGCCAAGATTAGTCCTGATCAATGTGCCAGACTGGTCTGCAGCTACAGGAAGCGTCTGGTTGAAGTTATTGCTGCCAAAGGGGGGGATCACAAAATATTAAATGTGATGGTTCAGTTACTTATTCCTCTCCCTTCTGTCATTGTTTGCATGCTATCCTCATTAAAATATGAAAACCTATAAATGTTTGGGTGGTTTTAGTTAAAGCAGACACTGTTTTTTCAACTGTGTGATTTTGACAAAGATCAGATCACATTTGATGGTGATTTTATGCAGAAATGTGAGAAATTCCAAAAGGTTCAGATACTTTTTCATACCACTGTACATGCACTTTATTTGAAAGGTTTTGCTGTCCCCTGCAGTGTGTGAAGCTCATCAAATATTAAACCATATATTGACTCTAGCAATAAATTTAGGCAGTGGTGGTCTAGTGGTATAGGGTGCTGGATCGCAGATCCTAAAGTTGTGGGTTTCAGTCCCACTCTCCACAAGGTTGTCACTGTCCCCCCAGTGCAGCTAACTGGGTTATCAAAGGTGGGCCATGTCTCTCACTGTCTATGGTGAGAGGTTCTTGTAAAAGAACTGTTGCAGACTTTCATAAAGAGTAGGCTGCAAAGCTGTCAGTGTGTTTCTGTCCCTTGCTAAAGGGTTGTGTCAGGAAGGGCATCCGACATAAAAACCTATCAAACATGCAAATCATTCGCTGTGGCGACCCCTGATAAAGGGAAAAACCGAAAGGAAATCTCTCTCTCTCTCATCTGACTCTAGCATCAAATGGCCAAAAAGGAACCATCACAACAGTTTATTTGATCTTTGGCATTAGTTGACCTCAGGAACATAACTGAATTAATACATTTGTTTCTTCCGAAAAACATTCCGTCAATTATGGCTGTTACTGATAGTAGAAACCCTGAAAGGTCACGTGTTCCAAATGAATACATTGTGCAGTATTTAGGAAAGATGCGGCAAAAAATTGGCACAGGAGAAAGGTTTTTAATGTGTATGCGAGCAGTTGCTCAGCAGTGAAGTTCAAAGTAGAATCAAAAGTTGATGTGCTATTCACATACAGGATTGATGACATGCTTGGCATTTTTTTCCTCTAGGGCTTTTCATTCTTTGCATTTGTAAGGTTGAAGTTTGATTTTTTTTTTTTTTTTTTTTTTAAATTTAGATTTTTTAAGCTGTGGTGTGCTAATAATTTTGAAAGAAATGTTTTGCAATGCTTGAAGACTTTTGTCTAAAAACAATGCTAAAATAAATATACTTTATATGCTTAAGCACAAAATAAAACTGCACGTTTCCCTTAACGTTTGCGTAAATTTTATGAGGGTGAGAAAGGATTTAGAGCAGCTTGGTTTACAGAAACTGCGGCAGAAGTTGGTGGTATGATATTTTCCTTTGCAGCTTTGCTTCTCTTTTCACTATTTTCATGATTAAGAAAACTTATAGTACAAACTGGTATATGAGGAAACGTGTTACTGGGTGGGTGGACATTGATTCATCTTCGTACTACATCTCCAAGTCTACTAGAATTTCACTGTTAGTCCCTTTAAAGCCCTGATTTCTCTGAGACGCTCCTCACTCTTCTTTATCTGTGTGCTGTGTGGCTCTGGAGGTGGACACTAACCTGCCGGAGCCTGGTCATGGACTCGCTGGAGATGATCTCATTGTGGCCGAGGCGTGTGATGAAGCATAGTGCCTGGTACTGGCTCTGCCCCCTCTCCAATTCTCCCAGGATTAATGCACGGAAAATCTTCACATCCTGAACAGAGAAACACATTGTCATATTGTCTTATGTGTATGTAGTCTAAGGAACACACACACACACACACACACACAGACAAAGCTGAGCAATTGAGTGTTGAGGACCTTGCTTGATCACTGACCTTAGATCAGTAACCAATCACCTTAACCACTAGAATGCCACCGATCCATATACAATAAACACATGTGGGGGATAATGGTGAGGCGTTTGGCCATATAGTGTGTATATACATATTACGTCAAAATCGGTACGTATATATGTATAAGTGCCCTGCTCCAATAAGCCCCCCCAAACACACACAAAATATTTTTGATCTTACGTCTAATAACCACCTATGTGTACTGGAAGCAAAATGGTAGATCAAACTTACAATTTTTTTTCGATCAGTCTCTGTAACCGTAAAATGAGGTGTTCACTGCCTGTGAAGACTATGTCTTCAAAGCAAAGTTATAATCTTACAAATGTTTATGCAAGGTTAAAAGCCTGAGCCAAAAAATAAAGTTGCAGTGAGCACACTCAAAAAACTCACGAAACAACAGTAACTCTATCCTTTACGTGTGTTAGAACTCTGTGACAAACAATGGGTCGAAGGCACACAAAAAACATCATGGGTATTATGGAGATTGCAGCTACATAATAGCCAATGGGAGGGAGCTGCATCTCCGTGACGAACAATGGGTCGAAAAGCATCATGGATATTATGGGATGCAGCTCCATAATAGCCAATAGGAGGTCAGCGGGGCGAAGTGTTGGGAGATAGCCAATGGGAGAATTGCGCATTGTTGGAATTTTTGAGATGGCGTGTTTCGTAACGTGAATTTTTTTCGTATTCAGAGATTGAAATTTTAAGTAAATGTGTTTCGTAACTTGGATTTTTTGTTTCTTGGGTCTTTTGTAAGGTGAGGTACCACTGTGTGTGTGTGTGTGTATATATATATATATATTCTTCTTTCTTTCAGCGTTTTCCCTTTTTCTCAGGGGTCGTCACAGCGTATCATCTGATTCGTATACATCAATAAATATCACGGTACAAAATTAAAGTTTTTATTTAATCATTACTACATTTTACGACATTAATACTGTATTAATGAGTAAGACTATAGAATGTGCTTGAGAAGCATATTTTAGCGCATGTAATATGATACAGGGTAGCGGGACAGTCTGCTGTCAAAGGAAAATTAAGGCAATACTTCCGTCCGCTAGCCTGTGAGAGACCCTTAGGCAAGGTCGAGCACTCACTTAGCCCCCCTGATAGGGTTACGTTGAAGCCATGGGAAGCAGGTGGTGGATGAAGTACAGAAGCGAACAGAGTATAATTCTGGATCCCGGTTTTGGACTTTGTTGTGCTGAGCAGAGGATACCTGGAGATACAATGGTCAGGACAAACTGCCCATTATAGGCACTGCTCAGACAGAAAGAAATTGCATCCTACTGTCTGTATATGTATGCAAAAAACGTCAGGAAAATTCAAAGAATAAATCAATCGAGAAACAGCGTAAATGGGGTTCTGTCAAAGAACTCCTCACTCGGTAGGGTCTGCCATGTCAGACAGGTGGCGCCAGATCGTCATCAAGTTACTGCCCGAAAACTCTCAAAGAAAAACAGTGTTAAGCCATTAAGGATAGGGACATGGAATGTTCGTAGCTTATATCAAAATGGTAAATTTGATAACATCAAAATTGAAATAGAAAGGATGAAAATTGACAACCTCGGCCTCGCAGAAGTTAGATGGAAAGGTTACAAACTTGTGT
The DNA here is from genome assembly GCA_024760905.1 of Plotosus lineatus. NCBI lineage: Eukaryota > Metazoa > Chordata > Actinopteri > Siluriformes > Plotosidae > Plotosus > Plotosus lineatus. Next base: position 29,495,349 of record CM045747.1, on the reverse strand, counting down.
ATTCAGGTGACCAACATCAAAGAGGAGTGGGTATCCTGCTCGCACAACGCATGACCAAATCCTTGAAAGGTCACTGGCCAGTGTCTGATAGAATAATTGTGATAATGCTAAAAACAAAACCATTTGATACCAGTGGCATTCAAGTGTATGCTCCAACAAGTGATCATGAAGATGCAGAGATTGAGGCATTTTATGAAGAGCTTGATAAGACCAGGAAGCAATTGAAATCTTGCGACATTAAGATCATAATGGATGACTTTAATGCCAAAGTAGGATCAAGCAGATTTGGAAACCACATTGGACCTTATGGCCTTGGTGACATCAATGAACGTGGAAACAGACTAGCAGAATGGTGTGAAGAGAATGACCTTGTGGTAACAAACACTTGGTTCAAGAACCACCTAAGAAGAAAGTGGACATGGATGAGTCCAGGAGACAGGCAGCGGAACCAAATAGACTACGTTCTAATATAATCATGTTTCTGTAACTCAATCTCCTCATCCAAGTCAATGCCAGGAGCAGACTGTGGCAGTGACCATGTGCCAGTAATATGTACTTTTAATGTCAAGTTGAAAACTCTTAAAAAACAATATAACCAAAAACCACATAACTACAGTGTACTCAAAACAGACAGCAACCTGAAATGCGCTTTCTCCATAGAGGTGAAGAATAAATATGAAGCACTGGAACAATTACAGTAACAGAAGTAGAAAGACAATGGGAAAACCTTAGAGACAGCATCAGAGAAGCTATAGAAGAACACATCCCACTTAAACCCAAGAAAGAACTTAAGAAGTAGATGACTCAAGAGATCCTTGAACTCATGAAGACAAGACGTGAATCTAAGGGTGATCCAATTAAATACAAGATCATTGACAGACAAATAAAAAGCATGTGCAACAAAGCAAAGGAAGAGTGGCTGAACAAACAGTGCTCTGAGATCAAGATGAGAAGCAAGAACAACAGCAAATTCATGCACAACAAAATCAATGACATTTCAAACAAGAAATCATCATTTAAAAGCGGGTCATTAAAGACAAAGATGGAAACATTCTGATGGAGAAATCAGACATTGGGAGAAGATAGTCAGAGTATATTGAAGATCTTTTCAGTGACGATCAAGACAGTCCTCCAGAAATATTAAAAACCATGGACTGACCACCAATTCTCAAAGTTGAAGTTGAAAGACCCATCTCAGAAATTAACAAAGGCAAAGCAGTTGGCCCTGACTTGATCCCTGTGGAAGTTTATGAAGCACTTGGAGAATGGGGTATAGAAAAGTTAACTAAACTTCAGAATGGAATATATTACACAGGCAACATCCCCACAGACATGCTAACTTCTACCTTTATCACTCCTCCCAAAAAACCTGGAACAACTGATTGCAGCAGCCATAGAACCATTAGCTTGATGAGTCATACTCTGAAAATATTGCTGAAAATTCTGCCGTCAAGATTAAGAAGCAAATTGCGACCAGAAATATCAGAATGCCAATTTGGTTTTGTAGCAGACAAAGGAACATTAAATGAAATATTCACCATGTCAATGCTGGCAGAAAGATGCATAGAAATGCAGAAAGATCTTTATCTATGCTTCATTGACTATTCAAAAGCTTTCGATAAAGTGAGACATGAAGAACTTTTCCGCCTGCTAAACAAGTTAGATATTGATGGCAAGGACATCCATATTCTAACCAACCTGTATTGGAAACAAACAGCAACTGTTCGGGTTGAAGGAGAACACAGTGAAGAAAGACCAATTAGACGTGGTGTCAGGCAAGGGTGTGTGTTGTCCCCAGACCTGTTCAATCTCTATAATGAGGTCATACTGAGGGAAATTTAAGACATGCTGATGATACAGTATTGATTGCTGAAGTGGAAAGAAAACTTCAAGAAATGTTTGATGCAGTTGTGAAGGAAAGTGATTCTATGGGACTTTCTCTGAACATTTCCAAAACAGAGTGCATGACAATTTCTAAGAAACAACATCCCCCAAAGTGCAATCTCCAAAGCAATGGCAACCAAATCAACCAGGTGAATACATTCAAATACCTAGGCTACTTAATAACAAGCGATGTCTGACAGAAATAAAAAAACGTATTGCCATGGCTAAAGTCACTTTTAAAAGGCTTTCCCCTATCATGATCAATAGGAACATCACAATGAAAACAAAATTTAGAGTCCTGAAAGCATATGTGTGGTCTGTTCTGTGAAAAGGCTGTGAATGCTGGACAATCACCAACATAATTCAGAAGAGACTAGAGGCTATTGAAATGTGGTTCTTAAGACGGATCTTGAAAATATCCTGGACTGACAAAATATCAAATGAAGTTCTCTCCATGGCATTAATGGAACGTTCACTATTGAACACCATGCGTGCAAGACAGATTAAATTTCTTAGACATGTGTACAGAAGAGGATCACTAGAATATCTAAGATTAACAGGCAAGGTTGAAGGGAAAAGAAGCAGAGGGCGTCAAAGAGGGCACCCCCCCCCACGTATGCGTACGTATACAGTAGGCCCTTGACATTCGCGGGGGTTCGGTTCCGGCCCCTCCCATGAATCAAAATAATCCGCCCCTCAGACGAAGCCGAGAGGAAACCGTTAGTTAGAAGCACAGCGCCAAAATCAAAGTCCCCCAAAACACAGACCATCACAAAAAGGACATAAAAGAACAAGAAATGTAATAAATTGGATAAACAAAACAAAACGAGAAACATGCTACACCACAGTAAATAAAATATAACAGACAAACATTTTAAACATTACCTTAGGTCATGCACTGGAATGATAATTGAAAAAGACTTTAATAGTGGAGTGTTTTACAACAGTTCAGACGATTATTCCTCTTCAGCAATGACGTGACTTCAGAGGAAACTGTCGTTTCTTCCGGCGAAAGTCTTATTTCTTCAGAAGAGACATCCAAGGTTATTACTTTTTTCTGGTGCTTAGCAGGCATTTGAGTGACATCATAGAACTTAACTGGTAATTAAAATACACACAAAAAAAAAGCTCATTGCCAACTTGTGGGCGAATGAGGAAAAAGGGGCGTTACATCATCCAAACCAATCAGTAGGAAGGAGAACAGCCATTGGCTGAATTTGAATCACTTGCGAGTTGCTCGGCAGTCCGCGAATACTCAAACCATGAGTGCAAAACCACGAATAGTCAAGGGCCTACTGTATGTGTAGATAATATCAATTAATACATATTCAATGCTATAAATGCTTATAATAACAATTAAACACTAAAAAGATAACAAGATGTAAGTAAATATAAATACACACACACACATACAGATGGAACTGCATGAGAAGATGACACACATACATATATGCACGCGCACACGCATGCGCACAGATGCGTGTGCACACACAGATGCAACAATGTAAGTACAGACACTCCAGCTTACAAACGAGTTAGGTTCCGGACAGTCAGATGAATTTGTTTGTAAGTCGTTACAGGGAATTCTTTAGAGGGGAACGTATGTTTAAACCTTGTATAAGTAACATATACGAGTTTATACTGTATACAATCTCTCTCTGTCTCTCTCTCGCTCTCTACATAATCATCTGTACATATCATTATGTCCCGTGTTGAAACTCCTGGTTCCTCTCAAGCACAGCACGGCGGATCTGATCAGACTTGCAGAGAGTTTCACTCTTATTCAGTTCATTGTAACACTGGAGTCAATTTGTTTCTTCTTTGAAAGTGTTTGGAGTTCAGAAATGTATCGTTCTGCTTCTCTTCCTGGACCTCCGTGTAAGCCACGCCCGCCCCTCTGCTGGAGCCTAGTATTAAATGTACCTCAGGATAATGTTAAATCAGATTTAATACTTATATTTATGATATAGCTTTCTATAGATTTTATTCTATTTCTATTTGTTCTTCAATCTCATTTCACTTTCACCTTCACTTTCGACTTCGACAGCCCTGTTCGTATCTCCGGATGGTTTTGATGGGAGATTTTGGGTTGATTTTTGTTTTGTGTTTGTTCAGGTTTTTTTTTTTTTTTTTTTTTGCATAATTGGCCTTGTTTTTATGGCATTTTCCTTAACTTTTCCCCTATTCTTCCTTAATCTCCTTATTTTTTAATTCGATGAATATTTATTTATTTATTAAAAAAAAAAAAAAAACCCGATGCACTGAAGCCGCATTAATTGAAGCGGATATACATTACACACACACACACACATATGTATAATAGAGAGAGAGAGAGAGAGAGAGAGAGAGAGAGAGAGAGAGGGAGAGTGTGTGTGTGTGTGTGTGTGTGTATTCTGTCCTGTCTGTTTTGTCACATTGCTTACATTATGTATATGATTAACCCGGCGCTCAAGTAATACAGTTATTACACTTACACTCGCACACTATATGGCCAAAAGGTTTGTAGACATCTGACAATTACCCTGCATATGTGTTTATTTCACATTCCATCCAGATTTCATGCTTACTTTGATTTACATTCTAAACAACCGTGTACGTTCAACATTCTGAAAACACTTGTAGTACAATAGGTACAAAAAGTGGCTTTACAATACATGAACTGTAAACAGAATATTTACATTTTTTGAAAAGGTATCTTGAAGATTCCATAGAAAGACACCACACCACTACAATTCAAATCTAATCAGTTTTCAATCACATATGAGTTTCACACTAAATACTGATACGACTCTGGAGTATGATAATTTTCGCATTAGCTCAGGTAAAAGTTCCTCAGAATATTTAGGCACATCTTAATTTTTTCACTCAATCCATGCCCATGCTGATGCCATCACCAGAAGAAAAAACTACTTAGTCAATTCTGTTTAACAGTTGAAAACATCGTCTCTGGTCACCCATACAAAGGGTGTAAGCATGCAGTTCGGCTTTCATTATGAGAAGAAAGCACACGCAGCTAATAAAGTTTTAAACAAAGTTTGTCAGCAAATTGTTATGATTCATTCTGAGATTCAAGTGGGAAAGTTTAGAAATCAAAGAAAGCTATAACAGTTTCATACGACTTGAGTAAAATTGATGAGTCTTCTACTGGCAATGTTTTAATATAAACAAAATCGACTTACAAAAAGAATACAAGGCACAAAGTAGCATTATGTTCTGATGATTCTGTGGCAGTTTTGTGAAAATTCATTCACAGAAGTAGAAGGTGTGCTTTAATGATTTGTAAGCCCTGTGTGGAGCATATTTTGCAATGGAAAGATTGAAAATTGATTTAAAATAAAAATAAAACAGGAGATGCACAATCATAACATTCATTCATTCACTGAATGACTTAATCCTAATTAGGGTCACAGGGAGGCTGGCACTCCTCTCAGGTGGTACAGTGGCATAGTGGTTAGCATGTCCGCCCCACAGAAAGAAGGGCCTGGGTTGGATTCTCAGCTTGGGCATTTCTGTGTGGTGTTTACGTGTTACTTACATGGGTTTCCTCTGGGTACTCCGGTTTCCTCCCACAGTCCAAAAACATGCACAATATGTTAATTGGTTGTTCCAAATCTCTCCTAGATGTGAATGGTTATGTGAGTGTTGGGCCTGCAATGGCGTGGAGTGCTGTCAATGGGCACCAGCCTCCCAGCGACCCTAATTAGGATTAAACGGTTTAAAAAACGTATGGATGCACAACATATTAAAAAAAAATTCTGTGCATGTCTGGTTGAAATAGGTTGACTGGTTCTGCAGCCAGACGTCGTTCCCTAAAGATGACAATGACCAATAGTGATCCCTAAATGTTGCTCTAGCTTTGCTGGTAGGCAACACAATAATAAAAATTAATTTATATCGTTTGCTCAATGCTTTTTCCCCAACACCACAGTGTGACAATAAGAGCGCCACAACCAATTACACTTAATTCTAGCACAGTATGACAAAAAGCATGTTCCCCCGGTCATACAACCCCTCTTCCGGTATATCACCCCCACCAAGGGGAGCACCCCACTATTTGAGAAGCACTGGGCTTGTGGGAGCTCACCACGAGCCTTTCCTCGCTGCCATTCGTAGCGTACACATGCACAAAATTCTCCTCCTCTGTTACGCACCACTTTGTGCCTGCCCACGTGACATCTTCGTGGCAGTGGATGATCGAAAGGTTTAGTTGACTTATTGTTTTATTATTAACGTTAATGTGCATGTATTATTATTATTATTATTATTACATATTTATTGTTTTTACATGTTTATCTTTTGGAACAAATTAATTGGTTTTCTGTTATTTCTAATGGGAATAATTGTTTCATCTAACAAACTTTTTGGCTTACGAGCTTGCCCTTGAAACGGATTGAATTCGTAAGGCATAGTCTTCTTCTTTTCCTTTCATCTGTTGCCTTCAGGGGTCGCCACAGCGAATCATCTGCCTCCATCGCACCCTATCCTCTGCATCTTCTCTTACACCAACCACCTTCATATCCTTCTTCACCACATCCATAAAATCTTCTCTTTGGTCATATTCTAGGCCTTCTGCCTAGTAGTTCCATCCTCAGCATCCTACCACCAATATATTCACTATTCCTCCTCTGTACATGTCCAAACCATCTCAATCTAGCCTCTCTGACTTTCTCTCCAAAATGTCTTACATGTGCTGTCCCTCTGATGTGCTCATTCCTGATCCTATCCATCCTCGTTACTCCCAAAGAGAACCTCAACATTTTCATCTCTGCTACCTCCAGCTCTGCTTCCTGTCCTTTCCACAGGGCCACTGTTTCTAAACCATACAACATTGCTGGCCTCAACACCGTCTTTTACACTTTTCCTTTCATTCTTGCCGATACCTTCCTATCACACATCACACCGGACACTTTGCTCCAACCATTTCAACCTACCTGCACACGCTTATTCACCTCTTTTCCACACTCTCCATTGCTCTGGATTGTTGAGCCTAAGTACTTGAAATCCTCCACCTTCTTTATCTCTGCTCCTTGCACCTTCGCTGTTCCTCTTGGGTCCTTGTTGTTCACACACATGTATTCTGTCTTACTGAGGCTAACCTTCATTCCCCTCCTTTCCAGGGCATACCTCCACCTCTATAGATTTTCCTGCACTTGTTCTCTGCTCTCACTACAGATCACAATTGTCATCTGCAAACATCATAGTCCATGGGGAATCTTGTCTAACCTCGTCTGTCAGCCTGTCCATCACCATAGCAAACAAGAAGGGGCTCAGGGCTGACCCTTGATGCAGTCCCACCTCCACCTTGAACTCTTCTGTCACACCGACAGCACACCTCACCACTGATCCTACTTTGCGGATTTCGATGGTCACATGGGGATCTCGAGTCCAATTAACCCTGCCCTGTATACAGTAGGCCCTCGTTATTCGCCGGGGTTCGGTTCCGGCCCCTCCAATGAATCAAAATAATCCGCGAGTTCTGTAGCCGGAAGTAAAACCCAATGTATCATATCATATCACATCATCATCATCATTTGTCCTGCTTATCACAAGCATTGACGGCCATGGCTCACCACAAGTCTCTTTCAAGCGATGCGCACAGGAAGTCACACTTATGCATATTTCCTGATGTCGCCCAGGTGTTCAAACTGTTTACGTAGGTGGCTCTTTGACGCCCTCTGCTTCTTTTCCCTTCAACCTTGCCTGTTAAGCTTAGATATTCTAGTGATCCTCTTCTGTACACATGTCTAAGAAATTTAATCTGTCTTGCACGTATGGTGTTCAATAGTGAACGTTCCATTAATGCCATGGAGAGAACTTCATTTGATATTTTGTCAGTCCAGGATATTTTCAACACTGCACCACTCAACATACTTCTCTGCCACTCCAGATCCACAAAGGTACAATGCAGCTCCTTCTGACCTTCTCTGTACTTCTCTATTAACATCCTCAAAGCAAACACTGCATCTGTGGTGCTCTTTCTTGGCATAAAACCAAACTGTTGTTCACAAATGCTGACATCTGACCTTAGTCTAGCTTTCACTATTCTTTCCCATAATTTCATCGTATGGCTCATCAACTTTATCCCTCTGTAGCTGCAACAACTCTGCATGTCTCTCTTGTTCTTAAAAATGGGCACCAGCACACTTTTCCTCTATTCCTCCGGCATCCTCTCACTCTCTAAGACCTTGTTGAATGTTCTTGTCAGAAAATCTACTGCTACCTCTCCTAGACTAATACCTCCACCGGTATGTGATCAGGACCAACTGCCTTTCCACTCTTCATCCTCTTCAGTGCCCTCCTCACTTCACCCTTACTAATCTTTGCTACTTCCTGGTCCTTAACAGTCACCTCTTCTACTTTTGTCTCTCTCTCTCTCTCCTTTTCCCCATTCATCAGCTCTTCAAAGTACTCTCATACTTATTAAGTTTCAACATTTTGAAATAGGGAGAATTTTCACCAGAGACACCGCACCCCCTGCGCGGCCGGGCTGCGGCCCCAAGAATTGATGCATATTTTTTTATAAAGGAACATTGCTCAATAAACAAGTTTTTTTTTTATTTATTCATGGATGTATACAGTTTTATGAATCAGCTGATAAAAACAACTGTTTAAAAATATTGTTACATATACTAATGCTGCTTGCTTAATAATTACACCAGATGTTTAGGTATGTTCCTGCACATACTTGTATGTTGCTTGCTTTCCAATTTTACAAAGTTCAGGACTTGGATGGCATTTGTAACAAACAAAGTCTGAGTTCAATTTTGCAGCCAAGAGGGCACAAACAGTTTCATTGATCAATTCTGACCTGGCATCAGTGTGGATTTTCTTTACAATAGAAAATACCCTTTCACTGTCACAATTGCTGTTTGGTATAGTCAGCACTGCCTGCAACAGTTTTGTGAAAAGAGGAAATCTCTTCACTCCCATCACAGTTGACATTGTCATCACTTGATGCCACCACTCATCACACCTCATCTTTTCTCTGAACACTGGCATTTCATATTTACGCATTAATTGAAAAATCCTGTAATTCCTCAACCAGCTTGTCTTCTTCCACACCCTTGTTTTTGAACTGCACGGCACTGAATGATCACGTGACTTGAAGTCGCTAGCCTGTATCAGTGAACTGCCAACTCGTGTGTGCATAAACAAACAGAAGATAGAGACTGGCTATACATTTCTACGGTGTCTCCAAAGTGCAATATGCAGAAGATTAAGACTTAAAAATTCTACGGTGTGTTCAAAGTGTGACTTTTTTTTCGGGAGGTTGTCTGGAAATCGGGAGAAATTAATCTCCTGGCGGGAGATTGGATTTATGCTTTTAAATCGGGAGACTCCCGATTGAATCGGGAGGCTTAATAACTGTGTACTCTTTCCATCTTCCCAGCACATTTCTGTCATCAGTCAATACATCTCCCTCTCTGTCCTTAATGACTCTAACTTGCTGCATGCCTTTCCCATCTCTATTCCTCTGCTGTGCCAACCTGTATAAATCATTTTCTCCTTCCTTACTGTCCAACCAAGCATACAAGTCATCATATGCCCTCTGTTTGGCCTTTGACACAGCTGCCTTCGCCTTATGCTGTGTCTCCCTGTACTCCTGTTTACTCCCTTCGGTCCTCTCAATGTCTCACATCTTAGCTAACCTCTTCCTTTGTACACACTCCTGCACTTCCTCATCCCACCACCAAATCTCCTTTTCTACTTTCCTTCCAGATGGCACACCAAGTACTCGGCTACCTGTCTCCCTGATCACATTAGCTGTAGTTGTCCAGTCATTTGGAAGCACTTCCTGGCCACCCAAAGCCTGTTTCAACTCCTCCTTGAAGACAACCCGACACTCTTCCATTTTCAGCTTCCACCACTTTGTTTTCTGCTCTGCGTTTGCCTTCTTCACCTTACTCACCATCAGCTTGATCCTGCACACAACCATCCTATGCTGTTTGGCAACACTCTCACCCACTACTACTTTGCAGTCACAGACTTCCTTTAAATTTCATCGCCTACACAAGATGTAGTCTACCTGTGTGCTCCTACCTCCGCTTTTATAAGTCACCCTATGCCCCTGGCTCTTCTGGAAGAATGTACTCACCACAGCCATTTCCATCCTTTTTGCAAAATCTATCAACATCTTCCTTCTGTGTTCCTGTCCTGGATACCAAACCTGCCCATCACTTCCTCATTCCCTCTATTGCCTGCACCAATGTGAAGTCTGCCCCAATGACCACTCTTTCACCTCTGGGGGTACTCTGCATCACTTCATCTTACTCACTCCAGAATCTCTCTTTCTCTTCTAGCTCACATCCTGCCTGTGGGGCATAAGCATTAACAACATTGAACATCACACCTTCAATTTCCAACTTGAGACTCATCACTCTGTCGGACACTCTTCACTTCTAGAACATCCCTAACAAACTCCTCCTTCAAGATGATTCCTACTCCATTTCTCTTCCCATCCACACCACGATAAAACAGATTAAACCCTGCTCCTAAGCGTCTAGCCTTGCTACCGTTCCACCTGGTCTCCTGAACACACAGTATGTACACCTTCCTCCTCTGCATCATGTCAGCCAGCTCTCTACCTTTTCCTGTTATAGTTCCAACATTCAAAGTCCCTACTCTCAATCCTAGCCTTTCCTCTTCTCTCTCTGCCTACAGACACTCCTCCCACCTCTCCTTCTTCGACCTCTCCTTCTTTGACCAACAGTAGTCCAATTTCCACCAGTACCCTGTTGGTTAACAGCATTGAGCGTTGTTAACCTCAACCGATCTGGTATGAAATTCTTATTTTTGACTCGCATGTTATATGTGGCATTGGTTTTATGCAAGTCAAGGTACCAGTGTATATTACTGTCAGTGAAAAACCCCATTTTCTGTTGGATTTGGCTGGTTGCCAGTTTTTAAAACAGGTTTTACCTAATCGTCACATATAATCTATCCAGTCATACTGCATAATGCAGTTGTACGAAGTCAGAGAACAGCTGGTCATCACATTTGATAAAATATCATTGACTGGTTGCAGAGATTCACCAACTGTGATTGAACCGTTACCAGAATTTATTTTAAAAAAGGTCATGAGAAAGTCATCAACAAATCACTCATCATTATCTCACATACTGACTCGTATCCACTTTTGGCAAACATTCATCACTTGGTGAGATACTTTCACAAATGCGCCAGATGTATCTGATTGAGAAGGGATCTCATTGCAAATAATTCCAGAGGTTTTAAAAAGAATTCCATGAACAAAAAAAGTCATCCAAACCCACCAAAATAACCATAAATTGCCTTTGTGGTCTGATGAGGGCATGATAGAAATGTTTTGGAACAACTTTTAAAGAGAAATTTCTTGCAAAAAGACTGCTCCCCATATGAAGCATGGTGGAGGCAGCATGATGCTATGGGGCTGCTTCTCTTCCACCTCTACTGTGATGCACAATTCAAGATAATGGAGAATCTTCAATAGCTTGGAATTTTGAAACAAACACTGCCACTTCTGTTAGGCAGAGTAAAATAAAGAAAACCTTCATCTTACAGCCTGATAATGACCCAAAGCTCAAATCCATGGTACTGTATATCCACATATACAATATACAGTTTGTAAATAACCAAAAGGTCTTGGTAAAGTGTAAGGCACTGGTGTACTTTCAAACTTTGCCCTTAAGTGAAGTGACTGCAGTCCGATTCAGATTGTAAATTACAGATTTATAGAGCTTTGAGGAGGAGCAGCAGAAAGACACTGTATATTTCACTACATGACAGGGTTACTACTGGCAACACGACCGGAACCTTGGCAGGGATCCTGTATCTATAAAGAGTTCCATGTGAGGGAATGACGGGAAGCCACAGACAAGAGTGCAGACCTGTCTATTCATTTATCAACTGCAAACCCCCCCCCAACACGAAGAACTCAAAGCATAAGGCCAGAAAAAAGGAGTATGGCTTCAAGATCCTTGTTTTTCCTGCACAATCAACACTAACAGAGACCAGCTGACTTTTGTTTGCTCTGAAGTTTAATCGTCTCCAACTTTCCACAGAAAACGTTTCAATGTCAGTGCAATAAGAAAACACCTCTGCATGGCGTTAGCAGATATCACCCTGCAGTCCAGACACACAGGCAGCCAAAAAAAAAAAAAAAAACTCAGCCTTTTCTGCCTTTTCATTTGGACGCTGCTATAAAAAAAAAAAAAAAAAGTCCAGATTCTTTATGTTGGTTGGGGGAAAGAACTGGCCCGTAAGAACACTATGGAGCCAGGAGACACGACTCATGGAGACACATGTCTCACATGAAAGATCAATTGATGGAACATAAGAGAAGAAAGAAGACCTCCCGGTCACAAAGAAGAGAGTGAGAAAGGAACTAATTGCCCTGACAGTGAGCATAAATGCAGATGAAAAACACAGACCCATTATTATACTGCTGTACTTGGTGACATCACATGAGTCTGGCTCTCAATTACATTACATTCATATCAGAGACCTCATTATTTCCTTTCTACAAAAAGCTGTGGCTTTATTGCCTGCCATTTCCTCTTGTTAACTTAAAGTGTATGTCTTTTTTGTGTATCCTCTCTGGATTCTGGTTTCATTCTTGTGTAAAAGGCGGTGAATAAACCCTGTAGCATGCTGGTCATCATCTTTACTACCCCATATCCCACCTGTCACTCAGCCCAGCTCTCTCTTGACTGGTCAGCCTCTTTTCCCTGTTTCCAGTGCAGCTTTATAAAATTAGCCAAGTAACAGAGGAACATTTCACAAGATTCAATAATGAATGGTCTGCATTTCAATTAACGGATGTTCTGTGATTAAAGCTGGAGCTTCTTCTTTTGAAATGCTTTCAGAAAGACAACATCTCCATTTGCTCTCTATGTCAGGTCATGTGACTTAAATGCTGAAAACTTATTGAAAACATGACTTCTGTCTATTGGAAACATTTGTTCATTTGTATTCTGAATGGCACCCATCTCAGCCATCTCTGGTCGAGAGCAGAGTGCACTCCAGCTCACCAGGCCATCGCAGGGCTAATGGAAACATATTTCACATTTAAGTCAAATAACATGACATGAATAGAAACAAAGCCAATGAAAAATCATCATGCCAGCATTATGAGGTCTTGGAGATCACACACACACACACACACACACACACACACACACACACACACGCACATTGTGCACACACGTGCACACCGCAGTAAACACTGCCACAAAGGCCACCCCTGCTCCACCTTTGTAAAACATCAGCTCTAACAAACATAGAGGGGCTGGTCACAAAACTAAACCAAACCATGACGCCAGCAGATTTGTTTAACCGTTTATGTGTCATCTTCAAAAGGTAGAAGTAAAAAAATGGAAGAAAACTATCTAGGGCCTGTTACTCCACTGACCAATGTTTGTTTGAAATCCACCAGTGTCTAAGTGCCAGTCGGGTGCCAGCAACCAGCAGAGCCTGCTATGTCTCACCGCACTGCTCCAAATGTTTTTAACCTGAACTCTAAGACTGGGTTGTCTGTGGACCAGTTACAAAGTGATAGAAGAATAGTAAAAATCCCAGTTTTCAAAACAGTCAGTAAAGAATTTAGAAAGAAAGCTGTCTTGGAACAAGACTTATCATGCATGCATGACCATCTGATTATTACTTTAAAAAGTTCTATGCATGTTAGATTTTGGTTGGAGATAAAATGTGAGAACTCCACCGAAAGTAGGCTCTTGGGTTCAAAATTGAAAAATTAGATTTTTACACAGTCAGATAGAGGAGGCCCAAAGCTGCAAAATGCAGCAAATAGTTTGTCAATACCTTGAAAACTGAGCGAGCTATGCCATTTCTTGTGTCAGCATTCAACTAAAAAGTTCAAAAGACGTTTTAGAGAAAAATGAGCACAAAGATTGCACTTCTTTCAAGATCATTAGTCCTCAGCAACCAAACATTTTTATGCACTTCAGCCATATAAACTTTTAGAAAACATGTCTAGGAAGAGTTTTAGAAAGAGATGATAAGAGAAATCATCTTCATTTTAATCTGACAGGCACTTTTTAAACCCATCAGTCACCGTGGTAACTCCCAAAAATTAACAAAAAAACGACTTTTTTTTCTCCATTTCTGTTTATTCCAATAAGATCAGTATGTATAATACTAATATATAGTATATACATACGTTATAATTATATAAAAGGTTAAAATACCTTCAAATGATACTGATTGAAAAAAAAAAACATTGTCAGGTTCAAACAATCACACTGAAATTAAGAAAACTATAGATAAGATAACCATATTATCCGTACTTTGAAGAGCTGATGAATGAGGAAAATGAGAGAGAAAAAAAAGAGTAGAAGAGGTGACCATTGAGGAGCAGGATGTAGCAAAGATCAGTAAGGGTGAAGTGAGAAGGGCATTGAAGAGGATGATAAATGGAAAGGCAGTTGGTCCTGATGATATACCTGTGGAGGTATGGAAGTGTCTAGGAGAGGTAGCAGTAGATTTTCTGACAAGAACATTCAACAAGGTTCTAGAGAATGAGCAGATGCCGGAGGAGTGGAGGAGAAGTGTGCTGGTGCCCAGTTTTAAGAACAAGGGAGACGTGCAGAGTTGCAGCAACTACAGAGGGATAAAGTTGATGAGCCATACGATGAAGTTATGGGAAAGAATAGTGGAAGCTAGACTAAGGGCACAGGTCAGCATTTGTGAACAACAGTTTGGTTTCATTCTAAGAAAGAGCACCACAGATGCAATGTTTGCTTTGAGGATGTGAATAGAGAAGTACAGAGAAGGTCAGAGGGAGCTACATTGTGCCTTTGTGGATCTGGAAAAAGCATATGACAGGGTGCCAAGAGAAGAATTGTGGTATTGCATGAGGAAGTCTGGAGTGGCAGAGAAGTATGTTAGAGTGGTGCAGGACATGTATGAGAGATGTAAGACAGTGGTGAGGTGTGCTGTCGGTGTGACCGACGAATTCAAGGTGGAGGTGGGACTGCATCAAGGGTCAGCTCTGAGCCCCTTCTTGTTTGCTATGGTGATGGACAGGCTGACAGACGAGGTGAGACAAGAATCTCCATGGACTATGATGTTTGCAGATGACATCGTGATCTGTAGTGAGAGCAGAGAACAAGTGCAGGAAAATCTAGAGAGGTGGAGGTATGCCCTGGAAAGGAGAGGAATGAAGGTTAGCCTCAGAAAATCAGAATACATGTGTGTGAATGAGAAGGACCCAGGAGGAACGGTGATGTTACAGGGAGCAGAGATAACGAAGGTGGAGGATTTCAAGTACTTAGGCTCAACAATCCAGAGCAATGGAGAGTGTGGAAAAGAGGTGAAGAAGCGTGTACAGGCAGGCTGGAATGGTTGGTGAAAAGTGTCCGGTGTGATGTGCGATAGGAGAGTGTCAGCAAGAATGAAGGGAAAAGTGTACAAGATGGTGGTGAGGCCAGCGATGTTGTATGGATTAGAAACAGTGGCGCTGAGGAAAAGACAGGAGGCAGAGCTGGAGGTAGCGGAGATGAAAATGTTGAGGTTCTCTCTGGGAGTAACGAGGATGGATAGGATCAGAAATGAGTATATCAGAGGGACAGCCCACGTAACATGTTTTGGAGACAAAGTCAGAGAGGCTAGATTGAGATGGTTTGGACATGTACAGAGGAGGGATAGTGAGTATATTGGCAGTAGGATGCTGAGGTTGGAACTACCAGGCAGAAGGCCCCGAGGAAGACCAAATAAGAGATTTATGGATGTGGTGAAGGAAGACATGAAGGTCGTTGAAGTCAGAAAAGAAGATGCGGAGGACAGGGTGAGGTGGAGGCGGATGATTTGCTGTGGCGACCCCTGATGGGAGCAGCCGAAAGTAAAAGAAGAAGAAGAAGAAGATCAGATAACCATATAACAAAACTCTCCGATCTCTTTATACAAGTAAGCTTCATCAACTCTGCCCTCAACATCATCATCTTCATCTATATCCTGCTCAGCAGATAAAATCACATCTTCACAAACACCAGTCATTACATTTTTATTAACAGATGCCTCTTCAACAACATCAAAATCTTCATCAACACAGCTGGCATCATCATCAGTTTGTTTATATGTAAAAGGTGTAAAACATTTAAGTATTTTCCAGGTCTTCACCAATTTTTGTACAAAATTAAACAACCCACGATCCAGCATGTCCAGTCCAGACAAGATTACACACGCATCAAATGATAAAAAAAAATCCATAATCAAATTTTGCATGTAGAGAAAAATACTAATACTCATACAATACTCATATTAAGTTTCTAAAGTACATAATACTGAGCATCTTCTTTTCCTTTCGGCTGTTCCCTTCAGGGGTCGCCACAGCAAATGATCTGCCTCCATCTCTCCCTATCCTCTGCATCTTCTACTCCTACTCCAACGACTTTCATGTCCGCCTTCACTGCATCCATAAATCTTCTCTTTGGTCTTCCTCTGGGCCTTTTGCCTGGTAGTTCCAACCTCAGCATCCTACGACCAATATACTCACTATCCCTCCTCTGTACATGTCCAAACCATCTCAATCTAGCCTCTCTGACTTTGTCTCCAAAACATCTAACATGTGCTGTCCCTCTGATGTACTCATTTCTGATCCTATCCATCCTCGTTACTCCCAAAGAGAACCTCAACATTTTCATCTCTGCTACCTCCAACTCTGACTCCTGTCTTTTCCCCAGGGCCACTGTCTCTAAACCATGGCAACATTGCTGGCCTCATCACCGTCTTGTACACTTTTCCTTCATTCGTGCCGATACTCTCCTATCACACATCACAATCGGACACTTTTCTCCATCCATCTCCAACCTGCTCTGCACGCGCTTCTTCACCTCTTTTCCACACTCTCCATTGCTCTGGATTGATGAGCCTAAGTACTTAAAATCCTCGACCTTCTTTATCTCTGCCGCCTGTAACCTCAAAGATCCTCTTGGGTCCTTGTCGCTCACTCACAAGTATTCTGTCTTACTAAGACTAACCTTCAATCCCCTCCTTTCCAGGGCATACCTCCACCTCTCTAGATTTTCCTCCACTTGGTCTCTGCTCTCACTACAGATCACAATGTCATCTGCAAACATCATAGTCCATGGAGATTCTTGTCTAACCTCATCTGTTAGCCTGTCCATCAGCATAGCGAACAAGAAGGGGCCGAGAGCTGCACCTTGATGTAGTCCCACCTCCACCTTGAACTCTTCTGTCACACCGACAGCACACCTCACCACTGTCTTACATCTATCATACATGTCCTGCACCACTCTAACATACTTCTCTGTCACTCCAGACTTTCTCATACAATACCACAGTTCTTCTCTCGGCACCCTGTCATATGCTTTCTCCAGATCCACAAAGGCACAATGCAGCTCCTTCTGACCTTCTCTGTACTTCTCTATTAACATCCTCAAAGCAAACACTGCATCTGTGGTGCTCTTTCTTGGCATGAAACCAAACTGTTGTTCACAAATGCTGACCTCTGCCCTTAGTCTTGCTTTCCACTATTCTTTCCCATAGCTTCATTGTATGGCTCATCAACTTTATCCCTCTGTAGTTGCCACAACTCTGTACATCGCCCTTGTTCTTAAAAATGGGCACAAGCACACTTCTCCTCCATTCCTCTGGCATCTGCTCACTTTCTAAGACCTTGTTGAATATTCTTGTCAGAAAATCTACTGCTACCTCCCTAGACACTTCCATACCTCAACTGGTATGTCATCAGGGCCAACTGCCTTTCCACTCTTCATCCTCTTCAATGCCCTCCTCACTTCTCCCTTACTAATCTTTGCTACTTCCTGCTCCTCAACGGTCACCCCTTCTACTTTTTTTTTTTTCTCTCTCATTTTCCTCATTCATCAGCTCTTCAAAGTATTCCATCTTCTCAGCACACTTCTGTCATCAGTCAATACATTTCCCTCTCTGTCCTTTATCACTCTAACTTGCTGCACGCTCTTTCCCATCTCTATTTCTCTGCTGTGCTAACCTGTATAGATCATTTTCTCCCTCCTTACTGTTCAACCTATCATACAAGTCATCATACGCCCTCTGTTTGGCCTTTGACACTGCTACCTTAAGCCTTGCGCTGTGCCTCCCTGTACTCCTGTTTACTCTCTTCAGTCCTCTCAATGTCCCACTTCTTCTTGGCTAACCTCTTCTTTTGTACACACTCCTGCACTTCCTCATTCCACCACCAAGTTTCCTTATCTACTTTCCTTCCAGAGGACACACCAAATACTCTCCTACCGGGTCTCCCTGATCCCACATTGGCTGTGGTTGTCCAGTCCTCTGGAAGCACTTCCTGACTACCCAAAGCCTGTTTCAACTCCTCCTTGAAGACAACACGACACTCTTCCTTTTCAGCTTCCACCACTTTGTCTTCTGCTCTACCTTTGCCTTTTTCACCTTTCTCACCATCAGTGTCATCCTGCACACCACCATCCCATGCTGTTTGGCAACACTCTCACCCACTACTACTTTGCAGTCACTGACTTCCTTCCAAATTACATCGCCTACACAAGATGTAGTCTACCTGTGTGCTCTTACCTCCGCTTTCATAAGTCACCCTATGCTTCTGTTTCTTCTGGAAGAAAGTATTCACCACAGCCATTTCCATCCTTTTGCAAAATCGATCAACATCTGTGCTTCTGTGTTCCTGTCCTGGATACCAAACCTGCCCTTCACTTCCTCGTCCCCTCTGTTCCCTGCACCAACATGTCCATTGAAGTCTGCTCCAATGTCCACTCTTTCACCTCTACGGCTACTCTGCATCACTTCATCTAACTCACTCCAGAATCTCTCCTTCTCTTCTAACTTACATCCTGCCTGTGGGGCATAAGCACTAACAACATTGACTATCACGCCTTCAATTTCTAACTTGAGACTCATCACTCTGTCTGACACACTTTCACTTCGAGAACATTCCTGACAAACCCCTCCTTCAAGATGACTCCTACTCCATTTCTCTTCCCATCCACACCATTATAAAACAGTTTAAACCCTGCTCCTAAGCTTTTAGCCTTTCTACCTTTCCACCTTGTCTCCTGAACACACAGTATGTCCACCTTCCTCCTCTGCATCATGTCAGCCAGCTCCTATCTTTTCCTTGCATAGTTCCAACATTCAAAGTCCCTACTCTCAGTCCGAGGCTCACGATTTCCTCTTCTCTCTCTGCCCTCACGGACACGCCTCCCGCCTCTCCTTCTTCGGGACGTCTTCGACCAACAGTAGTCCAATTTCCATCAGCACCCTGTTGGTTGACAGCACTGATGGCGGTCGTTGTTAACCCGGGCCTCGACCGATCCGGTATGAATTTTGTTTTGATCATTTGCATTTTTAAATGTGGCAGAAGTTTTACGCCGGATGCCCTTCCTGTCGCAACCCTCTGCATTTATCCGGGCTTGGGACCGGCATAAGGGGGAGAGACACTGGTTAGTGCCCCCCCCGCCTCATGGCTGCATTTGGCATATGGGATTTTATTTGACTGAATTGCATTGGAATCATGTCTTTCTTAATATTCCAGCAGACCTGAGATATCTCTCTCTCTCTCTCTCACACACACACACACACACACACACACAGTAAGCAGTGGGTGACTGCTCAATTATGCATTTATCGCACCATTTGCACTCATTTGCCCCACTCCCTTCATATACTGTATTTTCTTCCATTCAAGTTGGACTAGTTTATTTGGATGCTGCTAATTTAACCGTTTGCACACTGTGTGTGTGTGTGTGTGTGTGTGTGTATATGTATGTGACAGAGAGAGAGAGAGAGAGAGAGAGAGAGAGAGAAATAATCTTCTTCAAAGATGAATTCCAGTGTTGAATTTAACATCTATACTAATGCTGCTAGACATCACAGATGACATTTCACTCTCCTTTTCCATGGAAATAAAAGACATTTTTTAGTGAGTTTTAGTCGATTTCACTTCAGCAAGTGATAGTTGAATACTTGTTTTCATGGTTTATGCAAATATCCGAATTTCGATAAAAAATGACCACTTTTACTTTTTTGGCCATTTTCTCGAAAGTAGTCCGTGCAACAAGCGCCTACATTTGGTGGTAGGTAGCACACAAATATGGTAGGTAGCACTCCAAGGGCTGGTTGCAGACCCCTGAACAACCAACACTGATAAAGCTCTACATGTTTAAAAAACCTAATACATATAGGACAAGGGACACCATCTACTAATAAGGAACCGGTGTGTCTATATTGATCCAACACAGCAGAGCACTGTAAACCTTCTATTTCAGATAGCACAGTCTCAGCTCATTCCTTTCACTTTAATCATCCACGTTTAACATATAAGCATGTCTGGTTACCAAGATGACCACTGAACAAGCAATCAACAAGGCTATAGCTAAGGTCTCTCATAGCCAGCCGATACGTGCTAACCACAGTTGTGATTACCATGGCCGTTCCGTGACCACTCTGGGAGATTCTGGAGGCTTCTCTGGCAAGCTATATATATTAATATAAACACACACACACGCGCACACACACACACACACACACACACACACACACACACACACACACACACACACACACACACCCCAAGCTCACAAAAGCTCCTGTGGATGAATGAACACAACTGTATGTAATATGTCAGGTGTGCACAAACTGTTGATACTGGAATACTGCAGACTTTTCCAATCTGCTGAAAAGTGCATCTTGCCACAGAGTTCAATAGTTTAAACTGGAATTCACTGAATGGAAGCTGGCAAACAAGAACATGTGCATAACTAGTCCGATTATAAGCAGCTGTGCACAAAGTCTTATTCAAAACTGTAATGTGGGGTTTGCAATGCAAGGAAAGAATAAAACAACACAGGCTGTGCTCTTATTGAAAAATAATCAATAGTGCTGTCTTTCATTTGAATTCAATACAATTGTATTTGTAGTGTGCAGACAATATCCCGAGGCAGTTTCAGAAACATCCGGAAGTAGATTTAGACCATTTAAGTGCTTGCTTTAGGAGCAATGGTTACTGTGGTTTAATATATCTATATATATATACACACACACACATACATACACACACACTAGTCCTTCTCAAAAAAAATCAGCATATTGTGATGAAGTCCATTATTTTCTGTAATGTACTGATAAACATTAGACTTTCATATATTTTAGATTCATTACACACAAAAGTAGTTCAAACTTTTTATTGTTTTAATATTGATAATTTGGAAAAAATAATAAAGAAAAACCAAAAATCCCTATATCAAAAAATTTGCATATTTCATCTGACCAATAAAAAAGTGTTTTTAAGACAAAAAAGTCAACCTTCAAATACTTATGTTCAGTTATGCACTCAATACTTGTTCGGGAATCCTTTCGCAGAAATGACTGCTTCAATGCGTGGCATGGAGGCAATCAGCCTGTGGCACTGCTGATGTGTTACGGAGGCCCAGGATGCTTCGATAGCGGCCTTAAGCTCATCCACAGTGTTGGGTCTGGTGTCTCTCAACTTTCTCTTCACAATATCCCACAGATTCTCTATGGGGTTCAGGTCAGGAGAGTTGGCAGGCCAATTGAGCACAGTAATACCATGGTCAGTAAACCATTTAGCAGTGGTTTTGGCACTGTGAGCAGGTGCCAGGTCGTGCTGAAAAATGAAATCATCTCCATAAAGCTTTTCAGCAGATGGAAGCATGAAGTTCTCTAAAATTTCCTGATAGCTAGCTGCATTGACCCTGCCCTTGAAAAAACACAGTGGACCAACACCAGCAGCTGACATGGCACCCCAGACCATCACTGACTGGGTACTTGACACTGGACTTCAGGCATTTTGGCATTTCCTTCTCCCTAGTCTTCCTCCAGACTCTGGCACCTTGATTTCTGAATAGCATGCAAAATGTGCTTTCATCCGAAAAAAGTACTTTGGACCACTGAGCAACAGTCCAGTGCTGCTTCTCTGTAGTCCAGGTCAGGCGCTTCTGCCGCTGTTTCTGGTTCAAAAGTGGCTTGACCTGGGAAATGCGGCACCTGGAGCCCATTTCCTGCACACGCCTGTGCACGGTGGCTCTGAATGTTTCTACTCCAGACTCAGTCCACCGCTTCCACAGATCCCCCAAGGTCTGGAATCGGCCCTTCTTTCACTTTTTCCTTCCCACAGACATCCCACTGAGGTGGCTTGATACAGCACTCTGGGAACAGCCTATTCGCTCAGAGATTTCTTTCTGTGTCTTACCCTCTTGCTTGAGGGTGTCAATGATGGCCTTCTGGACAGCAGTCAGGTCGGCAGTCTTACCCATGATTGCGGTTTTGAGTAATGAACCAGGCTGAGAGTTTTTAAAAGCCTCAGGAATCTTTTGCAGGTGTTTAGAGTTAATTGGTTGATTCAGATGATTAGGTTAATAGCTCATTTAGACTACCTGAACATGATATGCTAATTTTTTGAGATAGGAATTTTGGATTTTCATGAGCTGTATGCCAAAATCATCAGTATTAAAACAGTAACAGACCTGAAATATTTCAGTTGGTGTGCAATGAATCTAAAATATATGAAAGTTTAATTTTTATCAGTACATTACAGAAAATAATGAAATTTATGACAATATGCTAATTTTTTGAGAAGGATTAGTATTATTTATATATATATATATATATATATATATATATATATATATATATATATATATATATATTATACACTAACAAAATAATCGTTTCCTTTCAGCTTTTTCCCTTTTTCAGGGGTCGCCACAGCGAATCATCTGATTCGCATGTTTGATTTGGTATAGGTTTTTATGTTGGATGCCCTTCCTGACACAACCCTTTAGCAGACACACGCTGACGGCTATCCAGTTACTCTTTACGAAAGTCAGCAATGGTTCTTTTACATGGACCTCACACCATAGACAGTGAGAGACATGGCTGGCCTTTGATAACCCAGTTAGCTGCACCGGGAAGACAGTGACAACCTTCTCGAAAGTAGGACTCGAACCCCCAACCTTAGGATCAGCAATCCAGCACCCTTTACCACCAGGCCACCACTGCCCCAAAACCATCTCACATTGATGATCGCAAAATCCATAAAGTATTTTCCAGCACATCCCAAAGATCCTCAATAGAGATAAAGTCAGGACTCTGTGGGGCCTTCTGATGTGTGAAAATGAATTCTCATGCTCTCTGAGCTACTGCAGCTAGAACTCCCAGCCTTAGGATCAGCGATCCAGCGCCCTAGACCACCACTGCCCATATTTGATGCTAGAGTCAATACGTATTCATAAAGTTAAACAGCCCTGAATGTGCTCAAAGGCTACCCAGCATATCAGAGTTTTTCTTTCCTCAATAGCAATTTAAAGGCGAAATCCACAACATGCACATAACCCCAATAAAAGAATAAAAGATAACAAACCACACCCAGCAAGCGCAAACACCACGGCAGACCATGAGCTATCATTTATTTTCCTTTCACATCAAAGAAATTTGGGATCGGTAATCCAGCACTTTACCATCGGACCACCACTGCCCGCACATTAACTTCAAATGAAAGTTTTTTAACCTCTTTTATTCCATGTAGTCTGATGAACTACCCTATTTTTATAATTTACTACAAAATCTTGTTCATAGAATGGTAAAATAATATTGCCCACATTTTACATGCAGTGCACACTTTAATTGAACAAACTGTGACTCACTTTAAAGGTTATTTTATTACATACAGTTTTTTAATACCTATTTTAGTTTCACTTTTTTTTGTGCTGGATTCTTTGCTGGGTGGCACAGTGGCACTGTGGTTAGCACGTCTGCTTCACAGCAAGAAGGTTCTGGATTCAATTCCTAAGCTCAGCAAGAGTGTTACTGTGTGAAGCTGCATGTTCTCTCATTGCTTACATCTTTTCTCCAGGAACTGGTTTCATCCCACAGTCCAAACATGTGCACATTAGTCTATTCGCTGTTGCAATTTGCCCCTTGATGTGAGTGGAATGTGAATGCTTGCCCTACTATGTTCTGGTGAGCTGTTCATGGTGTATCCTGCCTGTCACTCAGAGCTGGCTGAGACAGGCTCTAGACTCCCTGCAACCAGAGTAGGAATAAGCAGTTGAGCAAATTAACAAACAAATGAATAAATGAGCCCTGCGATGACCTGGCGAGTTATCCAGGATGTACCCACCTTGCCTGGAGTCGGTTGAGATGGGCGCCAGCCTTTTTGAAACCCTAACTAGGATTAAAAAAAAAGTAAAGTACTTTGGGCTTTTTAAACCCGAGCCATAGTGGCTCATCAGGCCAGTGCTAATCTCTGGTTTCCATTGCATGAAGCAACTAGGAATACCACTCATCCTGGATGGAACATGAGTTCATCGCACGTTACCTTCCCAGTACACTTTTACTGGTACCCATTTATACTGCTGGGTTAACAGAGGAACACTAGTGATTGAGACCTTGCCCAGGAGTCTAACTGGGATTTGAACACACAACCTCCCGATCATGAGCACAACACCCTCACCACTATGCCACCGGCGCCATGATGATTAGAATTAAGTGGTTCAGAACGGATAAACGTGAGGTGCTCCACCGAAAGTAGGCGCTTGTTGCACAGACCACTTTTGAGATAAAGGCCAGAAAAGTAAAAATGGTCCAATTTTATTGAAATTCAGATTTTTGCATAAACTATTAAAACAAGTACTCAACTATCACTTGCTCATGTGAAATTGACTAAAACTCACTAAAAATGTCTTTTTTTTTTTTTTCTGGCAAGTACCCTCATTAAAACTAGATAAAAACAGTAGCAAACTTACTGGTTTTCGTTGCAATTATTCACCGAGTTTGGTACAAGACACACCAATCCATACATCAGAAGAACAGCCGTGAAGTCTTCTCTCCATTTTGGATACTGTTTTGATATTAAAATGCCGTTTCAGTGAATAAAATAAAGGTTATGAAGATGATATGCTCATAAACAATGCAGGCTATTTGCTTAGGAAGATGTGAAACGAGCACACTGATTGGTCAGCTCGGGCTTGTACATGCGCAGTGCCTGTCACATGTTAACTTCTGGTTTACTTCCTGCTTTTGGTTTTACTGTATGCGGAACTTATCTCCGACTTTCTCTTCAATAACACTCATTAAGTTTATTTATAAGATTGTAAAGACACATAATTTCTGGAAAAGGAGAGTGAAATATCATCTGTGATGTTTAGCAGCATTAGTATAGCTGTTAAATTCAATGCGAGAATTGGGCTTTGAAGATGCCGGAATGCTTGGCGTTCTTGAAGATTATTTCGCCGATGAGTATTTTTCTCTGCATGCAAAATTTGATTATGGAATTTCTTTGATTATTTGGTTTGTATCTAATCTTGTCTGGACTGGACATGCTGGATCGTGGGTTGTTTAGTTTTATCCGAAAATTGGTCAAGACCTGAAAAATACTTAAAATGTTTCATTTCTTTTACATATGAGCAAACTGTTGATGATGATGATGCCAGCTGTGTTAATGAAGATTTTGATGTTGATAAAGAAGAGGCATCTGTTAATAAAAGTGTGCATGAGTTGTGTTGGCGGTGAGGATATAGATTAAGATGATAATGATGAGGGCAGAGTTGATTAAGCCACCTATTGAGCAGAGTTGATGATGCCAGCTGTGTTGATGAAGATTTTAATGTTGATGAAGAAGAGGCATGTGTTAAGTGTGATGAGTCAGTTTTGTTGTGTTTAAGATGAGATGTGATCCTTTCTGCTGAGCAGGATATACTAGTAGATGAAGATGATAATGCTGAGGGCAGAGTTGATGAAGCTTACTTGTATAAACAGATCAGAGAGTTTTGTATATAATTCATATATATAGTTTTCATAATTTCAGTGTGATTGTTTGAACCTGACAGTGTTTTTTTTTTTTTTTATCAGTATAATTTGAAAGAATTTGAACCTTTTATATAATGGTCGAAAAGATACATAACTGATCTTATTGGAATAAACAGAAATGGGAAAAAAAAGTCTTTTTTTTTTATTCATTTTTTGGGAGTTACCATGGTGACTGATGGGTTAAAAAAGGGCGTGTCAGATTAAAATGAAGATGATTTCTCTTATCATCTCTTCCTAAAACTCTTCCTAGACATGTTTTCTAAAAGTTTATCTGGCTGAAGTGCATAAAAATGTTTGGTTGCTAAGGACTAATGATCTTGGAAGAAGGGCAATCTTTGTTCTCATTTTTCTCTAAAACGTCTTTTGAAATTTTTAGTTGAATGCTGACGCAAGAAATGGCATAGCTCGCTCAGTTTTCAAGGCATTGGCAAACTATTTGCTGTATATTGCAGCTTTGGGCCTCCTCTATCTGACTGTGTAAAAATGTTATTTTTCAATTTTGGACACGAGCCTACTTTCGGTGGAGTGGCTCACAAATAAACAAACCTTCAAGGAGCTCTCTCAAAAGATTGTGTTGTATATCTACAATGACAGTTAAGTGTAAAAATTTAGCACCAGTTTATTTTGTATTATAATGGATTGCATTGCTTGTCTATGAAAGTTATATACTGTTATTTGAAAACTTTGTGCTTGAATTAATGGCAAACATTGGCACACAACAGACTGAAAAGTTATTAATAAATGTCTTTGTTAAATGCTCTCTTTGAATATGGAGAGAAAACAAGCTGCATAAACAGCCCATGATTTCACTCACACATAAGTACATGTTGACAAACAACACATTAGAGACACACTGAACATGGATCAGCTTCTGTCCACACTAATATTCATACACGTTCTGATTTTCCACCCGTTCCATCAAGTAAGAATGGTTTAAAAGCATGAACATCTCTCCTGGTAAACAAACAGCCATACCTTATTCCATATAATACAGCTTTCTCTAAAAAAAAACATTACCGGAGAGTTTGCTACACTTTCTGTTTTCCTGTCTCCTCACAGTGTGGGCCTGATTGATGAGGCCTACACTCCTGATACCCCAAAATAGCATGCTTAGTCTATCCTTCATCTAGTGAGCAAGATATTTGAACATTAAACATTATCTTAAATGACAATGAGGTTTTAAGAGTTTTCGGACTTGGTTGTAACATTTAGTTAACCAAGCAAATCCTAGACTTCCTGTTCTTCATGACTCCTAAAAAGGTTGAGCCATTTGAAAATATACATGCAACAAGAGAGCACTAAGACTTAACTGTAGCACGGAACCAAAGACTAAAGCAAACAAGCTGCAAGGCAAGCAGAAAGCTGGAGAGATTAAAATATTTAAAGTTAGGGTGGATAAATGCTTGCAGAAAAGAAATTAGGGGAAAAAATAGCATTGTGTGACATTTCTCACACAGAAGCATGGGGGATTATGAATCATTCGGCTGCAGTGGAGGTATTTGCACTGATAGACTAAGCGGCCCAATGAAAAGGTGCAGGTGCAAGTCGGAATTTAAACTCTTTCTATAAAAAGACTAGGGATTCCTCACAATAGCAGGTGAAAGGGGGAGGAAGTCAAGCAACTGAGACCTGCTTGAGTTGAGACTAATTACACTAAGCATGTAACATTAAACATGTTTAAACGCAGAATCTCTCCTAATGTCAGAACACAAACGGAAGCAAAAGAGTATACAGACTACTATATTAATCCTGCAAGTGAAATTTTGCCTCTGCATTTAACCCATCCAAAGTGAGCACACACACACACACACACACACACACGCACACACATGCACGCACACGCACACACTCTCTCAGAGCAGTAAACAGTCAAAACGCAGTACCTGGAGAGCGGTTGGAGGTGAGGTGCCCTACTGAGGGGCACTTCAGCCATGAAATTGGATGAACTGGAGGGAAGATGCCCTCCTCCTTCAGCCATATACCGTAATTGTCGTACTATTGAGCGCACCTGAATATAAGCCGCACCAACTAAATTCGAAAATAAAAAAGAGAAGAATTTGTACATATATAGGCTGCACCTCTTTATAAACCACAGATGTTTGTCTTGCTCTTGCGCTTCCTGCTAGATCACCCCAAGGAAGCCGTTAGCTTGGAAAAAATCTACAGATTAGCTGCATCGTTGTTTAAGCTGCAGGGTTCAAAGTGTGTGGGGAAAAAAAAAAAAGAAGTGGCTTATAGTCCAGAAATAACAGTACTTTTCCCTGCTGGTCTGGGAATTGAACTAGCAACTTTTCAGTCCCAAAGCTGCTTCTCTAACCATTAAACTATGGCTGCCTCCAAGATTTTTGGGTTTATTAAAAAAACATCAAAATTATGTATTTATATATATTTTTTTTGTTAAGACATGGTGGGAATTGTTAAAGCTGACTTGAGTATAAAAACCCCACAACACTGAGCAAGATACAGGTTTCTCGAGACTGAGATTAGGAAATGTTCTAGTAAAAGCAAAAACCACAACAGGAAGTATCAACAATTGCTCATCACCGAGGTTATATTAGACAAGGGACATTGAAAAAGGGCATTCCAGTAGCATCTGCTTTGGGCCACATGATCTTCAGCCGCAACTTGTGTGGCTGGCAGAAGAGTGTTTACTTTCATCCAACTGCCTGTTGGTGTTCAATGGAATATCAACTGTTCTGCTTTACTGAAGCATTTCCTATTTCATGCAGCAGCAAACACGCATGACCGAGCAGGACCTCAGGAGCACAGCAGCCAACGGCACGGCATGGTGTAGTACGGCTAATTAACTTCCCCCATCCCCTTCCCGGTCTCAAGGAAAATTCTCTTAATAGTTTTCGCACACAATAAAAAAAATCAAGTTCAAGAAGCGGACTTTATAATATCCATGCAGTTCAATCAATATTCCACATTGCTTATCATAGCAAACTGTTGCACAAGAGACAAAAGGGTGATGTGAGAGAGTGGAGGAGGTAAACATTCAACCTCTTTAAAGTGCAGAAACACTACAGTCCTCTTGCTGAAGCAGCTTCATTTCTACAAAAGCACTTTGTAAAACTGGAGAACCAAATATAAATCATTGCCCAAAAGTTGGTGTTTGTAAAACCCTTGCTCTTGACCAATGAAGCAGCTTCTGCTCTGACAGGGTTTGTTTGTTGTCTCATTTTTTTTATTTTTATGAAGATTACATACAAATTAAACTGAATACCACCAGGGTTGGTTACAGAAAACTCCAGTCAGGACTGGCAACATGGCATCATGAATGTCAGCTTTAACCTAAACACACCATAACCCATCACTGTCACTGGTGGAATGTGTTTCAGAGTGCTGGGTCACAAGGAGTCAATGCGCTTGGCTGCGTCTGCTGCTCTCTGGGATCAGGCCTCTTTCATTATCTGAAGCGCTCAAAGGGCCAACAAGGCTTGGCTCCATCCTGAATAAAGATAACAGCGTTTGGTGAATGGAGCCACTGAAGAGTCCTCGGGGAGAGTGCCTACAGTTGACACAATGGATGGGAAAATAATTCTTCACCAAACTGGTTAGAAGAGTGCAGGGATCCTTCTGTCTGAATCAAACCAGCTTGGTTTGTTTAGGCAGCTGTGAGTGCAGCAATCATGCTCAGGGAAAGCAAACCAAGTGCTCCAGTATTTCCTGAGAGGTCATGTGAGTCTGCGGTCAGACGGCTATGTATACGAGAAAGTGTTTTAACTAGTGAGGCACTGAAATAAAAATCTTTGGCTAAAGCTCGGGACTTGGGCCTGAAAAGTGAAAAATGTTATCCAGACTAAAAAAGTAACAACTAACATTATTTAGCTGAAATGTATGACACCCTTATGTGTAATAATACAGAGACTATGCAAGGATGGAAAATAAATCAGTACTTGAATCTCTGACATATCCTGTTTGAGTCCTTGACAAAAAGTTAAGAAGTCTTTAACTAACATTATAGCCATGTGCAGTGACATAAATATATTATTCAAGTTTGCACTTCATTTTCAATACCACATTATATTGTCTCAGCACTTAAAGTACATAAAAATTGTTCATTTGTTTTCTTTTCAACAGCTCAGACATGCAAACACCACACAGAACAGGCCCTTGTGCCTCTGTTCACAAAGAAGCACAATGACCAGTAAAAAAAAAAAAACCTAAAGTATGTACAGTGGAACCTCAACTTACGAAAGCCCCAACAAACAAGAAATCAAGGTTATGAAAAACATTTTCCTTAAATTTTTGTCTCTGAATACGAAACAAGTTCATGTTACAAGAGCACCATCTCAAAAATTCAAACAATACACGAGTTGCTCTCCATTGACTATTTCCCAGCATCCCGCCCCGCTGGCCTCCCATTGGCTAGGAGGGATGATGCAGCTACCTTGAGCAGCAGCTTGTTTCATAAGTTTTTCGAGTGTGCTCATGGCAACTTTATTTTTTGCGCTCAGGCTTTTAACCTTGCATAAACATTTGTAAGATTACAACTCTACTAAGAAGACATGGTCAACACAAAGTAAATACCTTAAAAAGGTATGCTTTTATAGTTTTTAAAGGGTGGTATTGGGGGCCTTGGAACGAATCACACATTACATGTAAAATACAGTTCAACTTACGAAAAGTCTAGGTTACAAAACCACTTCCAGACCGGATTAATTTCGTAAATTGTGGTACCACTATACTGTATTTTCCAGACTATAAGTCACATTTTTTTTTCATACTTTGGCTGAAGGTGCAACTTGTACTTCAGACTGACTTATATGTGAAATTATTACATAGAATTCTGTTTATCATAATAAGACATAATTTCACATTTGTTATTTATACTGAAATTAAACTTACTGGAACAAAAAAAAGCTAATCGCAGGCTAAAAGCTAGCATGGGTGTTTGAGCAACGTGCCTCAGGGAGAGGCTTGTCAGCAGTGCAGTTGCGTCTCCACATCTAGATAGTTGTCAAGGAGATGAATATAAATGACTTTGCGAGAGGACTTTCTTGGTGTTACCACTTCATGCAACACAACCGTCTCTATCTGTCGAAGACAACGTCACAAAAACTGCCAGCAGATCTCCAAACCAAGGTAGATAGAAGTTAGACCAATGCAAGGGGCAGAAACACGCTGACGGCTATGCAGTTACTCTTTAAGAAAGTCAGCAATGGTTCTTTTACATGAACCTCTCACCATACACAGTGAAAGACATGGCTGGCCTTTGATAACCCAGTTAGCTGCACTGGGGTAACAGTGACAACCTTGTGGAGAGTGGGACTCAAACCCCCAACCTTATTATCAGCAATCCAGCGCCCTATACCACCAGACCACCACTGCCCCACATCGATGATCACAAAATCAAACCACTCCATAAAGTCTTTTCCAGCACATCCCAAAGATCCTCAATAGAGATAAAGTCAGGACTCTGTGGAGCCTTCTGATGTGTGAAAATGAATTCTCATGCTCCCTGAACCACGCTTTCACTACTGAAACTTTATTTTATATCTGAGCCATCAGGTAAGAACAAATTCATTGATGGGGTAACTTGGTCATTCTTTACATTGAGATCATTGGCTGAATTTATTTTATTGTCAATTCATGTTGCTGAGCCTTGACCTGACCAATTGGAACAACAGTGCTTCAGTGATTACATGATTAAGGATAAAAAGGGGTCAAACAAAATATTAGAATTCAAGAGGTTTTTTGGCCATACAGTGTATGTATGCATGTATAAACCACAAAAATAATGAGTCAAATAAAAAAGTTTTTTTTTTTTTTTGAAAACCATTAGTACTACAGATTTTTTAATACTTGTTGAATGAGTGATTATGAGCAAGAAGCAAAATGCTGGTCACAGTTTTGTTGGATTAACAATAACATTTTATCCACACACACCAGATATGAGCAATCACACATTCTGATTGACTCAGCATTAAACGAATATCGCTGATATCCAAACCGCTGCTTGATTCTGTGAAACAATTGTCAACTGACTGAAAAAAAAATTTCGATACTTAACCAGCATCCTCCTGATTTATCCACCCCATATCAATCAGCTATGCAATGCATTATTTAATGCAATCACCCTCACCCAAAAAAAACAATTGTAAATAAGCCACAATAGAAAAACAAGAAGTGAAATGTGAGCTCTTTTCTTTAGTAGAAAAGGTTACATTGGGATGACATGAGTGCATTCGGACAGGAGGGAACAATATCAGCGAAAACCAGCAGGGATGTTTGGGAAAGCGCGACAATCATACTAAGGTATGGTACGAAGCAACTGTGCCTACTGAGAGTAGGCCCTTAATCAAGTCAAACGGTCTAATAGGTGAGGAAGTGCCTCTTTAACTGAAAAGGTCATAAAAGGTTGACATGAATTGTTGCAATATCTATTCCATTACTTTAGTCACATTAACCACAACTTCATATGAAGTAATGACTCGATTAATATTCTGGAACTGACAACAGTAATTCATCAGCACAATGTTACTTTTTACATTGCCTATATGGAAGACACCTTAAGACACATCCCTAACCGCTGCCAGGAAAGAGTGACACAAGCACAAAACACCCAAGGCATGTTCCTGCAAGTGACACCAGTGCCTGGGAAATTTTAACAACCAGACAGAACACAAACCACTCAGGCAATAAACATGTTTGCGTGGGGGTTTACTCTAATGAATGTGACTGTTACTCCACTTCCTGTGTTTCCTGTTCCCAAACAACAGTGGGATAATGGCAGACAGCCCATGTAGATATGTTAGCACATGAGTACGCACAGATAAAACCCTTACTATATAGTCGACAATCAAACGATGATGCCAAGCAGTGCCATCAGCCAAGCACAGCCTAAAGAAAGTGCAACTGCATGCATTCTCTGCGACTGGATGAGTTATTTCCTACCTTCCCAGATAATGCACTGATTTTATGTACATTAGTCATTTGGAATCAGGACTTCATAATTTGACCATTTCAACTCTGCAGTACTTGACCTGATGCCGGTGTTTATCTTCACCCAGCTGCTTTACTATGGAAATGATTGGCTTTACAATGTCGTAGGAGTGGAACCAGAAAGCCGGAAAACCACAAGATGTTTTTTTTTTTTTTTTAAGTGTAAAGAAAACACCTATTACATGCATACTGACAGTGTACAAGTTTCCAGCACCATGGTCAACGTTACTTCAAAATGGTTTTAGTTTAAAAAAAAAAAAAAAAAAACAACACAAGTACGGATGGGTTACTGCCAAGTAGTTCAAGGATACCCCAATGTGGATATGCACAAAGGGCCAACTACTACATTCAGCAGTGGGTGTGAGGAGAAATGAATCAATTCACATTCATCGGTGCTTACTGTGTGGGCTTTTTCCATAACTGCTTTTGTCTTTTGAACACAGCCTAGATATTAAACAGCCTTCGGGGCAAAGATGGAGGAAACCTAAAAACATGATACAGCTACAACTAGATAAAAGAGTGATTTAACCCAATGCCAGTGTGTGGCATCTTTATAGCACATTCTTGTAACTCAGTGACATTAATGCCCTGTTTCCCCAGACACGATGACCCCCCCCTTTTTATGGAACCCAGTTACCCAAGAGCAGTGCAGGTTATTGGAGCGTAAGGGTGTAAGTGGTGAAACTATAGTAATGATTACAGTGCTTAATACTGACTATAGAGAGCCTTTATATTCAAATAACAGCTATTTATTTCATACTGTGCATTTCAGATAAAGCCAGCTTTAGTCACAATTTGGGAACAGTGATCTTCAAATTCAAATTTTTGGTCACGCACACATGCAGCACACACTACAGCATGCCGTGAAATGCCTTTTCTATTGTCTGACGAACATGAAATTTACATAAACCAGAATTTTCTTGGACACAGTTAGACCAACAATACATAATGACCGGCTTACTTGTACCTGATTTACCTGATTGCAACAACAGCGACTAAACACACTCGATTACAACATTCTGGCACACAAGAATGTGTCACAAAATGTTGCTTATAATTTCAGTGTGGGTGTGATTTCTGTTTCAAGACTCATCTACAATCAACCAATAGGGAGTTGGCATCTGATTACAAGACTAATAAGACAGTGACAAACATGGCTCACTCCCCAGTACCACCACTGTTGGGCCCTTGAGCTCAGTTGTATAAAACTGCTAATTGTAAATCTGCCAAATGCCATAAATGTCAATGTAAAAGAAGCACAGTTCCTAGGCAGCAGACAGAATGAGATCTAATCACAGTTCTATCATAACAGCACATAAAGGGGCAAGGCATGGAAAGAAAAATGATGAGTTCCTCTAGTAGGTTCCCAACCAAGGAGGATCCCTGTGCTCCACGTTTTAGTGGCTGTTTCTCAATCCCATGTTCACCAAGTTTGTTCTCCTGTATGTCTCGAGAGTACAAAGTGTAGATACCTGGGTTATCAAAGGCCGGCCATGTATCTCACTGCCTATGGTGAGAGACATGTAAAAGAACCATTGCTGACTTTTGACCAGAGTAGCAGGGATCCCAGTGAGGTTGAGGAAAAAAATAGAGGAAACGGGTTTAGAAATAGAGGAAATGGAATATTTCAGCTGGGGTTCAAGGGGGCTGCAGTGCCCCTGAAGCTGAAGATAATTTACCATTTCAAGGTGCTTCGGAAGAAACTTTTAATACAGAATTTCTGTAAAAAGGCAATATAACTTACCAATGGTTTAGATGTAATATGACATGATATCAGGGATCCCAGTGAGGTTAAAAAAAATAGAGGAAACAGTTTTATAAATAGAGGAAATGAAATATTTCAGTTGGGGGTCAAGGGGGCCGCAAGGCCCCTTGTGGGGTCCAGGGGCAGGGCATGCCATGTAAAAAAATCATGCAAACAAGTTAATTATTGTTTTGTAACATGCATAAACACTAAACAAAACAGTTTAAATAATGAAAAAAATACTAAAAAGGTCATTTCAGTGTAGATAAACACATAATTCAAGTAGCATAGCCCGATGGCTCGTCATTCATGTGTTATTATGAAATAATTATTAACTAATTTGTAGAATGATCACATAACATATGAAATTATCACAACAAACATTTGTGTTCAACTAGTGAGCATACCTGCTTCAAATTAGTATGTTGAGTATAACACTATAACCTGTTCAGAGTGTACCCCGCCCTCGCCCAGAGTCAGCTGAGATGGGCGCCAGCCTCCCCGCAACCCTAATTAGGATTAAGCGGCTTAGAAGATGAATGAATTAATGAACTAAGAATGCAAAATAAGCTTGCAATCAACTAAAACAAATGAATGAAAAACTAAATTACACAACTATGTTGGTTGGTGCAAAATGCATTCTGGGATACCATGCAGCCTTAAGTCAACGCAGGGTCCTCTTGATGCATCCTGGGTAAAATAGGAGGAGTAAAAACACATCTGGGTAGTTGGAATTTTGAATTGGAGCTTGAACTGATGTGTTGCTGTGCACCACTACATCTCGTCATCATTTTCTGAACTGCTTAATCCTAATTAGAGACACAGCGAGGTTGGTGCGCATCTCAGCTGACTCTAGGCGAGGGCACTTTTACATGTTGAGATCATTTACACACTAAGCATTCAGAATACAAATAAAACTTTCCATACAATTCATAAGTCTAACTGGTCAGAAACCAATAATCAATTTGCTGACAATTTCTGATTCATTCACAGGAACATTCATATATTGGTGGTGGTCGTGTGCTAAGAATATTGACTCAGCATTATGATATTAGGTGTGAGTATTGGTGGTTGTCTGTGTATTGGCCCCGTTATGGTCTGGCAAGCTGTTTAGGGTGTACCCCATCTTCACTCAGTGTCAGCCACCCTAATCGGATTAGGTTGTTTGGCAAGTGAGTAAGTGAGTGAGAAGGCGTTTTGGCTGGTGCACTTTCAGAGAGTCTTCATGTTAAAAACTAGCATTGCAGATATGCTTACTATAATCGCAGGACAAAATTCATAATGTGTAGTTCATTAAAGAATAATAGAGTAATTATTTATAAATTATTCTAGGATGCAATGTAGTCAGAATAGAATCCACTTGAGGGTGGCAACAAGACACAGCCAGCCATGTTTTATCCTGTACAGATTTTATACTACATTAGTCATCGTGTATATATTGATGTCAATATTCCTAAAGTAAAATAAAAATACACTTTTATAGCTTACAACCGTGCTAAGTAATAATGTATAAACATTAACACTCAACAGGATAATAAACACAGCAAACAACAAACATTTTCATTGCAGAAATTATTAGGACAATAATCAACCAGAATAACTGCACAACTATAAGACCACATATAATCTCTTCCAATCCCTCCTGTTAAGTACAAGAAAAATCCCTAAATTCCGAAACCCCTTTTATATAGAACAAAAGTTCAAGGACTTAATAAATATACACAGGATTCCAGTTTGTTGCATTTATCTGTGTCCTGTTTGATTCCTTGCCAAATATATCTGCCAAAAAGACGAATAAAAAATCCTGTACACAGCAAAGTCCAATGTTTCCTGCTTTAAGACTATCACCAAAGAAAACGTATGCTTGCGAAAACTAACCACATCAAGCGTAAAATTATTATTCTTTAGTTAATGAATAAATGTTTATATATAAAACATTATAACCGGGGAAAGTATTGAACCGAAGTTTTTTCAGCAAACACTTCTACTGTTCAGCTTGAATGGGCATAGTTCAATTACTGAAGAGAAAAAAGAAAAGAAAAAACATGTGCTCTCTCACATAAGAACTTATGACGTACGTGTTATTTTAGTATCAAGTAAGTTTAAAAAAAAAAAAAAAAAAAAAAAAAAAAATTGGATCAATTTAAATGAAAGTTAAAGTTCATTCAGCAGCCCCAGCTGTGCCTGGAGACCTGGTGTCTACTCTGCTACTTGACACACAGCATTGTCTGACTGTATGGAAGTCTATCTTTTGGCATAGCCGTAAAACTACTCGCTAACCAGAACGCTGTAAATCCAAGAAGGCAGCTGCAAGTCAGAGTTAATTCAGGTTTCCATAAATCCTTGCAGATGACATAGATGAGAAACACATGTGAAGGAAAAAGGAGACGGGTCTCATTGTGCAACTGATAAAAAGTGGAAAAAGGCTGACTAAAGAAACCCAAAAAAGAACACAACTCTGATAGCATTCTTACTGCAGGAGAAAAACTGCTCAGGTTATTAAATGAGCAATAAAGTGCAGAAATTCTTCACATTTTTGAATGTACACCCAGCATCTATAATGTTCACAGAGCATAAATCTTAAAGTAATATCACACTGCCATTATCCGCCAACTCCATTGTAACCCTTAATTTAAGTCGTATCCGATTCCCACCCATCAATTGTTGCCTTCCCTATCACATGACCACCACCAACCAGTGAGGAGCGTAAGTATGCACATGACCCCTCTGTGACAATGCTGCCACCTGCATCTTTACGAACCGCCAGGTATGCATATTTGGAGGAGACCTAACGCACTCAGACAGAAAGCGCTATCTGCGCGCTTGTACGGATGAGCTCACAGACATCCATGATTGGTTGGTGATTGCTTTGAGTGGCAGTGAAGTAAACATATGCCATCCCTCCCTCATATGAGAGCCAATTAGCTCCTATGGATTCCATCACGGATGGCTGAGGCATCAACCTGAATTCAAACTTGTGATCTCTGGGTTGATAGTCATCCAACATGTTCATGTACTATTCAGGAGCCACAGGCAATGTTGATAAATAGAGCTGTGTATGCCGACAGTGATTTATACTTTTGACTAGCACAAGATCGAACCCATAGGTGTTCACATCTAGTCCTGGAATTCTGGTGTCCAGCACAGTTTGGTAATTCTTCTACTTAAATACACTGAGTAAACCTGCCAATTAATAAAAAGTGTTCAAGAGAGAGAAAAAAAAGAATAAATAAATAAAATCACTGAAATCTTACAAATTGCCCCTAGATGTAAGTGTAAAATGGTCAGGTGAGTTTTTCAGGGTGTATATTGCCTCTGCCCAGAATCAGCTGAGATTGACTTCAGCCTTATAGGATTCAGCATAGTGAGTGATTGAAATACAGCAAGACAGATTAGAAGAATCTTACTGTACACATAACCTGGATCATAAACATGGCCACTGAGCCAGTGATGCACATGGTTATTAGTTAATTTGTCATTTTCATAAATGGTTTATGATCCAACTGGGTTTTTTATTTTGGAAAAAATATAAAACACATTCCCTGAAGACCTCCACAATACTTTCATCACACTTCCCAAGCACTTCCTAAATATTATTTTAACAGCAGCAGTAAAGAGATCTGTATGAGACTATGGGTGATTGTGGGACACAAGCTGGTGTTTTGATTGGTTAAAATTCTACACATGATTGACAGCAAGGAAAGGTCAATACTGTTGGATGGACTGAGGCACAGGTGGAGCTGGACCTTGCCCAGGGGATTTGTAGGGGACGGACAGGATTCAAACCCACAACCTCACAATCATGAACCATACACCATATTCATTACACCACCAGCTCAAGATCAGACATGATCTAATCCAGTTACTAGCATTGGCGTGGCCCCAAAATTAATTCGATTCACAGCTTTCTTCATAAAGCCACATCCTGTATTGGCTGCATGATGGAAAAATATCAGAATCCGGAATGCATGATATCAAGACATTTCGTCAAAGAAGCACAACTGGTAAGCACGCTATGGGATTAGTTTGTTTTCCTGGTTTCAGTAGGATAATTCAATTTATTCTGCTTCACTACTCCACCGGTCCTGACGACGGCAGATCAAAAAGTGAGGACACATCCTGGATGGGACATCAGTCCTTTGTTGGGCATATGAGTGACATACATGTAGGGAAAAATTAGCATAGCCAGTCTGATAAATGGCATGTTTTCCAAAGGTTAGAGGAAACCCACATGAACATGGTTAAAATGCCCTTTGACAGTAACCCCATCTCAGGAGCTGTGAGAAGATTGTGGTGACAGTCTTAATAAAATGCATCAAGGTGTACATTAGATGGGACAGAATGGGGGTGTAGTGTTTAGCCCAGTAGCCTCGCCACAAGAAGATCCAGGGTTTTTGCCAGGCTTGCATGGACTTCCTCCACCGAAACCACTTTGGTTTCCTCCCACAGTCCAAGATTAGGCTGATTGGTCTGTCTTAGGTTCTGCGTGTGTGTTGGAGGCCTTGCAATGGCCCAGAATGCTTTTCAGAGCACACCTTGCCTTCACCCAATTTAGGCAGAGAGAGGCTCCAGTCTCCCTGCAATCCTTTTGATGAAAAAAAACCCCACCATTTGCTAAAAAAGGATGTTGAAGAAACCATGTAATTCTTCAGCAGTGTTGTTTGAAACGCCATGCTTTGCAGCACTTTTATACAAACCTGATTCCAGAAAAGTTGGGACACTACAAATTGTTTGTAAAAACTGAACGCAATGATGTGGAAGTGCCAAATTTCACTATTTTATTCCGAATAGAACATAGATGACAGGGTCAAAAGATTAAACTGAGAAAATGTAGCATCATAAAGGGAAAATGAGTTGATTGTAAATTTTATGTCAACAAATCTCAAAAAAGCTGGGACAAGGCCATTTTCACCACTGTGAGGCGTCCCCTCTTCTTCTTACAACAGTCTGCAAATGTCTGGGGACCGAGGAGACAAGTTTCTCAAGTTTAGAAATAGGAATGCTGTCCCATTCTTGTCTAATACAGGCCTCAAACTGTTCAACTCTCTTTGGTCTTTGTTGCACCAAATGTTCTCTACAGGTGAAAGATCTGGACTGCAGGCTGGCCATTTCAATACCCGGATCCTTTTCTTATGCAGCCATGACGTAATTAATGCTGCATGTGGTCTGGCATTATTATGTTGAAAAATGCAAGGTCTTCTCTGAAAGAGACGACATCTGGATGGGAGCAGATGTTGTTCTAGAACCTGAATACAACTTTCTGCATTGACGGTGCCTTTTCAGATGTGCAAACTGCCCATGCCACACGCACTCATGCAACCCCATACCATCACAGATGCAGGTTTCTGAACTGAGTGCTGATAACAACTTGGGTCTTCCTTGTCCTCTTTAGTCCGGATGACATGGTGTCCCAGTTTTCCAAAAAGAACTTTGAATCGTGATTCGTCTGACCACAGAACAGTTTTTCACTTTTTTTAAATGACCCCAGGCCCAGAGAAAACGCCTGCGCTTCTGGGTCCTCTTTAGAAATGCCTTCTTTGTACTGTGGAGCTCCAGCTGGCAAGGATGGATGGCATGGTGGATTGTGTTCACCGACAATGGTTTCTGAAAGTATTGCTGAGCCCAATCTGTGATTACACTTACAGTAGCACTCCTGTTTGTGGTGCAGTGCCGTTTAAGGATCCGAAGACCACAGGAATCCGGTATGGTTTTTCAGCCTTGACCCTCACGCACAGAGATTGTTCCAGATTCACTAAATCTTTGGATGATATTATGCACTGTAGATGATAACTTCAAGCTATTTGCAATTTTTCACTGGGGAACACCTTTCTGATATTTCTCTGCTATCTTTCTGCGCAACATTGAGGAATTGGTGATCCTCTACCCATCTTTGCTTCTGAGAGATACTGCCACTCTGAGAAGCTCTTTTTATACTCAGTCATGTTGCCAATGGACCTCATTAGTGGTAGTTGGTCTTCCAGCTGTTTGTTATAAGTGCAATTGACTTTTCCAGACTCTCATTAATACCTGTCCGAACTTTTTTGAAATTTGTTGACACCGTGAAATTTAAAATCAACACACTTTTCCCTTAAAATGATACATTTTCTGTTTAAACTTTTGACCTGTCATCTATGTTCTATTCGGAATAAAATATTGAAATTTGACACTTCCACATCATTGCATTCAGTTTTTTTTCACAATTTGTGCAGTGTCCCAACTTTTTTTTGGAATCCGGTTTGTTATGTATTTACATAAACGATATGTGTGTAGCCCTGTGATGGCCTGGCGAGCTGTTCAGGGTGTACTCTGCCCTCGCCCGAAGTTGGCTGGGATGAGCACCAGCCTCCCCGCGACCCAAATTAGGATTAAGCGGTTAGAGAAAATGATGAACTATATGTGTGTATTCACAAGGTGTCATACTGGTGTAGTGGGTGTCATTGATGCATCAAACCTAAAAGCTGACCGGAACATTTTTGTGTGGGGTTTGTCCTTCTCATGTCTGCGTGGGTTCCTGTCCAGTGCTCTGGTTTCCTCTCACAATCCAAAAGGCATGTGAATTAGGGCATCTGGCTACACTAATTTGCACATAGTTGCGAATGTGGGTGTGAACTTCTGTCTGTCTCTCTGTAAACTGGTGGCCTGTCCAGGGTGTACCCTACCTCTCTTGATATAGAAGTGTAATGAATAACATCTGGGTGAAGATTGTGCTTGTGGTACAATTACAGCCGAGGTGTACTGATCTGGTCTGTGATTTAAACATATTGTGCATTCTGACTTTGCATAACTCAAAACATTTACATTCATTCATCCACCAATCCGCTTAATCCTTCAAGGCCCAAAGGGAGGCCGGAGACGATCTCAACCAACTCTGGGCGCTGCAGTATGATGTGCATGACCCACTACACTGAACAGCTCATCAAACAAATATATGGCTAACAGGGGCATAATTATTCACAGTCACACTCACATATTGGGGCAATTTCAAACAAACAGTTAGCCTAAATTTCAGGGGCAGTTGTGGTCTAGTGGTATAAGGCGCCGGATCGCTGATCCAAAAGGTTGGGGGTTCGAGTCCCACGCTGCACAAGGTTGTCACTGTCCCCCCCAGTGGAGCTAACTGGGTTATCAAAGGCCGGCCATGTCTCTCACTGTCTATGGTGTGAGGCATGTAAAAGAACCATTGCTGACTTTCGACAAGAGTAGGCTGCAAAGCCGTCAGCGTGTTTCCGCCCTGCGATGGCCTGGCGAGCTGTCCAGGGTGTACTCTGCCCTCGCCCGAAGTTGGCTGGGATGGGCGCCAGCCTCCCCGTGACCCAAGTTAGGATTAAGCGGGTACAGAAAATGAACTGATGAACTGAAGTTAGCTTAATGGGCATGCCTTTGGATTGTGTGTGTGTGTGTGTGTGTGTGTGTGTGT
The DNA here is from genome assembly GCA_024760905.1 of Plotosus lineatus. Taxonomy (NCBI): domain Eukaryota; kingdom Metazoa; phylum Chordata; class Actinopteri; order Siluriformes; family Plotosidae; genus Plotosus; species Plotosus lineatus. The sequence continues at coordinate 29,453,557 of CM045747.1, read as the reverse complement.
GTGTGTGGTGGGGGGGGGGGGACTGGAGTCCCAGGAGGACACCTGCCTGAGTACAGGAGAACACGAGGGCAAAATCCACACAGGACCAGGAGTCGAACCCAGGATCTTCTTGTTTGTGAGGCAGACAAACCTAACAACCACTCCACCACTGTGATGTCAAACATGTGGTGTAAAAGTACGACGTCACGTGATAGATGCAGGTGTACTTACCTGAGATTGATGATATCACATTTTAACCTAAGAAGTCAAGAACTGAGAAGTGAACAGTGTGTGTGTGGTGGTGGTGGTGGTGGTGGTGGTGGGTTGTTGAACACTAATCTCACCTGTTTTAAGTCTGCCACGAAAGTGATGAGAGTGCCATCAGCCTGTCGGTACTCCAGAGTGATGGAGTCTCGGTCACTGTCCGCCTCCAGCAGCTCGTCGGTGATCCGCCCATCAGCGAGTCGAACCTTCACTTTCAGCTCGGAGCACAAACCCGCACTGAGCACTAAAACCCAGACAAACAAGACGACTCCGACTGACCCCGGCGATACAAACAACCGCAACAACATCCCAAAACGAGGATAACTCGCGCGCGCACTCACAACGCACAGCGCAAAGAGAAGAGTCAAGGAACCGACTCCGAGTCAACCGGCGGTAAACCAACTCGCCTCATTCCACCGAGTTCACACACACACACACAAACAAACCTCACTGGGGGGTTTCAACTTCTTCATCCATGTTCTCACGACGGAATGCCACTTTTATACAAGAAACCATTCGGTTTCCAGACAACGGAAACCAACCTACAAAGTTATAAACTTTCCTGTGAGGAATAATCTCGGCGTTTGACTCAGAGCCGCGATAAAGAACCGGCTGAACGTACCACGCGCTGCTTTCGCGAGTGAGTGGCAACCCACACTAACGGCGCCTCACACACGCTCACTTCACTTCTACTTTCTGAAGTTGCCTCCGCCTCCGCCCCTCCCCCACCCCCTCTCCCTCCTTCTTAACCCCCCGCGCGCGCTTCTCTGTCCCAGAGCCGTCACTTCCTCCAGCGAGCCAAAGTGCGACTCCACACTTCAAAGTTCCCAAACTGCAGCTCTTAAAGGCGCAGCGCCCACAATAATCCTCACCCAGGAAGGACATGCACGTTTTAAAAGTTGCTTGAACCTTTCAATTGAGTCTTATCTAAAAAAAAAAAAAAAAAAAAGCTCTTATAATAATAGTAATTCCTTATTTGTTGGAATAGATTATACATAAACCTTAATTCATTCAGGTTCTAAGCCGTTTAATCCCAATTAGGTTCGCAGAGAGGCAGACCATCTCAGCCGACTCTGGGCAAAGGTCAGGTACACCCTGGACAGCTTGCCAGACCATTACAGGACCAACACTCACACAACTACTCACAGTTACACCGAGGAGCAATATGGAAAAGCCAATTCGCCTTCTGTGTATATTTTTGGACTGTAGGAGGAAACTGGACGACATGGAGGAAAACCCATATGAGAAGAATATGCAAACTCCACACCGGAGCTGGGAATCAAACCCAGGTCTTCTTGCTTTGAAGCAGATGTGCTAACCACTGCGCTACCATGCCATCTCATATAGTATATACTCAAACATCATCATCATCATCATCATCATCATCATCATCATCATCTTCTGCTAAGTCCAGGGTCGGGTCGCGGGGGCAGCAACCTAAGCAAAGAGATCCAGATGTCCCTCTCCCCAGCCACTTCCTCCAACTCTCCCGGGGGGACACCGAGGCGGTCCCGGACAAGCCGAGAGATATAGTCCCTCCAGCGTGTTCTGGGTCGACCTCGGGGTCTCTTCCCGGTTGGACATGCCCGAAACACCACACCAGGGAGGCGTCCTGGAGGCATTCTGACCAGATGCTCGAGCCACCTCAACGCAGAGGAGCAGCGGATCTACTCCGAACTCCGATTCAGAAGACCCTTATGACGGAGAGACATCCAAGGAAGCAGTCTCCCTTGCCCGGACGCGGGTCACCAAGGTTCCTCCCTGGAGACAGGTCTTGAAGGCGAGCGCCTGGTGGTCGGGCTTCTGCCCATGGCTGGGCCTAGCCCGAAAAGGAAACATGGGTCCACCCTCCCATGGACCCACCACCCGTGGGAGGAGTTTTAGGGGTCGGGTGCAGTGTGAGTTGGGTGGCATGGGTTCTGTCGGACCGATCCTCAGTTACTTACTCTGACCCTCGGGACATGGAATACTCAAACATTAATTTGTAAATTTATAATTTATTGTTTAAGCTGCTTAATTCTAATTAGTTTTAATTCAACTCTAATTCTAATTAGGGGCGCAGGGAAGCTGGTTCCCATCTTAACCGACTCTGGGCGAGGGCAGAACAGCTCGCCAGACTTGCAGGACCAACAAACATACAACCAATCACACACACACACACACACACACACACACACACACACACATGGGTACTGTACTCACACCTAGGGGTAATCTGGAACAGCCATTTGGATTGCTGTGCATGTTTTTGGACTGTGGGAGGAAATGGCAGAGGGGAACATGCAGGCTCCACACAGAAACGCCAAGCCTGTGTATCGAGCCAGAAACGTCTTGCTGTGAGGTGGACATGTTTATATTCAAACAGTATTTACAGAACATTCCCTCACTCACTCCTTTGATGAACTGTTTAATCCTTATGTTAGGGCCGTTGGATGCTGGAGCCTGTCTCAGCGAACATGGGTACAACCTGAAAATCTCACCAGACCATTGCATGGCAACGCACACATACAACCATTCACACTTGTCCCCACACCAAGGGCCAATTCGGAACAGCCGATTAGCCAAATGTGCATGTCTTTGGACTGTGGGGAGAAACCAGAGCACAGTACTCAATGGAAATTCATGCAGACACATGGAGAACATACAAACTCCATGCAGAAATGTCCGAGCCCGGGACTCAAACTGTGGACCCTTTTTCTGTGAGCCAGACAAAAAAGCATGCTGTTATAGAAAAATAATAATGACAGGAAAAAGTGAAGTGGTACCATGCAATGCACATTTATTACTCTTTCATGAATCTTAAAAATCCATTTAAAATTGGATTCAAGTTTGATCTGAATGAAATTTCATCATGTGGACAGCTTTACTGACTGTATTTCAGAAATGATTGAACACATATTCAATTTTGCAGACCTTGGGTAATCCATATGTAAGAAAAATTTTGCCTGGCAATAAATGCTTTATCCTGTTGCCTTGTGCACCTGCAGCTTTAGGTGCCTGTTGAATACACCTTTGCATAGTCATGAATTCATACCTCTTTACGTATGGGAGACTCATGCATGTTTACAGATCGAATAAAGCAGCTATGCAGGACTGTGCATAAGTCAGTCGTTGTTTTGACTCTACATTTAAGGCATAGAAACATCTTTGCCCTGTCAATCACAGTGGCTAATTTTGGGAATCTATAAGGTCATGTATATAGGTCTTTCTTCTTGGTGTGTTATACTGTACTATGAAGCACAGCGGCAGTTTGGAAGGTTTGGCTTTCAAAGGAAACGTGTGTGAGTCTCATCCTACCATGTTTGGAGGTTGTCATGTAATAGAGGTGGGTGGGGATCAGCCAAGCCGAAATTTATGGGAAAATTAGAAAACATTCGTTTGCGATGGACTAGCAACTGGCCAGGGTGTAACCTGTCCTCGTACAGAGTTGGCTGAGATGGACGCCGGCCTCCCCACAACCTTAATTAGGATTACGCTGTTCAGAAAATGAATAAATGAATTTAAATAATAAACATTTTAACACAACTAATACACACATCTAATTTTAATGCATTTACTACACAGAGCTGATAAAAAAAAAAAAATGAATGACTAGAGATATATTAACACAAATAAGAAAATAAATATTGATTGGGATTTCTCCTATCCCACAGTCCTCATCAATTTTTTTAAAATTTATTTTTATTATTATTTTTTGTAGCCAGCACCAATATTTGAGCCATACTATTATAGAAAAATAACCAATTATATTTGGAAATGTAACAGGTCTGTGGCATAGAATTAAAAATATATATATATTTTATATAATCTATGGAGACTTTTTTTGAGTGATGGAGAAAACAGATGTGTTCACTGACCTTTTGCACGGCACAAACTGGCATATATAATGTCAGATCCTTGTTGTTGTATAACAGGCTAACAGCTTAACGTTAGGTTACATTAGCTTACCTGAATGAGGTGTTTACGTTAATACTACTCATAACATTATTACTATCATGACATTAGTTGTTCTCCTTGTGCTTGCGTGGGTTTCCTCCAGGTACTCCGGTTTCTTCCAACAGTCCAAAAAATATGCACAGTAAGTTAATTGGCGGTTCCAAATCCCTCCTAGCTGTGAATGGTTGTGTGAGTGTTGGCCCTAAAATGACCTGGCGAGCTGTCCAGAGTGTACCTCACCCTCGCCCAGAGTCAACTGAGATGGGCACCAGCCTCCCCATGACCCTAATTAGAATGAAGTGGTTCAGAAAATGAATGAATGAATAAATGAATGACATTAGTTAGTATGTCATTCGTGGAGAAATTTGAATTAAAAAACGTACCTCTTCCGAGTCTTCAAACACACGCATGCTCTGCCTAACTTAAAGACGAAATTGAAATTGTAATTATTGTAATTAGATCCCGGCATTAGACCTACTGGAAAGTTCCTGTCTAGGTAAATGTAATGGTTATTATAATGTTACTTTACTTTAGTTCAATTTTCATAAGCTCTTAAATGTCTGGTAGTAATAACATGAAAAATGTATAGTTCACATAACATGTAATAACGTAGTAGGATGAAACACGCAATCATGGACTGTGGACAGACAATCAGACACAATTTCTTGAGGAACCAAAATCGGCACATCACAGTACCTGTCTCACTCTCTCTCTCTCGCTCTCTCTGTGTGTGTGTGTGTGTGAGAGAGAGAGAGAATAATTTTAATGGTCTTGTGTATCAGGAAACCTTTTCAAATGACATAGAGTGACAAATTTTTTTGGTCGTAAATATAACATGAATGTGAAATGGTCTCTTTATGCCATCTGCCAACACTGGTAATTAAATTGTCTCCATTGCTTTATTTTTATTACATCCCTAAGGGGGTATCTGACAACACTAGAAATTGAGAAAGTGCCACACATCATGCACAACATCTGGAAATGTTTATGTTGATCAAAGTGACACATTAAAAATATCAAATTGCTTCAGAATGAGAAGACGCACTTCATTCGTTTCCCCCAAATACTCCTTTTTCCAGGTGCGGGGTTTCTTGCTGGGTGGCCCAGGTAGGATAGGCCACCATGAAGGAGACTGCTCAGGAGTTGGAGAGTGTGGAGGAGGGCTGTAATGGAGGGGAAAGAGCAAACACACAGGCTGTGAATGTCATCAAGTGGTGTCAGGTGGCCCAGTACGCTGGTCAGTGCATGTGAGGAAGGGTTCGGGTAAACATTTCTCTCTTTGTGTTGTGTTGAAGCAAAACTATTTGCAACTGGGAAGGGAGTGAAACACCAGATGGATTATTTTTCACATGTAATTCATTCTTTTTCCTCTCCTGTTTAACGTTTTATATCCGGAAATATAGGGATGTTAAATATTACATGTCATATAATTAGATAGCACTGTCCACAATGTCCATAGTACACCACAGTGTGTATTCTGTCCTGTCTGTTTTGTCACATTGCTTACATTATGTATATGATTAACCCAGCACTCAAGTAATACAGTTATCACACACACACACACACACACACACACACACACACACACACACACACACACACACACACACACACACACACACACATTTATTTTTCAAGATGCAAGATGTTGAACTGACATATTTTTAATTGTGTATTTTGTGTAAATGGCAAAATAGAAAATAAAGTCTTAATATTTTTAACTTTCAATTGAGTAGCTTTGAAAAAAAAATAATCCCACCTTGTGCTAACCCCCCCCCCCCCATGAGTTCCAGGCACAAGTTGGAAAAAATGTGTAATACGTATTGTGGTCCTACTGAATGTTTAGTGGACATCATGATATATAAACATACACCCCATCATCACACAACCTCTCATAACCTTACCTCAATATCAGTTGCGCACACACACACACACACACACACACACACACACACACACACACACACACACACACACACACACACACACACACAATCTAATGTTAATTTCCAGCCTCAAGCTATCTCTCCTAGACTGCAGCATAGTGTATAATCCACGAGAACACTTCCACAGCCATAAAAGAGCCAAGTTACTGGTCTATGGTAGAACAAAAAAGTGGCCGGTTGGCGTTGTGTGTCAGAACTGTCTCTCAGTGGCAACTGCTATGCGCAATCACATGATTTCTATTCTATGGTTTATTGTTACATTTTTTTGTGTGTTGTTATATTTCAATAAAGACATAATGCACATGATCCGAGGGGCACAATGGGGTACACCCTGGATTGCTCACCAAACCATTGTATGCTCAATACACACACGGCCATTCACACTCACACATAGGGGCAATTTTAAATAGATAATTCGCCTACTTTGAAACCAGAGGCCCTTGCTGAAACTCACATGGGCATGAAGGGAACATGCAAACTCCGCCCACCTAAGAGCAAATAATGTAGTTGAACTAATCAGCAAATTTTTGGATGCAGGGAGAAAACCAGATCATGCAGAGGAAACCCACACAAGTACAGAGTGCACATAGAAACTCCTCACAGAAATGCCCCAATCAAACCCATAAGATTTTTCACTGTGAGTCAACATGACTAATTTACTAACCCACCAATTCTTCTCCTCAAGTTAAAGATATTGAACAGAATAATTGCACTAGACATGGCGTATCACAGAAAAATGCAATGGCTCTTGAAGTCTTTCACATTTCATATATTTTCCCAGTATTTTTTTAAACTGTCCTTTTTAGTCGGTATAAATGATTTTTGAAAAGAACAAGTCATGCAGTCCAAAGCGCTTCTCATTCCAGAAAGACTGTTAACAGCTGCATGGGGTTCTATTCTATTTTCATTCATTATTTGTATGTTGTGGATCAGGAATTTCTAAATGATCAGTGCAAGCATTGTGAGTTTGACCCACAATATAATAATGTCAACCTTTTAAATGGGACTTGCGCTGACACGCCTTGTCCCCATTCGGTGTTTCCATTCCCTAATAACCAGCAGGAAATGATAAGTGTTTGTGGAGCTTCATTTCACTGGAAAAGGTGACAGTATAATAGCTCTCAAAAAGCTCTTTTCTTTTTATCTCTGGCAGCTCGACATATTTGTATGTCAGTGGCTCCAAAAGAACTAAGGCTCTTTTCAAAAGCAGCAGTGAATACTGATATGATGTGATGAATATGAATTTAAGAACATTTTACACAATGCTTAAATTTCTGGGAAAAAAAAAAATTAATACCACTGCTAACAATAAATAAATAAATAAATAAATAAATAAAATAGTTTTAAAAGGCACCGTAGCTGATCAGATCATTCAACAAATAATGAAGGGGTGAGGGCTTTTCCACATTGTCTTTTCTCATTTCTAGTCATGCTATTGCTGCAATCAGCTAAAGAAGATTGTTTCCGACATGAAAGAAAACTCAAAACTTCCTTCAATTGAATTGCTACTCTGCATCAAAGCATCAAAATATTTAAAAAACCGAGCAGTTTCTTTTACTTTTAAATGCTATATATTAGCCAGTGTGAAGAGATAATCAATTGTTTAATCTGTAATACTAAATGGTTCAGTGATTTGAAAGAAATTATATATTGATCACATTAGCTGGCCATATTGTTGCTAAAAATCAATGAATCCTTGGGGAATGCCATGGTCTAAAGGTCCGAAAAGAGGCTTCGTGACCAAAATGTTCAATTCCTGGAACCAGCAGAGAAATGCAAAGATGAAAAAAAACAAATAGATTATGTAATTTTGAGCTCTGACTTCTCAACTCTGAGGTTACACAAATTATCTTTTCTGACTTATTCTGCATTTACGAGCTTAAAGAAACCCCAAATAACTCACATTGCTCTGATTGAACACAACACATGCGGAGTGATCCCTCCCACCTACCCCAGGTTTGCTGTTTAAAACTGCTGGAGTCAATTGCTGATTTTTAAAAAAAATTCTTAAAGTCCCAATATTTGGGCGGACACTTTTCTGTAGTAGGGCAGTGGTGCCCCGGTGGTAAGGTGCGACATTACCGACAACAAGATTCAAGCCCCACTGTGAACAGTTGTCATTGTAGTTGTAGCCGTCAACATGGTTCTGCTCTGTGGTGGCCTGGCGAGCTGTCCAGTGTGTTCATTACCTTCTCCCAGAGTCAGCTAAGATGGGCGCCAGCCTCCCTGCAACCCTAATTAGGATTAAGTGGTTCAGGAAATGAATGACTGAATAAATTTGTGTGTAGTATTGTTTTAGAAAAACATTATTATCTCCAACACTTGTTTCATAGGCCTACATTGTTTTACACTTTTTGGAATTTTTGGACTGAAGGTTGATGAATTTTTATCATTACAGCATGGCTACAAACAGCTTCTGGAGTCTTAAGGGAACACAAGAGCCCATCTTAGCTGACTCCGGGTAAAGGTGGTGTACACCCTGACGTGCAACCATTCATGCAATCCATCCATCCATCCATCCATCCATCCATCCATTGATTTGCTAAACTACTTATTCCTACTATGGTCGTGGATAGGATGTAGTCCTACATGGAGCCTCTGCCAACTGACTGGGGACACCCTAAACTGCTCACCATTCCATTGCAGGTCAGCTCTCACACAACCATTCACACTCACATTCACACCTGGGGGCAATCAAGAAGATCATCACTTGGACAGCACGGTGGTGTATTACTGTAGTAGGTTTTGCCACACAGGTCCTGGATTTGAGTCTTGTACTCAGTGATGACACTTCAGTGAGGAGTTTGCATGTTCTCCCTGAACTCGCATGGGTTCCCCTTTGTCCTCTGGCTTCCTCCCAAAGTTCAAAGATGTGCATATTAGGCTAATTGGCTGTTTCACTTTTTCTCTAGGTGTGAGTGTAAATGGTTGTGCGTGCGCTCACGTGTGTGTGTGTGTGTGTGTGTGTGTGTGTGTGTGTGTGTGTGTGTGTGTGTGTGTGTGTGTGTGTGTGTGTGTGTGTGTGTGTGTGCGTTGGCTGCTCAGGGTGTACAGCACCAATTTTAGCAAGAATTGGCTCAGATAGGTTCCCCTAGAGTTATTGTGTGGCTCAGCAAATGAATGAATGTGTGAACAACATCAGTCTTACTGCCTTAATAAAGCTATAAAAGCAAATATAACCAGGTCGCCACTCAGCATTTCCGTGTGAACACAAACACACATCCTTGTCAACCATCAGCATTGGCCTGAAGGCCGACTGATGAAGCCAATAAAGTCACAGTGCAGCGTTCCAATGTTCTAATTCAGAAGAAGGATCAGGTCTTAGTATTGACCTATGGTGTCTTTTAAATTGCATAAATTAACATGAAGTGAAAAAACATTCGCACCTTGCTTGAGTAAAATTTTAATTTAATGTCACATGGGTCTTGACTGAATGTCTGAATGTCTTCTAAGTTCTGCAGTGGATAAAATTTTACTAGGCACTTCTGTTTTTAGTGTGTGCTTCACCCAGAGCAAAGTGAACTAACCAGTCTTAAAGAGGAAACGCTGAGCACACACACCACAACAGGGAGATCTCAGTCTGTTCTATCAAAAAGAAAAAAAAAAAACTGTTCTAAAACAACATTGTGAAAGCGCATTGATGTATCAGGTATTTTATGACTTCCCATTGGCTGAGTTCAGTAGAATAGTTGAGAACAATAAAGATCTAACTGAAACAATCCTTCCTTTACACCATGATCTGGGGAAATTATTTAACTTAAACATCATGAGACATCTTACTTCAAACAATGTGCTCTGTTGGGCAAGAGCTTTAATCACTCTTCCAGAAAGAAGATGAAGGGGAAAACAATGTGAGAGTGGGCGCACACTATTTAGATAAAAAAATGAATCCAAGCTTCTGCTGTGTAAGTAATGGAAATATCTGTAGTGTGAGTGCTGAGTATTTGCTCAAGTCTGCGGTATCCAGGCTGACGGGAGGAACATCATCTTTACCCTCGTGGAGCACAGGCGCAAATGGAGGCGAGGATTCAGAGATGACAACGCACCATAACATTAAAGTTCATTCATATTTAATAAGGGGATTCCATCAAGGTGATTGAGTAATTTCTGATTTAATTTCAGTTATTTTGCATATTTATTACATGCTGCTTATAAGAATAATTTAATAATTTAGTATTTTAATATTTAATAATATTAAATATTTTAAATAATAGGGGCAGTGATGGCCTGGTGGTGAGGTGCTGGAATACTGATCCCAAGGTTGGGGGTTCAAGCCCCACTGTCAGTGGCTGTTGCTGCTGTTGTTGTTGTTGTTGTTGTTATTGTTGATGAGCTATTGGGGAAGATGTTGATGTGCATTCATCATCGTATCTTATCCCCGTAGGTAGTGTAGCAATTCGTCTCTTCTGGAGAAAATTGACTGGAACGCAGGAATGCTTGCTACCTGCCGCTGACGGCTTTGCGGCCTACTCTTTACGAATGTCAGCAATGGTTCTTTTACATCCCTCTCACCATAGACAGTGAGAGACATGGCCTGCCTTTGATAACCCAGCTAGCTGCACTATGGGGGGGGGGGGGGGGGGGTTGCTGCTGTCCCCACAGTGCAGCTAACCTGGTTATCAAAGTCTGGCTGTGTTTCTGTGGTTAGAGGCATGTAAAATACTTTCATCAAGAGTAGGCTGCATAACTGGCAAGTGTGTTTCTGCCATGCAACGACCTGGTGAGCTGTACTCTCTACTCACTCAGAGTGGGATGTGATGGGTGCCAGCCTCCCCGTGACCCTAGTTAAGAGTAAACAGTTCAGAAAAAGAATTTAAATAATAAACATTTTAACAAACAAAACTAATACGCACATCTCATTTTAATACATTTATGTAGTCCACAGAGCAGTGCTATCCGAGTGGATGCTATTTTGGTATAATCGACTTTATTTTTAGTCAAAATATTTGCTTGTTTATAATTATTGGCAAGTCACATAAGGCAAAAAAGACACTTTCGTGGAAAAAAAAAAGCCATTCTCTCTCTCTCTCTCTCTCTCTCTCTCTCTCTCTCTCTCTCTCTGTGTGAGTGTGTGTGTGTGTGTGTGTGTGTGTGTGTGTGGGGGGGGGGTTCAAATATTTAAATCCCATGTTGTGTTACTTTTCAGGGGACTCATGTAGAAATTAATCAGAAATGGCATTAGCAGACTAGCATGCTAACTGGATAGCTGCAGAGCGTTTTCACAAACCCCGGAAATCTGATCTGAATCAGGATGTGGCGCCATCTTGGATATATAGTTCACTCAAAATAAAAAAGACACATGAACAATCAGACAAAAACTGGAATTTTTGGATTAACCATCAACGTCTTATTCCAAAACTTCACACATGTGGACAGCTATACAGAGAAAGACTTAACACCAATGAAAAAGAATGTTACGTGAAAAAACTCAAGTTAATTGTGCATGAGGATATACAGTACTGTATATGAAATGGGTCCCAGTTTGTTCAGTAATCTTGATATATTGCCTCCTGTAAGTTTATTCTTTGTCACAGCCATTGACATATATTGGTGTTCTTCAAATAGTATGAAATATTGCCTGGACAAAAGTTTCATATATTAAACTTTATCACAGCTGTAACTAATGTTTTCGATGTGACCTTACAGCCAATACACCGACGCCATTTACAGGGAGTGGAAAATAACTCACTTTAACTGATAGACTTTGAATAAAATGATGTGTTCAATCCTTTCAGGTCAGCTATCCTGATACTGCGAACTGCCTGGTGTTTACCCCAAGCCCTTCTACAGCCAAAGACCTTAAAACTTAAAAGGTTTAGAGACCTATAACCAATTTGTGGTGGTATAGGGTGCTGGATCGCTGATCCAAAGGTTGGGGGTTCGAGTCCCACTTTCCACAAGGTTGTCACAGTGGAGTGCAGCTAACTGGGTTATCAAAGGCGGCCCATGTCTCTCACTGTCTATGGTGAGAGGTTCATGTAAAAGAACCATTGCTGACTTTCGTAAAGAGTAGCTGCAAAGCCGTCAGGGTGTTTCTGTCCCTTGCTAAAAAGGGTTGTGACAGGAAGGGCATCCGACGTGAAAACCTCTGCCAAATCAAACGTGCGAATCAGATGATTCGCTGTGGCGACTCCCGAGTAAAAGGGAAAAAGCCGAAAGGAAGACAGACAGAGACCTATGACCAATTTGTCTGTGACTGGGTTAAACATTGCAAAGCGAGGAAAATTGGCACCTCGGTTTTTCTATACAAGTACACTACATTAAGAGTGGCACAGTCATGCAACGTCTGTAGTGTACTATACTTCCAACAGAAGGCTGTTTGGGATTTAGTCTGTGTGCCGACCCGGTAGTGACGTGTTTTGATGTTTTTGATGTTACACAAGAACTGGGGATGTTGAATAACCATGGTGTGTGAATGAAGTCATACAAGCAGATCCTCTCCACACAGACATGCAGACACATTCTCTCTCTCTCTCTCGCTCTCTCTCTCTCTCTCTCTCTCTCTCACTGTCTCGCTGTCTCTCTCTCTGACCATGCTGGGCTGTTTTAGTCTGGAACTTTTGTGAAACTTAAATGGAGCTCAAAGCTACAACTAGCATTGCTAAATATTAACACTGGACAAATGCCACCAAGATTGCACCAAAGCGCAGCATAAAGAAGCAGCTTCAGACTATGAAGAAGAGAAAAGCTGCTACCAAAGCACCCAGTACTAAAGGTAGACAGAAAAATTCATCATTCATCTTTAACTGGTAAAATGCATGGTTTGTTTTGACTATCTCTGACATCGATGACTGGTGAAACTGCTCCATTCTTGCAATAAACCAATAAAATCATGCTCAGTGGTCATGCTCATGCTCAATCAAGACTCCAGTTCTTGAAAAAGTAATTTATTATTCGATTCATTTTCATTCATTTTCTGAACCGCTTAATCCTAATTAGGGCCATGAGGCTGGTATCCATGTCAACTGACTCTGTGCAAGAGCAGAGTACACTCTGGACAGATCATCATAGGACTACCATCAAACACTTTAATCCCATATTTTGTTGATTTTAGTGCAATTTGTCTAGAATGAATCATAAACAACGTTAGCAGCACTTCAGGCTAAGTCACACTGGCTATGAGGTGCTTTTCTTTGGACACCCTTATCATGCCATGCCACACTGACAACACACTCACAGCTAGCATGAGATGACAGAGAGATTTCCTTTCGGCTTTTCCCCTTTATCAGGGGTCACCACAGCGAATCATTCGCACGTTTGATTTGGCATAGATTTTTACATCGGATGCCCATCCTGACACAACCCTTTAGCAAGGGGCAGAAACACGCTGACGGCTTTGCAGCTACTCTTTACGAAAGTCAGCAATGGTTCTTTTACATGAACCTCTCACCATAGACAGTGAGAGACATGACCTGCCTTTGATAATCCAGTTAGCTGCACTGGGGGGGACAGTGATAACCTTGTGGAGAGTGGGACTCGAACCCCCAACCTTAGAATCAGTGATCCAGCGCCCTATACCACTAGACCACCACTGCCACTCACTAGACCACCACTGCCACACTCACAGCTGGCATATGAAGAATTATTCAGATTTCAGACCAAAGAGGAGATTTATGGATGTGGTGAAGGAAGATATGAAGGTAGTTGGCGTAAGAGAAGATGCAGAGGATAGAGTGAGATGGAGGCAGATTATTTGCTGTGGTGACCCCTGAAGGGAACAGCCTAAAGGAAAAGAAGAAGAACAGACGGTGTTAGCAGCCACTTGAGTGAATTCTCTATATCATACTTTGACTCTATATCAGGATATCCAGTACATGCTTATCATCTACCACTCAAACTCGCACTCTCAAAAAATCCCCCAAGGTTTGCTATGGTCACAGATGAATTCCTAAAATCAACAAAATGCTGTCCCAGAAAATATGATGAAAGGTACACAATACTGTATAGTATTGTGGTTTTTTCAAGGTAAAAATACACTAATTCATTGTGATTGAACTTGTGTGACCATTGTCCCACTTTATGATGATAAACCATTCATTCATTTTCGAATTAGGGTTGCGGAGAGGCTGGCGCCCATCTCTGCTAATTCTGGGGCGAGGGCAAAGTACACCCTGGACAGCTCGCCAGGCCATCGCAGGGCAGAAACACGCTGACAGCTATGTCATGTGTATGTATATATATATATATATATATATATATATATATATATATATATATATATATATATATATATATATATATATATATATATATATATATATATATATATATATATATATATATATATATATATATATATATATATATATATATATATGTCTTTGCTAATTGATTGTAACAGAAATTGGGATTTTTTTAGAATTTTCCCGAGCAAATGTACAAAATGTAGTTAAATTATATGCATGCTAACGGATTGACAATATAATAAAAGATTAAATATAGAAAAAATTATCCATGTCCATCAATGCCACATTATGAACAAAAATTCACACCTTTCTTTTCCCCATGGTCTTCAGAAATTTTGGTTCATGTTCCTTTCTGAGCATGGTGAATGTTTCCAAGTAAAGAGGCTTCATGAAAATATTATAAATATCAATGTTCAATATCAAATTTCAAGTCATTCATTCCTTCATTCATTTATTGATTCATTTGCTAAGCCACTTAATCCTAATTAGGTTGTGGGGATTCTAGCACCTATCCCAGCTGAATCTGGGCAAAGGTGGGTACACCCTGACCAGGCCATCGCTGGTACAACACTCACACAACTATCCACACTCACACCTAGGGGAGATTTGAAACAGCCAATTAGCCAACTGTGCATGTTTCTGGAATGTGGGAGTAAACCAGAGTCTTTTTCTTCTTCTTTTCTTTTCGGCTGCTCCCTTCAGGGGTTGCCACAGCAAATCATCCGCCTCATTCTCGCCCTGTCCTCTGCATCTTCTTCTCTTACTCCAGCGACCTTCATGTTTTCCTTCACCACATCCATAAATCTCTTCTTTGGTCTTCCTCTAGGCCTTCTGCCTGGTAGTTCCAACCTCAGCATCCTACTGAAAATATACTCACTATCCCTCCTCTGTCTGTCTTCTTTCCGGCTTTTTCCCTTTTACTCGAGAGTTGCCAGAGCGAATCATCTGATTCGCACGTTTGATTTGGCAGAGGTTTTTATGTCGGATGCCCTTCCTGTCACAACCCTTTTTAGCAAGGGACAGAAACACGCTGACGACTTTGCAGCCTACTCTTTACGAAAGTCAGCAATGGTTCTTTTACATGCCTCTCACCATAGACAGTGAGAGACATGGCCTGCCTTTGATAACCCAGTTAGCTGCACTGGGGGGGACAGTGACAACCCTGTGGAGAGTGGGACCCCCAATCTTTGGATCAGCGATCCAGCGCCCTATACCACTAGACCACCACTGAAATACTGGAAATATACTCACTATCCCTCCTCTGTACATGTCCAAACCATCTCAATCTAGCCTCTCTGACTTTGTCTCCAAAACATCTTACATGGGCTGTCCCTCTGATGTACTCATTTCTGATCCTATCCATCCTCGTTACTCCGAAAGAGAACCTCAACATTTTCATCCCTGCTACCTCCAGCTCTGCCTCCTGCCTTTTCCTTAGCGCCACTGTTTCTAAGCCATACAACATCGCTGGCCTCACCACCATCTTGTACACTTTTCCTTTCATTCTTGCTGACAATCCTATCGCACATCACACCAGACACTTTTTTCCAACCATTCCAGCCTGCCTGCACACGCTTCTTCACCTCTTTTCCACACTCTCCATTACGCTGGATTGTTGGGCCTAAGTACTCCACCTTCGTTATCTCTGCTCCCTGTAACATCACCGTTCCTCCTGGGTCCTTCTGATTTACACACATGTATTCTGATTTTCTGAGGATAACCTTCATTCCTCTCCTTTCCAGGGCATACCTCCACCTCTAGATTTGATAGATAGACCGCAGTGGCCATTCCTGCTCTATGACAATGCCTTCTCGACAGTAGAGTCAATGGAACGACTGTGCAGCAGATTTCTGTGTAAGTGGCTGGGGGTTCCACCAAGCTACAGTACTGTAAATCTTTATAGCAGGTCAGCTAAGCTAAGTTTGCCTATGTCATCTGTGATTGAAGAATTCCAGACTGCAGTGTTAGAGCCATTTCTACCATACGTTTGTCCAAGGACACAGTAGTGCAGCAAGCAGGGGAAACTGTGAAGACTGGTAGAAAATGGAATCCTCGCAAAGTAGTCCAAGTGGCAGAGGAGGACCTGTGTCATCAAGAGCTCGTGGGAACAGTTTGCAAAGAAAGATTAGGCCTTGCCAACTATGAGGGCAACCGATGGAGCACAGCAGATGACCGAACAAGAAGAGATATGATTGTGCAACAAACTAGAAAAGAAGCGGAATACACCAGGTTTGTCAGAGCAGTGGGGTTAGGAAGCCAAGGCAGCTGGACCAAATGGGAATCAGCCATCCAGCGCCCATTCACATGGAAGGAACTGTGGAACACTGATCAAGGTCAGCTCAGCTTCCTACTACGTGCTGTATCAGACCTGCTTCCTATGCCTTCTAACTTGCGGATTTGGGGAAAAGAGGAGGACGCGTCATGCTCTCTGTGTAAAGGAAACAACTGCTCCCTGAATCACATCCTCTCAGCATGTCCTAAGGCTCTGGGAGAGGGGCGGTACCAATGGAGGCATGACACTGTCTTAAGAGAGATTGCCATAGTGGTGGACCAGCATAGATTGGAAGTCAACCAAAAAGTATCCAGGATACAGGAAAACCCATCCAGTTCCTGAAAGAAGGAGAGACGAAGACCAAGCCTAGCAAGCCTGCAACTAGAGGCTCAGTCCTGTCTTCAGCCTCCGACTGGCAGCTTCTTGTGGATGTGCAGAGGAAGCTGAAATTTCCAGAAGATATAGCAGTCACTCAGATGTGCCCAGATATGCTGCTACTATCCCGAGAAACGAAAGCCATCCACATAATAGAGCTTACCTGGGAGGATAGACTTGACATCTCACACGAGCTGAAAGCTGCAAAATACCAGGACTTGGTAGATGAAGCTTGTATTAAAGGATGGAAAGCAAGCCTGATGCCAATAGAGGTTGGATGCAGGAGTTTTGTTGCAACATCTACAAGAAACTTCCTGCACAAGATAGGTCTTACCCCTACCACCACAAAGAAGGCGATAAAGACCATAGCTGCTTCAGCAGAGACATTCTCAAGGTGGCTGTGGATCAAGAGGAGAGAGAGTTGGACCACAGTCAATTACAAGCCAGGAGAGTAGTGTGTAAATACATGTTAGAAGACCTCAACAATCAACCAGAAGCCAGCCTGCAGGTGAAGACAGTCTTTTGTCTTTGCTGCCCCACTCAGGTGAAGCGTACAGGTTTCGGGGCAAAACGCTAAAGACCCTGAGATACCTGCTGATGATGCAGACTAGGCACAAAGAAACTACAACCACAAGCTGCAGATTATAGACACTAATCAAGCTTTGAGTAGCGTAGCATCATGGATCGGTGTTTAAACCCCACCCCCCCCTTCCTCCACTTGTTCTCTGCTCTCACTACAGATCACAATGTCATCTGCAAACATCATAGTTCATGGAGATTCTTGCCTAACCTCGTCTGTCAGCCTGTCCATCACCATAGCAAACAAGAAGGGGCTCAGAGCTGACCCTTGATGCAGTCCCACCTCCACTTTGAATTCGTCGGTCATGCCGACAGCACACCTCACCACTGTCTTACATCTCTCATACATGTCCTGCACCACTCTAACATAGTTCTCTGCCACTCCAGACTTCCTCATACAATACCACAATTCTTCTCTTGGCACTCTGTCATATACTTTTTCCAGATCCACAAAGGCACAATGCAGTTCCCTCTGACCTTCTCTGTACTTCTCTATTAACAACCTCAAAGCAAACACTGCGTCTGTGGTGCTCTTTCTTGGCATGAAACCAAACTGTTGTTCACAAATGCTGACCTCTGCCCTTAGTCTAGCCTCCACTATTCTTTCGCATAACTTCATCGTATGGCTCATCAACTTTATCCCTCTGTAGTTGCCGCAACTCTGCACATCTCCCTTGTTCTTAAAAATGGGCTCCAGCACACTTCTCCAATACTTCTGATTTGCATCATAAAAGTTTGGCATTGGTTTTTGGTCGGATGCCCTTCCTGACACAACCCTCTGCATTTCTCCTGGCTTGGGACCAGCATAAGGGGGAGAGACACTGGTTAGTGCCCCCCCCGCGCCGCCGCCTCATGGCTACATTAGTAAACCAGAGTATCGGTGGAGAAACCCACTCGAGCACAGGGAGAACAAGTAAACTCCACAATGGAACGTTCTGAGCTGGGACCCAAACCCACACCTTCTTGCTGTGAAGCACCACTGCACCACCCCAAATTACAAGATGTGAAATGGATTTGCACAATAATTCAAAGCTTTTTAATGATGTAATGACATTTCAAGGTATAATGGAGTTTATGATTATTGGACCAAAAGTAAAAAAGTGAACCTAAAGTGAACTGTAGAGTATGTAGATGCAGGTCTTAATTTATTACACAAACGTTTTCACATATATAGGCAATTGCGTCTTTAGTATCTTTATTTTTTAAATTTGTATTCATACTTTAGAGATTTGAAACTGTAATATGAGTGTATGTGAATGCAAATGTGACCCAATGAACTAGAAAGTGCTATTATACAGTAGTTTAGCTGCATATTAAGCATTATAGCCTTGATACGTAGTTAAATGTATAGAAAACCTTGCAACTTTTGTAGAAAACCTTGCAACTTTGTAAAAGTTCAGTGTCTCTTCCGTCTCTGTCTGAGCTATACAAGCACATCTGCAGTGCACATGTACAACACATCAAATTCCTCATTACATCTCACCATAACAGCTACATTAGACCTCACATCTGTTTCAGCACCTATTTCTCATATGGGGGGATTTTTGTAATTTTTTACTTTTTAAAAAATAAAAATAGTGAAGGAAGAAAAATCTCAAGAAAGATCAAGAATGGAGCTCTCTGCTGTATGGAAAAAATAATTTGAAACAATCACTCTGTTTGCTTAGCAGCTTTCTCTCTGCCTTTTATTTCTCCACTAACTTCTTCAAGTGATTTCCAGATGGGATTACGCCAACAAGGCTGAAGTTACAGTAAACCAAATGTTGTGTTTAAAGAGAAGCCATGAGAAATGTTGTTAATTTAATTCATCTGTTGCTACACAATGCCTACAAGATTTCCAGGTGGACTCTTGAATTCTTTTTCTCCACGGAAATTCCCATTGTTGGGGGAAGGAAAAAAGCCCAGGTATTTTAGATTATAAAAATAAACAAACATGTTTGGACGTATCCTGGAAAAGTACTTAGCCCCTCATGAGCTACTCTAATGTCACACGTTAAATAGGCTGAAGATGAAAGTAAATGCACATTTATGCACTAGTGGCAGACATATCATTCATCACACTTTCATACAAGGTCAAATAACTTACAAAGTATAATAGCTGCTGCTCCCTTTCTAGTTTGTCTGCAAGGTGCCATGTACAAGATGGCATCTTTCCTTAATTACAGAACTGGAGCCAAGCATTTATAAGCCTTGCGTGCATGTATTTTGAAAGGCGTTTGATCCATTTGTCTTAAAATGAGCTCCTGACTGGACAATCTGGATCAAATGGAGCTCACTGAGTACCAGTATGGTTTGATAGCTGTAGGCATCAATTTGCAGATTTGCAGACATGTGACACATTTGTAGTGGTGTGGTTGAGATGGAAGAAAGGGTTGTTAAAAACTAGGAAGAGTCAGTTGAGACATAATTAGCAGTCATGTGCTATTAATGTGTAGAAGAACCACCATTTTTTGGGTAACTTCCATGGAAAAAGTTACAACGACTAATTTTATTCCTCTGCTTCTTTAAGTAGCCGTAATCCCAGAAAATTCACCCTGGAGACATAAACAGTGCCGAATGATTTGACAATTTTCACAAACAAACACAGAGCTCTTTTTTCGGGCTCGTATTATTTCAGTGTGCACATGATTACACCTTTAAGCTCTCTTGTGTTCTGTATTTTATGAGTGCACTATAAAGAACAGACTCCAGCAAAAATAAAGTCCTGTAGATTTTGCTGTGTGGTGTCTGGCAGGAAGGAAAGGATCTCTGGTATACACTTAAGATAGCTGCAGATAACCTGCAGGCAGTGGGAGTTACCTAGGCCAGAGTGGGAGTTTGAGAGTAACCCCACCATTTCTTATAAACCCCATTCTCAAGGAAATATGCAGTCTCAGAGGCTGACATTTCGAACAAATAAACTGCTGATCTTCTGCCAAAGCATGATAAACATGCTTCTTGGACTCCAGCATCAAGTAAATACATTTATCTGACTCTCCCACTTTTCTCTGTAAAATGAGAGAGCTTTATATACTTACAAAGTGAGATCTTTAATCAGATCAAACACTCTTAAGAATATGTAAAATTGTACATGTTTGTCTCACTCAATGGCAAGGATATCTCATGTAACATACCGGTCTTCTTCTTCTTTTTCTTTCGGCTGTTCCCTTCAGGGGTCACCACAGCGAATCATCTGTCTCCATCTCACCCAATCCTCTGCATCTTCTTCTCTTACACCAACTACCTTCATGTCCTCCTTCACCGCATCCATAAATCTTTTCTTTGGTCTTACTCTAGGCCTTCTGCATGGTAGTTCCAACCTCAGCATCCTACTACCAATATAGTCACTATCCCTCCTCTGTACATGTCCAAACCATCTCAATCTAGCCACTCAGACTTTGTCTCCAAAAACTCTTACATGTGCTGTCCCTCTGATGAACTCATTCCTGATCCTATCCATCCTCGTTACTCTCAAAGAGAACCTCAACCGGTATGTCAGTAAAATATCCATTTCAATCATTCAGTCATATGTCTAAGATCCCACTTACTCCTAAAGGGATTGAAGGGAGGCTGGAGCCTATTAGAAAGTATTAGAAAGTTCTGGGTGAAGGTGGGGTACAACCTAAACAGCTGGCCAGTCCACTGTGGGGACAACACACTCAACCATTCAAATTTACACTGTTTAAATTTTATATATATATATATATATATATATATATATATATATATATATATATATATATATATATATATATATATATATATATATATATATATTGTATGTGTATATAGGTGGCTCTGTGGTGTAGTGGCTTCCACTCAAGGCAAGAAGGTCCTGGCTTAAATTAACAGGCTTAGCAAGAGTGTGTCTGACTGGAGTTTGCATTTTCTCTGTGTTTGCATGGGGTTTCCGTTTGGTTTTATGCTTCCTCCCACAGTCCAGACATGCACTGTACAGTAACTGGCTTCTCCAAATTAACCCAAGATGTGAGTGTAAATGAGTATGAGTGGTTGTGAGATTGGTGACCCTATGATGGTGTGCTGAGATGTTCAGGGTGTAGTCTGATAGGCACCAGCCTCCCTGTGACCCTAGTAGGATTAACAGATTTGGCAAATGAATGGTAATATTTAATGCAGTAAAGGGTTTGAAAAACAAGTAAGTTCCTGTTATCACTTATGTTATAGTGGAGGTACTACAGCAGTCTCTCGATAATATTTTTTTCAAGAAAAACTAATGATACTGGAGAGTCCTTTTAGATTAAAAACGATGAATAATCCTTTCCTTCTAGAAAACATTAACACTTACCACATTCACTCACTTATATGCCAGATTGCTAAATCCTATTAGATTTAGCTGGGCAAAAGTACAAACTAACCGGGCCATCACAGGACTAACAAATGAACAACCGTTCACACTCACAATCACACCTCGATGCACTTCAGAACAATCAATTAGCTTAAAGTGTGCGGCTTTGGACTGTGAAAGGAAACCGGAGTGCCCAGAGAAAACCCATGCAAACACAGAAGAACAGGTAAACTCCACACAGAAATTCCTGAAATTGGGATTCAAACTGAGGACCTTCTTGTTGTGAGGCGACCTTCTAACCATAATGCTGCCATGTCACCCAAACATTGACATATTATTGATTATACATAGTTTATTATAATTGATTATTGTAGAGCATCCACCAAACAGGTTATTTCTGTAACAACCTATTATTAAAATGAATTAACATTTTCAGACTAATTGGATTTGAGAATTCATTAACTTCAGAGTGTAACATGCAAAATGATTGATGACTTTAAAATTTTACGGGAGAGTGGTTCCTTTTCAAAGTATTTTCAAAGGATTTTTAAAATTATTATTATTATTTTTATGAAAGTTTGAGGTACTACATTGATTATTTAAAAAAAATATGTGGTCTCGTTTTCTAAAGGTTTTTTTATTGGGAACCTCTGGATAAATCTTTTAGGAAGTAACCAGCTGAGGAGCCCTTAAGGAACAGTTTTATAAGAGTGTCGACTTATTTGGTATATATTAATAGATATAATTATTTGTTGACAAAAAAGAAGTTAAGTGAATGGAATGTAGATCTTAAAAATTATTTACTGAAGTGAGTTGAAATGATACCAACGGACACTGAATTTAGCGAGGAGCCTGGAATGTAGAGGTAAACTCTAAATAGAGATAAACCAAATATCTGAGAAAATGTATCAGCTGAGTGAGATGTTTGGCTCGTATATGGTATGTTTTTGACAAGTTGCAAAGCACAGGGTCATACTCTATCTACACGAGAATACAGGAGAAGGACGAGATGTCCTAAAGTCAGATGGAGAACTTTTGACCCTCCCCACTGGATCCATTGCACATTTGTTCCAACTTTCGACACACTGTCTAGACCTTCTAGTCCTTTATTCCCAGTTTTGAGTGCTATGGGAATACTTGTGCATGAGTTGAAATGAATGTGCACATTTCCAGTGAGTGGATGCCTGTTGCGGGTGGTCCATTTTAAGACTGTTCAACATGTGAGACAATCCTGTCTTCTAATAAGTCAAAAGGATTTTACTTTGTCATGAAAATAAGAATGTCCCCTCAAGCCTCTGCTTTGTACCTCTCAGGAAAAGTCATCAAATGTCTGCGTGAGTATTTATTTGCTCACTCAAAGTCCATCTGCAAGGGAGATGGGTAGACCATGCATGTGAGTGCAAAGTTCCTGCTATTAACAAGCTTTTGTTCACAGATCCCTAAATAAAGGAGACCTCTTTTAATAAAAACCCACCATAGACGATCCCTCTGACATGAAAAGACACCTTTGAGTTTGAATAAAAGGACCAAAAGAAAGGTCAGAGTCATCACTAGTGCAGCAGAAATCATTTAGCATGTACCTGCTGGAATTAATAAGTAAGACAATAAAGACTAGAAATGTTTCAGAGATCAGTTGTAATTCATAAAAGGAAATTAAAGAGGAATATCTGGCTTGAAGAGATGAGTCATCCAGCTGGGGATAACAGAGAATCTAGAGAGAAAGCTCAGCAGGGTTCATCCCACTCAATGACCTTAAGCTCTGACCTGATCTTAAAAAAACACATTATCAAGAAGTATCAAGAAAGTTCTCAAAGCCATAGCCAGTACCCTGATTTTGGTGGTTTATGCTGTAATAAATAGGATGTACTTTAAATCACATGGAGAAATAGAATTATTAAAAAGTAGTTTGAGGAAGTATTTTTTTGCCTAAACTGAAACATCGGAAAAGTTCATAATTAGGTAAGGAACATTCCAGGGTGTGGGGTTAAAGAAAAAATAATCCATGATGTCATGGTGTGACATGGCTTAACATCACATGGGAGGATTTGCTTCCTTTCACCAGAGATTACTATTTATTAATAAATACTGTCCCATACTTTTGGCGACACAGTGCTGTAGGGGTTAGCACAGTCCTTGACTTAAAGGGTACCTGTAGTGAAAGCGCTCATATACCTAATTTGATGTATTGTGTATAGCTAGTGACAATACACCTATAAGGTGTTTATTATATTCTCTCACAAACCAGCTTTAAGCGATTAAAAGGCTTCACTAGCGTCAAGCTTCAGAGCACAGGAGTTTTAAAACGGCGCATTTGAAGTGACGTCATATCGTTGACAAAGCCTCGACCGGAACTGCGAGATTGCAATATAAATGTAAGGCTATATACCTGACATATACAACACAAGCTCACGGAAACTTGGAAAAAACAGACATTATAGTCGTTTTTTTTTTTAAACTATGGACGAAGACAAATTCGTTGAACGATTAGAAGGTTATTTATATGAACCACTGAAGAAAGACTATCCACATTGATTGAAATCAGACTAGGAAATTGACAACTCGGAGGACGATATTGGAGAGTCGGCAGAAGCTCTTACATGGGAAAATTGTAGCAAACAACCAGCAAATATTTGGTGCTCTTGTGAAAAATGCGTGCGTCAAAAAATCGATCAGGAGTGCTATTGTTGTAAAGGACATGAATTGCTTGAGGAAAACATACTGACATTTTGCAATTGGCTATACGACTGTCAACGATGTTACGTCACAATGACCTTTAACCCCAATGAAAAGAAGCCAACATGTCCGCGCGCTCAACCTTCGCGAGCAAGGAATGTCATATAGAAGAAAAGGAAATGTGGACTTATAAATAAACTACCGACATCACACGAAATTTAAAAGTTAATAATACAATATAGTGGATATTTTTTGAATGCTGGAAATTTTGGGTACAGGTACCATTTAAGCCGAGTGCTGAGCAATTGTGATTCTGTGTGGAGTTTATATGTTCTCCACATGCTTGCATGGGTTTTCTTCACATGCTCCGGTCTCTTACCGCAGTCCAAAGACATGGTTATTAGGTTAAATAGATAGTCTCAATTGCCCCCTACAGTAATAATTTGGAACAGCCAATTAACCTAATGTCTTTAAACTGTGGAAGAAAACTGTAGTACCTGAAGGAAACCCACGCAAGCATGGGGAGAACAATCAAACTTGTTAACTTAACCCAGGCTTTCATGCTGTGAAGTGGACATGCGGCCTCCTTCAATGAATAAGTTGATAAAAACAACTCGTCATGTAGGGGAAATCATATGGAGACTCCTGTTTTAGGCAGGGCCTAAATCTCTGCGTAAAGTGAATGTGAAAGTGAATGACTGACTGTGTGGTTGTGTTGGCCCTCCCATGCTCAGGAAAACTGTCAGGGTGTACCTTGTTTTTGACTGGGGTCGGCAGCTACACACAGTCATCTTTTTACCAGTTTTCCACTCTTTCTTGAAGGGGGCTCAGTACAATCTGTCTTAAAGACAGATGTTTGTTTAAAAATGTACTGGCTGTCATAAATACAATGAAGACCCCTAATAAAATAAAACACCTGCTTACAGAATGCTCTACATTTTAAACAGTTTTCATGAGTAAGAACACATTTTAATCTTTTCACATTGTGTATTATTATCCACCTCTCTGTATATAACGAAGTCAGCTGATGACCTGAATGTACTGAATGACCAGGTGACCCCATCAATCTACATTTTCTTTCCTGATGATGTGGGAATATGTTCTGGAGAAGACTTTGTGGAGTGGCTTGATTTTCCATTCATCAAGTCAAGATGCCAGTGAAAAATTAACCCAACTCTGTATGGAAACAAAAGTCGTGATATTGCTTAAGTTTTTCGAAAGCTATGTCAATCAAATGTAAGAATACACAAGTTGTTTAGTTTTGTTTTGTGTGTGTGGCTGGACAGTATATACAGTATTAGAATGAGCAGATCTCACATTCTCTCACTTACTAACTTATTCAACTCACTGCAGATCTGCTTCATCCAATCGTATAGTCATGCAGAGGCTGGAGTCAATGTCAGCCAACACTGGGTAAAGATAGGGTACATCCCGGAATGCGTGCCAGACCATCGCAGGGCCGACACATGCACAACCATTCACACACACTCTTAGACCTAGGGGGAATTTGGAGCAGCCAATTAACCTAATGTCTCTGGATTGTGGGAAGAAACCAAAATACCAGGAAAAAAACATCACACACAAACCTCCACACTGAAATGCTCAGGCTCGAGATGCAAATCCAGGAGGTTCTTGCTGCTCGGCAGACAGTTTAATCAGTATCCTACCATACCACCCTATGAGCAGATAACTATAAATGTAAAATATTTTCTATCGAAGCTGTCAGAGCTGTGTTGTTATACTGACAAGTCACTGCTCCAGCAGATTTGGTAAACATTTTGTTGATAAGATAAAGGCAATGCAGCTAGTTGATTTTGTTTTTAAGCAATTCCACTTCTGCTTTCAGTTCGACTCCACCATTTGCTCTACAGTATGTTTGCGCTGTGTATAGTGAGGGTTTAAGATTGGATTGGTTTCAATTTACATTCCAGCGAACCTTCACAGATAACACGTTGGTCGGATAAGCTGTGATAAGAGACTAGAAAAAGGTTTAGCAGGATCAGATTACCAAACAGCCCATATCTCCTGCACACTGTGGTCAGAGCCTACAGCTAAAATACACACAGTAATCGATTCCTTTAATGAGTCAAGAGCAAATAAGATTTGGCTTGATATGAGGTTATTACATTGTCATAAATACTTCAAACTGTTTTTAAAAACATTGTTTACATGTGTGTGGGTGTGGGGGGTGGTTAAGTGAGGAAATGATCAAAAGTTGTGAATTTAAATAATAAGGCATAAAAATATTATGATGTTGTGGCTGCACGGTGGTGTAGTGGTTAGCACGTCCACCTCACAGCAAGAAGGTCCTGGTTTCGATTCCGAGCTTGGACGTTTCTGTGTGGAGTTTGCATGTTCTCCCCGTGCTTACGTGGATTTCCTCCGGGTACTCTGATTTCCACCCACAAGTCCAAAAACATGCACAGTAGGTTAATTGGCTGTTCCAAATTGCCCGTAGGTGTGAGTGGGAGTATGAATGGTTATAGGCGTGTTGGCCCTGCAAGGGCCTGGTGAGCTGTCCAGGGTATACCCCGCCCTCACCCAGAGTCGGCTGAGATGGGCACCAGCCTCCCTGCGACCCTAATTAGGATTAAGCAGTTCAGAAAATGATTGAATGAATTATGATATACTGTAGTTGAAATCACATTGCATGGTGGTCCTGGAGAAATGTTGCCACCCTGTGGAACACAAGGTTACAGCCCTTACCATCCACCAACACAAATCTAAAAATACTGATGTTTATCCCTCAAGTCTTATTTAATAAACTGATTCACTCGTTTCATTCCTTGTATTGTATTTCTATTACGTAATGGTAACACTGGTCTCTGTACCAGCAGAAAGGTTTCTTATTCTCATTATCTCACACCTCATAAATTATATAAACACTGTATTACTTGTGTAAGCAATTATTATAGTGCAGGCTATTTGTCAGCTGAATATCATGTGGCTGGCACTGAATCTTGGCATGCTTTATTGCTTAGCCAATGTAAAAAAAACAAAACAAAAAACCCAGAAAAAACTGCCTTATTTCACAGATATTTTTCATATGAGATGTAGTAGGTTGTGGCACAGTTTCTGATTATACTATCACATGATACTGATGTTAGGCCAGTCTGTCCCAAAGTTGTACAAATGTTTACCGATCTTTACTGATGTATCTATCTTTCCCAATGGTTTACTGATTTTTACCGATGTTTCAAATACTATAAACATGCTGAAACATATAACGATGTTTGGGACCAACATCGGTATCATGTGAGCCTACTTGATAGACTACTACTGTAAAACTGTAACCCTGTAAATGAGCTGCTGCTCGTTAGCTATAATGTTGATAGAGTGGACGTGGAACATTGTCATTTCACCCTAATGGTTATACAGTAGAGATCCATTTCTATCTCATAAGGCACAATGGAAATAAATACATAACCTTAGGCCTCCTTATTGTACCTCAGGGCACCATTGTGGCTAAAAAACACAGAATCGGGTACACGGGGCACCAGAACTCTGGTTGTAATGATAATAGATGCTTTCTCTCCCTGGCAGCCTCGAATCTTTAGTGGCGGTTGTCTTTGACAATGGTGGAGGCTGATCAGGTTACTGCCTGCCAGTGCATTCTGTCACCGGCTTGTCGCCTCGCGTCTTCTGGGCTGTATGTTGAACAGCTGAAGGTTCTCCTCAGTGATGTCCCTGTAAGCAGTATAAGCAGTGTGTTCTTACTTTACTTTGTACTTGCCTGTGACAACTAATGTACTCTTTTAAAGACAGTAATGTACTTTAATTTCTGAGGTACAAAGGCCTGCAAAAATTTAAGGTTACGCTATATCTGCACACATGCCAGTTTAAGAATCAAATACAGTAGGCCCTTGACGATTCGCGGTTTTGCACTCACAGTTTGAATATTCGCGAACTGCCAAGCAATTGACATGTCATTCAATTTCAGCCAATGGCTCTCCTGTGAGTGACACATTTGTTGCAGGTGACACATGAAGCTTGCACACTTGAAAGATCAAATGTCCGGATAAGCTGCGCTTCGTCTCACAAGCTCCGTGAGTCACATGCAACAAACGCCTCACATTCAGAGGGGAAGAACTTAATTCGCGCGCGCGCTTTAATTGGGGTTTGTGTTTATAGGGAGTAAATGAGATAACTTAATTCAAGTATGAACTCCATTCAGTCCGAGCAGCTCAGCCACACCCCTCTGCCGAATTAGAAAAAGCAGACACACACAAACATTCTAATTATTAACTTAGGCACTGTACTGCACTGTACTGTAACAATAATTGAAAAAGAGTTTAATACTACAGCTTTACAACAGTTCACATGATTATTCCTCTTCAGGCTCTTCAGAGGAAATTGTTGTTTCTTCAGGAGAAAGTCTTATTTCTTCAGAAGAGACGTCGCTTAGCCATGGCATCATAGAGCTTAACTGGATAATATATTATACATACAAAATGAAACATATACATACTGTATTTATGTGTCTGTCTGTCTGTCTTCCTTTCGGCTTTTTCCCTTTTTACTCGGGAGTCGCCCAAGCGAATCATCTGATTCGCACGTTTTGATTTTGGCATAGGTTTTTACGTCGGATGCCCTTCCTGTCACAACCCTTTTTAGCAAGGGACAGAAACACGCTGACGACTTTGCAGCCTACTCTTTACGAAAGTCAGCAATGGTTCTTTTACATGCCTCTCACCAGAGACAGTGAGAGACATGGCCCACCATTGACAACCCAGTTAGCTGCACTGGGGGGGACAGTGACAACCTTGTGGAGAGTGGGACTCGAACCCCCAACCTTTGGATCAGCGGGCAAGTATCTATATATATATATATATATATATATATATATATATATATATATATATATATATATATATATATAATGTTTATATATTTTATTACTAAATATCACAGTACAAAATTAAAAAGTTTTTCTTAATCATTACTATATTTTACTACATTAATACTGTATTAATGAGTAAGACTGTCTATAGAATGTGTTTAAGAAGCATATGTTTGCCCATGTAATAGATACATAGTATTTTCCTTCTGGTTGATCATCCCTGCATGTAATATGATACATGGGGTTTTACTTCTGGGTACAGAACTCGCGGATTATCTTCATTCGCGAGAGGGGCCGGAACCAAACTCTCACGAATATCGAGGGCCAACTGTACATTTCTCATTTTTTCTTTTTATGCTTTTAATTAATTATTAAGTTTTATGTAAAAGTGCAGCATGTACATGTCGCTAGTATTAACCAGATGTTGAGCATCACACCATGTTCCAGTCATTCTTCAGGCAGTATCCCTGTCTATAAATGAATATAAGTGAATAAATGAGTGAATATTGGTCCTGTCAGCCCCTTGTCTGAGAACTAGTATACATTGATAGACAAAAATGGTGTCAGTCATAAAATCTTCTTCTTTTTCTTTTCCTTTCAGCTGTTCCAGTCAGGGGACGCCACAGCAAATGATCTGCCTCCATCTCACCCTATCCTCTGCATCTTCTACTCTTACTCCAACTACCTTCATGTCCTCCTTCACCACATCCATAAATCTTCTCTTTGGTCTTCCTCTAGGCCTTCTGCCTGGTAGTTGCAACCTCAGCATCCTACTACCAATATACTCATTATCCCTCCTCTGTACATGTCCAAACCATCTCAATCTAGCCTCTCAGACTTTGTCTCCAAAACCTCTTACATGTGCTGTCCCTCTGATGTACTCATTCCTGATCCTTATCCATCGTTGTTACTCCCAAAGAGAACCTCAACATTTTCATCTCCGCTACCTCCAGCTCTGCCTCCTGTTTTTTCCCCAGTGCCACTGTGTCTAAACCATACAACATCGCTGGCCTCATCACCGTCTTGTGTGTGTGTGTGTGCAGGCCTCCGTCAGTCCCGAAGGACTATGGCTGCGCTCTGGCTGGTATCCCGGCTGGTGATACTCTCCAGTGCGCAGAGCCAGGGTAGGGTGTAATGGAGGACAGGCTGTTACCCAAGCAGCAAGTCCCCCCTCTCGGTGCCACCAGAATGATCGAATGGAAGCGCAAGTGCCGATACGCCTGGATTCCAGTGCTGCTGCAGGAGTTGCCAGAACGTTACTGTGAACGAACTGTCTCAGGGGACTGATTAGAACCACGCTGACGGCTTTGCAGCCTACTATTGTCAAAAGTCAGCAGTGGTTCTTTTACAAGCCTCACACCATAGACAGTGAGAGACATGGCCGGCCTTTGATAACCCAGTTAGCTGCAATGGGGGGACACTGCACTTCCTTTCATTCTTGCCGATACCCTCCTATCACACATCACACTGCACACGCTTCTTCACCTCTTTTCCACATTCTCCATTGCTCTGGATTGTTGAGTCTAAGTATTTAAAATCCTCCACCTTCTTTATCGCTGCTCCCTGTAACCTCACTGTTCCTCTTGACTCCTTGTCATTCACACACATGTATTCTGTTTTACTGAGGCTAACCTTCATTCCCCTCCTTTCCAGGGCATACCTCTATCTCTCTAGATTTTCCAGCACTTGTTCTCTGCTCTCACTACAGATCACAATGTCATCTGCAAACATCATAGTCCATGGGGAATCTTGTCACCATAGCATCACCATATATGCTATAGCAAACAAGAAGGGATTCAGAGCTGACCCTTGATGCAGTCCCACCTCCACTTTTAACTCTTCTGTCACACCGACAGCACACCTCACCACTGTCTTACATCTCTCATACATGTCCTGCACCACTCTAACATACTTCTCTGCCACTCTAGACTTCCTCATGCAATACCACAGTTCCTCCCTCAGCGCCCTGTCATATGCTTCTCCAGATCCACAAAGGCACAATGCAGTTCCCTCTGACCTTCTGTACTTCTCTATTAACGTCCTCAAAGCAAACACTGCATCTGTGGTGCTCTTTCTTGGCATGAAACCAAACTGTTGTCCAGTTGTCAGTCATAAAATATCTGAAGAAACTGATGTCAGACACTGGTAGACAATTACATAAAACACCTGTAGGAAGTTTTTTTTTTCTTTTTTCTTTTTGATTAAAGGGATTATCACTAACTTCTGATATCAAGGTTGTATGATGTATCATACAAAGATGTATGATTGTTTAATAACAATTATGTAAAAAAAAAAAACTATTTCATTCAAACATGTGAATATTCTTGCTAGTTTTTAAAGACTATCAAAAATAATACATTGCATAACATCATAATGATTAATTCACTCTTGAAGTGCATTAACAATTGCAGTGGGAAAAAAATACAAAAAAATGAAATCATTGAAAATTTTTTTTACAATTAACAAGTGAAAGCTGAGATTATAGAACAAAACACAACAAAACAGAGCTTATGACCATATGAGAGATAAGGTGTTTACCTAATATAATAAATGTTTATGCATTCATCCATATTCAGCATTCCTTTCTCATTATGGGTGTCATGAATGAGCTGTAGCCAGTCCTACCCAGCATTGACAGAGACAGAAAGACAAACATAAATACAGACAAGACACCACTCCCATTCACGCCTATGGACAATGTTGAGTTGCTAGTTGACCTAATCCACATGTCTTTCAACTGTTTGTGGAAGTTATTAATCCTCTGAGAGTGTAATATTACACTCCTTAACACTCTCATTTCTTTTTGCTCTGTTTACTCTCTTTCTCTTCACTCTCACCTTGGTTTAGCTGTGATTGATGCCAGATACAATAAAATCACACGTGTACTTGTGATGTCATCATGGGACATACAACTGAGTTCAAAATAATAGAAGTGTGTTTAAAAAAGTGAATAAAGCTCAAAATCCTAATAATAGTTTTATTTCCATACACACAAATGCATTGGGAACACAACACATTCTATTTCAAATCAAAACATGAAGTAAAAATATCAAATGTGTGTTATTCCGTAAAAGAATTGAAGAAAATTTAATATTACCTGTTAAAAATAGCAGTGTCAGGATTTCTTCTTTACAAACTCAAACATTCACTGGATAAACTGAAAAATCTTTAAGATTTCGCTTCCTTTGAATCACTGAACTAATGTTTAGTTGTAAAACCACTGTTTGTGAGAACTGCTGTACATCTGTGTTGCATGGAGTCAACCAACTTCTGGCACCTGGGAACAGGTTTTCCAGCCAAGGATGATTGGACTACATTCCACAGTTCTGTATTTTTTGGTTTTGCCTCAGAAACTGCATTTTTGATATCACCCCACAAGTTTTCTAACGGATTAAGGTCCGGCGATTGGGACGGTCACTCCTTGGTCTGGAACCAAAATGTTGCCCGTTTATTGTTGTGTTTTGTTAGTTTTATTTTACACAATGGAAAGTGAATCAAAGTAAAAACTGTAAAAATAGGTGCCCATCTGGTTTCATAGCCATACTATACCTATAAATACTTCTGGTGTAAATTGCTATATTGATTTTGATAAGATGGATGACCTACATGAGCTTGATGACCTACCTATGGGGCGATGGACT
>CM045747.1:29333081-29413081 GCA_024760905.1 Plotosus lineatus | reverse complement strand
GAGACTGATCCTGCCGGAGGTAATGCCGAGGAGTCGTCTGAGGTTAACGCAGGTGAAAGGCGTTTAGTCTTCGCTCCTGGTGCATGTATAGGGTCCAGGCCTCACTGCCGTATAGAAGCGTGCTCAACACGCATGCTTGGTACACCTTCATCTTCGTGTTTAGGTCAGCCTGGGGTTGTTCCACGCTTAAGCTAGGCGGGCCATGGATGTTGCTGCTTTGCCTATCCTTACGTTTAGCTCAGCATCCAGGGATAGGTTACTGGAGATGGTGGAGCCAAGGTAGGTGAACTTGTCCACCACTTCAGGTGTAATCACCGATGTTGATTGTGGAGTTGTGCTGACATCCTGACCCATGATGTTGGTTTTCTTGAGGCTGATAGTGAGTCCAAACTCTGTGCATGCCTCCGCTGAAGTGATTGATGAGTCGCTGAAGGCGGCTTCAGAGTGAGCAGTGAGGGCAGCGTCGTCAGCAAAGAGCATATCGGATGAGGACCTTGCGCGCATGGTCTTTGCCCTGAGGCGGGCGAGATTAAAGAGGTTCCCATCACTCCGTGTGTGGAGGAAGATGCCATCTTCGGACTCTCTGAATGCGTAGCGCAGGAGCAAAGAGAAAATATGCCAAAAAGTGTCGGGGCCAGGACACACCCTTGTTTCACGCCACTCTTGATTGGAAAGGGGTCTGATGATGTTCCGTTATACTGAACTGTGCCAGGCGTGTTGTGGAGTGGAATGACTTCGACTATCTTCAGGAGCTTGGTGGGACATCCAATCTTATGGAGGAGGGTGAAGAGGCCAGACCGACTGACCAAGTCGAATGCCTTGGTCAGATCGATGAAGGCGAGGAACAAAGGGCGTCGCTGCTCACGGCACTTTTCCTGCAGCTGCCGGAAGGAGAACACCATGTCAATGGTTGATCGCTTGCCCGGAACCCGCACTGCGACTCGGGATACACACGGTCTGCAAGTACTTGCAGGCGGTTGAGGACTACCCTTGCAAAGGCTTTCCCTACAATGCTGAGGAGAGAGATCCCACGATAGTTGTTGCAATCGCTGCAGTCGCCCTTGTTCTTGTAGAGCGTGATGATCTTCGCATCTTCGCATGTCTTGGGAGTATCGTTCCTTCTTCCAGCACTGAAGCAAAAGCTCATGGAGATGCCCAAGGAGGGAGCTCTCTTGCAGCCTTCATCACCTCTGGAGGGATTCCGTCGCTGCCTGGTGCTTTCCGGCTGAGACAGCGAGTTAATGGCCTTGCTGAGTTCTTCGATGGTAGGTGGCGAGTCGAGTTCTTCCATGGTGGGCAGTGGGATGGTGTTCTCCATGGCTGTGTCAGTGACAACATTCTCTCTGGGAGTATAGTGCTGAATAGTGCTCGGCCCATCTCTCCATCTGCTCCCCACGGTCCTTGATGATGTCGCCGGAGGTGGATTTGAGGGTGCGATCTTGGTGGCACTTGGTCCGAAAGCTTTTTCATCCCCTCACATGGCACGGGTGTTTCCACAGTCCGCAGAGGTCTGAATATCGCTGCAAAGCTTCAGCCAGTAGTCGTTGGCGCACCTGCGGGACCCTCTTGGCATTGTGCGGGCTTCTCTGTAGGTGGCCAGTGATTTCTCGCATGGCTTCCTCTTGTACTCAAGGAGCGCAGCACCCTTCAGCGGCTATGGCAGGCTCCATATCTTCAATCCCAGCCTCGAACCAGTCCTCGTTTTCCTGACTCTCTTCCCGAAGGTGTCTGGCGGCCTGGTATACGGCATCGCGGATGAAGTCCCAGCGTGCTGTGGCGTTGTCTGTGGGCAGTCTTCAGGGCGTTGTCGATGGCCTCAGCAAAGCATTTGCGCCTTTCGGGCTTTGAAGTTCTGGCAGTGTCGATGCGGGGGCTGGCCCCTATGTTTGGAGCGGTGGATCTGTTTGGGTGCGTAGGCGCACCATGCTTCCGACCAGGGAATGGTCAGTGCCCAGTCTGCACTATGGTAACTACGTGTGCAGAGCACGTGGTTCAGCATGGGTCTCCTGGTGATGGCGAAGTCCAGCTGGTGCCAGTGCCTCGACCTGGGATGTCTCCATGAAACTCTGTGGTGGGGCTTGGTGGCATAGAAGGTGTTGGTAATGGCGAGGTCATGGGAAGGAGCAGAGCTCAAGTAGCCGTTGTCCATTCTCGTTGAGCTTGCCAATGCCAAAGTGTCCAATGCAGCGTGGCCAGGCGGTGCAGTCTGCTCCCACCGGGCATTGAAGTCTCGAGCAGGAACAGGTTTTCCTTCACTGGTGTCTCTCTGATCCTTGCCTCAAGCTCCTCGTAGAATGCATCTTTTGCCTCAGTTGTGGAGCAGAGTGTTGGGGCGTGGCGCAGAAAATGTGTAGGTCGAGGAGGTGGTGAGTCGGAGTGAGAGGATGCGCTCGGTTCCTGGAGAAGGAGGTTCAATTGGCGGCAGCAGGAGTTGCGAACTGCGAAACCAACCCCATAGAGTCGGGTTCGTCTGCCTCCAGACCTTGCCAGAAGAACGTGTAGTCCTTCTCCTTGAGACTGCCACTTGAAGCAAGGCGTGTCTCCTGTAGAGGCGGCGATAGCCGATGTTCCGCTTAGCCAGCTCACGGCTAATGATGGCGGTTTTCCTTGTGTGTCGACTTGCTGAGGTCGTCAGTGAGGCCGGGACACATCGTTCTGACGTTCCAGGTTGCCAGCCGCGGGGCTGGCGGTTGCTGTCTTTTTCTTTCTGTGTTTGCCTGGTGCTCAATTTTACAACAAGCCTGTCGATTTTGATCTAAGCTTCACACACCCGATGAAGCAAGCAAGTTGTGGCGGGGTAGTACCTTATTGCCCGGGAGGCTGCCGGGTTGAGGCGGCGGTAACTTCTCCAATGGAGTCGGAGGACTCCTCCCACCGTCGAGCAACCCCTAGCGCCCGGCTCTACCAACGAGCCTGGGCTTATCACTGGTGTCTGCTGCTCCCGTGTTGATGTCTACGCTGAGACAGCGGCTGGAGTGACCTCTCTCCAGGTGCAGGCCTGGGCAAAGTGATATGGAGATCCTGGAGTGCCCAGTGCCAGGATCCCCCTCTCGGCGTTGCTGGCAGAGTCCGGCGGAAAAGCAAGCCAGTACAGCCGGAGCCAAGCGCGGCTGCAGGAGGTGTCAGAGGGCGTCGCAGAGCTCGGCCAACTGCCTTGGGCCTCCTTACGGATTTTCTATCTGGGTTTACTCCCATAGCCTTTGACCAGCCAAGGCCGACCTGCAAGGCGGCAGGAAACTCATGGAGGGCGGGGTCGTTCATTTTCCCGTGCAGATCACGAAGCATCTGCCCACTACCCACTATACCATATATATATATATATATATATATATATATATATATATATATATATATATATATATATATATATGTGTGTGTGTGTGTAGATTCCTGTATGTATATTTTTTTGTCTGTGGGATATATATATATATATATATATATATATATATATATATATATATATATATATATATATATATATATATATATAATGTTTACTTGCTTTTCATTGTTCATTCATTCATCATTCATTCATTTTCTGAACCACCTAATCCTAATAAGGTTTGTAGGTAGGCAGGTGCCCATCTCTGCCTACTCTGGATGAGGGCAGGGTATTTGGGTGGGAGTCCACCCATCACGGGGGCTGAGTTTGTCAAGGTAGTTAAAAAGCTCCTCAGTAGTCAAGCTTTGGGGGGTACATGAAATCCGTCCTGAATATCTCAGAGCTTTTTGTTGATAATGGTGCCCTATTGGCTTCATCAATCCAGGACCTCCAGCTCTCATTGGAGCGATTCACAGCTCCCAGGAAAGCTGCTTGGATGAGAATCAGAACCTTAAAGTCCGAGGCCATGGTTCTCAGCTGGAAAAGGGTGGAATGCAAAACCTCTCGGTTTAGAATGAGGTCCTGCTGCAAGTGGAGGAGTTTAAGTATCTTGGGCTCTTGTTCACAATTGAGGGAAGGATGGAGCAAGAGACCAACAGGTGGATCACTGCAGCCTCTTCTGTAAAGTGGAGCTTGTACTGGTCCGTTGTGCTGAAGAAGGGCTGAGATGCAAGACAAAGCTCTCAATTTACCAACTGATCTATGTTCCAACCCTCACCGATGGTCACGAGCTTTGGATAGTGACAAAAAGAACAAGATTGCAGATACAAATGTCTCAAATGAGCCTCCTTTGTGGCATGGCGAACTCTCCCTTAGAGATTGGGTGAAAAGCTCAGCCATCTGGGAGGAGCCCAGAGTAGAATGACTGCTCCTTCGTGTTGAGAGGAGCCAGTTGAGGTGCATCTCCTTGGGCTGTTGTTGTGGGCATGTCCAGGGAGAGAACCCGTCTCCTGGAGGGATTATGTCTTTCGGCTGGTCTTGAAAAATCTCAGTGTGTCGTGTATCATCCACCCTGGAAGAGCTAACACGTTGTACTTGTGGTAAATTGTCTATATTTTATGAAATTGATGACATACACAAGTTACATGTTCCTCATTGGTGAAGTCAAAATTGTCCACTTTGTGCTTGAAAGAGTCCAGGATCTCTCCATGCCTGGCCATATCAGTAGCCAAAATCAGTGTGATGATCGCCTGTGGGTGAAATATTAAAGAGTGACTATACAGTATATTGTTCACATCTATGTATTAAGTTAGTGCTTCGAAGTTTCCTCTTTTGTAGAGTCATATATGTTAGAAAGTGATGCTATGGACCAACCTGACGGATCTGTTTAAAAGCTTCAGCGTCCACATTAGCAAAGATGTTACACTCAGGCAAAGCAAGGATCTGAAAGGCCACAGCACAGTGATGGTTCTCCAAAGGAGAAATGTCATTATAACGTACCGCTAGCTCAGTACGTGCATTTATCTGATACCTGAAAGAAAATCAAAATGTTTATACTCCCCCATCTTGTTTACCTCTTTTATAATAGTATAGCAATTGTCAGGTGTAAATCAGTTGAAAATTATATACGTGTTATTGTAGCCGGGATGGTCCAGGTCGTGACATACAGCAGCAGTCATTAAAATGCCCATGTCTGTTAGTGTGAGTTTTTCCTGTTGAACAAAACCAGCCATGCATGCATGCACCAACATGCATATGCAAACATAAAAAAAAACATGTTTATATGTGTTTCCATCACAAGGCAACTATTATACTTTTAGCAAGCAAGAGAATTCTCACCTGAAGATTGCAGAGGTGAATCATGCCATACATCATCTGGCTTACACAGAAGCAATGGCGGAAGTTATGGAAGGGGTTGCTTCGGTAATTTTCTTGAATGGCAAGCTGGTCAAATACACAGTATATACAGTATATACAGTATACATACAGTGGTACCTCACCTTATGAAAGTCCCAACAAATGAAAAATCCAGGTTACGAAATGCATTTTTCTGAAGTTCACATTACGAAAGCAACATCTCAAAAAATTTAAACAATGCATGAGTTGCTCTCCCATTGACTATCTCCCAACATTCCGCCCCGCTGGCCTACCATTGGTTATCTCCCAACATCCTGCCTCGCTGGCCTCGCATTGGCTATCTCCCAACATCCCGCCCCTCTGGCCTCCCATTGCCTATCTCCCAACAGTCCACCCTGCTGGCCTCCCATTGGCTAGGAGAGATGACGCAGCTCCCTCCCATTGGCTATTATGGAGCTGTATCTCCATAATACCCATGATGCGTTTCATGTAAAGGACAGAGTTACTGTTGTTTTGTGAGTTTTTCCGAGTGTGCTCATTGCAACTTTATTTTTTGGCCCAGGCTTTTAACTTTGCATAAACATTTGTAAGATTATAACTCTGCTAAGAAGACATGGTCAATACATGCACACACACACACACATTCCCGGTGCGAGTGAAAAGAAGTGAGCTTGTGGCATGCAGTTGAGTGATATCACAAAGGAATATGGCCAAACCCGTCTACCACCGGTACGATATTGAACCAGAAGGAGAGATAAAAGGTATACTTTTATAACTTTTAAAGGGTTTAGGGGGTAGTATTGGGAGCCTTGGAACGAATCACGGGCTTTACATATAAAATGCGGTTCAACTTACAAAAAGTCCAGGTTACGAAACCACTTCTGGAATGGATTAATTTCATAAGGTGAGGTACCACTGTATATATAAATATATAGTAAATTCTTATTCTTAAACCCAATAAGCAGAAATTTTACAGTATATGGTATTTCAGCCTGACTTAAAATATTCTTACCAGCCAGCGTTTGAGAGTAATGGGGTTCATGTTGAACTCTTTCACCAAGCCTAAGTCATGGTACATATATTCCAAGCAACTGAGCATCTGAAGCACAAAGCATGATCAAACCACTGTCAAATTTGTGAATGCAAAGCTGCACAATGACAAAAAAATCTCACCTCATCTAAATGTAGTATTTACTGTACATTCCTCTAAGGCAAACTAACCTCATTATGCTCCCAGTGCCAGACGTCAAAGGTCGGTTTCTTCAGCGCCTCGATAGTCTCCTGTGAGAGTGTGTACTGAGTAGAAAGAATATAAATGGTATGATGATTTTTTTTTTTTTTCTAATTCCAAGACTCATTCAAAATATTTTGTTAAAAGCACCTTTGGATAGCTAGGCACATCACGCCTTGGAATCAATTTCTTTCCATCATCTGAGAAGTTGTACTTACATGGACAATTCACTCTAATAAGGGGAAAAGGTTGTATCATACAATGAATAGCTGTTGATTTACAAATATTTGTATTAACTGAATAGATGTCATAATTGAAACGATTTGATTTGTGCTCCAACTGCTTACCGTCCTCCTCCTCTTGAAGTCATCTCATCTCTCAGCTTCTTTAAGTCGTTTTTGCACTTTTCAATCTCCACAACCTTCAGACCCTCCACTAGAGTAGAAAAAAAAGAATAAAACTCGGTTAGAAATATCACAAACACCTACATAATACTCTTAAAGCTCAAGCGCAGAAATCAATCTACATCGAACACATACACTCCACTCTCTTCTCCAACATAGCCAGTCTATTGGTCACTTCAGTTTTCAGTTCGTTGATCTTAAAGGCCCTAAAGAAGAGAAACACAACGTTTCAGAAACACAGCCCAAAAAATATCAGTGCACTGCATCTGAAATGCAAAAGAGTGCTGTTTCAGTGCCTGGGAAAACAAACACTGGCATTACCTGCTGAATTGTTCTGCTACTTGAGATAACACGTTCTGAAACATGTCTTCTTTCTCTACACAGGGAAGCAAACATTGTAAATCACATGCTAACCTAAACTATTTGTAAAATATCAACTCAGGAAACAGTCATCAGTCATCATAAATGTCGCTGGTAAAGAGAAAAAGAGTCCAAACAGTATTGGGAAGTACTGTATGCGTTTACAATATGTTACCTCCTAGTTGACCGGTGGACAGAGGAACAACTTTATATAGGGAACTGGATGGGAAGAAATTATGTAAAATACTGTAATTAGTTATCAGAAATATAAACAGTACTTGCTTTACAATTTATTCATGTGAAAAAAAATATATCTCAGTCTATTTTTCTATTTCAAGATATTTAAACAAGCAAACCTGTCACCCTCTTTACTACAATGCCTGAAGATAAAGGAGATATATTTCAACTGAAGCAGAAGAAGTCACAGATAGCTTTTCAATCATTTATTAGGCAAAAATATTATTAGCTCTAACATTAGTCTGGGTTCAGATGAAGTTTTTGCTGTTGAAAGTTGCACCAAGGGTTTAACTTCAATATTTGGACAGATAGCATGGTGTTGAGGAACTCTGTGATATGATGCAGAATTCATAATTGAATCCATGACTGCAAGTTGCACAGTCAATGAGGCAGAAGAGCGACCCAGAGCCACAACACCACTATGACTTGAGGTTCTTCCTTTGTTCACACATTTACTGGGAGTGGGACTGTGACCACGCAGCTCTACCTTGAATTTACTTGCACTTATTCCAAGAGGCATGGCTATTTTCTATATATTTATTGGCAAACTGTATTTTCCTTCTCGTGTCCTTTTTTGGCGGCAAGGCTTTTTCTCGGTCTGTCCCTATGCACATCAAATTCATCTCTTTGCCATTTCATACCAACAATTATAAGAGTAACCTGCAGCTACTGCAATTGAATATTAATTTAAATATTACAGTATTTAATTTTATACTGTAAACCTTTGACTTCTTCATTTAACCATCCAAAGAGAGAACATACATGCAAACAGTGAGCACACACCAACACACACACACACACACACACACACACACACACACACACACACACACACACACACACACGGAGCAGTGGGCTGCCACACAAAAACATTTTTCAGACAAAAACATAATGCAGGACTTGGTTTTTAATACAAGAGGTAAGGGTGACAGTTATTATCTTCACTACTGGTTCTGCAAGATGCTCATTGCGAGGCCATCAGGAGCCGTACCTCTGGATTGACAAACCTGGGTGGTAGCCCCCCCATTTTAAAAAAGGAGGCCGATGATCCTGGAATCACACTCCTCAGCCTATCTGGGAAAGTCTATGCAGGAATACTGCAGAGGAGGATCCAACTGAGAGTTGAACCTTGGATTCAGGAGGAAACGATGTGTGGGGCACCTCTTGTGTGAGGTGCGCTCTGGGAGTACGGTGTACCAGACCTGTTACTATGGGCCATTTGGTCCTCTGTACCACTGGAGCCAGAGCTTGTCCACATTGGTAACAACAAGTCGAATTTGTTTCCTTTGAGAGTTGGAGTTTACTAAGGCTCTCCTTTGTCTCCATCTGTATTCATAATGTTTTTAGATAGAGTTTCTAGGTGCCACCAAAGCATTGAGGGGTTCTGGGTTGATGGCCATAGGATCTCGCCTCTGCTTTTTTCGAATGATTTGCTTCATCAAACCAGGCATTCCAGCTCTTATTGGAGCAATTAGCAGTGAAGTGTGAAGCGCCCCTAAGTCTGATTCTGTGGTTCTCAGCCGGAAAATGATGGAATGCACCCCCCGGGTCTGAAATGAGGTCCTGCTCAAAGTGGAGGAGTTTAAGTATTTTTAAAGGACGGATGGAATGAGAGATTAACAGATGATTAATATATATATATATATATAGACTGAGATCCCTGAGCGACCACTGAATTCCACAAAGTAGGTCACCCCCCCCAACCCCACCTATCTGACGTATACGTACATGTATTTGTGTATATAATACATAATTGAATGATATAAATGCTTATAATAACAATTAAACATTTAAAAATAATGCATAAAATATAAATACACACACACAGATGTGCACGTGCATGCACAGATGCACACCTCACAAATGTAACTAGTTCTGATGGGAGGCTTTGAGTTGTTTTTGTTTAGGTTTTTTTTTTTAACATAATTGGCCTTGTTTTGAGGCATTTTCCTTAACTTTCCCCCCTATTCTTCCTTAATTTTTAATTTGATGAATATTAAAAAAAAAAAAAACGTGATGCACTGAAGCCGCATGAATTGAAGCACGAAGTAGCGAGGGATCCCTGTATATATATA
Source organism: Plotosus lineatus (assembly GCA_024760905.1). Lineage (NCBI taxonomy): Eukaryota > Metazoa > Chordata > Actinopteri > Siluriformes > Plotosidae > Plotosus > Plotosus lineatus. The sequence goes on along the minus strand of CM045747.1, from coordinate 29,403,595 downwards.
TATATAATACTAGTCCTTCTCAAAAAATTACCATATTGTGATAAAGTTCATTATTTTCTGTAATGTACTGAAACATTAGACTTTTATATATTTATTACACACAACTGAAGTAGTTCAAGCCTTTTATTGTTTTAATATTGATAATTTTGGCAAAAAAGTAAAGAAAAAACAAAAATCCCTATCTCAAAAAATTAGCATATTTCATCCGACCAAAAAAATAAAAAATAAAATATAGTGTTTTCAATACAAAAAAAGTCTGGTCTCTCAACTTTCTCTTCACAATATCCCACAGATTCTCTATGGGGTTCAGGTCAGGAGAGTTGGCAGGCCAATTGAGCACAGTAATACCATGGTCAGTAAACCATTTAGCAGTGGTTTTGGCACTGTGAGCAGGTGCCAGGTCGTGCTGAAAAATGAAATCTTCATCTCCATAAAGCTTTTCAGCAGATGGAAGCATGAAGTACTCCAAAATCTCCTGATAGCTAGCTGCATTGACCCTGCCCTTGATAAAACACAGTGGACCAACACCAGCAGCTGACATGGCACCCCAGACAATCACTGACTGTGGCTACTTGACACTGGACTTCAGGCATTTTGGCATTTCCTTCTCCCCAGTCTTCCTCCAGACTCTGGTACCTTGATTTCCGAATGACATGCAAAATTTGCTTTCATCCGAAAAAAGTACTTTGGACCACTGAGCAACAGTCCAGTGCTGCTTCTCTGTAGCCCAGGTCAGGCACTTCTGCCGCTGTTTCTGATTCAAAAGTGGCTTGACCTGTAGCCCAGTCCACTGCTTCCACAAGTCCCCCAAAGTCTGGAATCGGCCCTTCTCCACAATCTTCCTCAGGGTCCGCTCACCTCTTCTGGTTGTGCAGCATTTTCTGCCACACTTTTTCCTTCCCACAGACGTCCCACTGAGGTGGCTTGAGCAATCTGGGAACAGCCTATTCGCTCAGAGATTTCTTTCTGTGTCTTACCCTCTTGCTTGAGGGTGTCAATGATGGCCTTCTGGACAGCAGTCAGGTCGGCAGTCTTACCCATGATTGTGGTTTTGAGTAATGAACCAGGCTGGGAGTTTTTAAAAGCCTCAGGAATCTTTTGCAGGTGTTTAGAGTTAATTGGTTGATTCAGATGATTAGGTTAATAGCTCGTTTAGACTACCTTTTCATGATATGCTAATTTTTTGAGATAGGAATTTTGGGTTTTCATGAGCTGTATGCCAAAATCATCAGTATTAAAACAATAACAGACCTGAAATATTTCAGTTGGTGTGCAATGAATCTAAAATATATGATAGTTTAATTTTTATCAGAACATTACAGAAAATAATGAACTTTATCCCCCAGTGCAGCTAACTGGGTTATCAAAGGCCGGCCATGTCTCTCACTGTCTATGGTGTGAGGCATGTAAAAGAACCATTGCTGACTTTCGACAAGAGTAGGCTGCAAAGCTGTTGGCATGTTTCTGCCCTGCGATGGCCTGGTGAGCTGTCCAGGGTGTACTCTGCCCTCGCCCCAAGTTGGCTGGGATGGGTGCCAGCCTCCCCGAGACCCTAATTAGGATTAAGCGGTTACAGAAAATGAATGAATGAACTTTATCACAATCTGCTAATTTTTTGAGAAGGACTAGTATATATACAGTATATATAGAGTTTAAATGCATGATGCTTATGTGGTAAATAAATGAATTACTTGGGTGAGTTGGTGGGCATGGTGGGATCTATGGATACCAGTGCTCCCTCAGGGTCCACCAACATTACAGCTGTGGTCCTGTAGAAAGAGATTACACCTGGACTATTTTTCATTCTAAGCAGTATACATTCAGCATACCTAAGCCACCAAGAGGCTCCATTAGTATGCAGATTAAACTTGGATGAAAACATTTGTTAGATGTCACTTGGCTCTTTAGATGCATTTTCAACCCTTTGTTTCTCGTTAAACCGCTGCTACATCCTTAAACAGTTTTCTTTTAACACTTGACCAATACCTACATTCCTAAACTTAAAATCATAATCAGTGCATTACTCTGTATACTGTATGCAATTAAATTGTTCAGTGACTGATCTATGAGTAATTAAGTATGCTTTGGAAATTTTATTAGAATCTCCATCATAAGGAATGAAACAAATGTCATTTGAAAGCAGTACATTATTCATGATCAGTAAGTGTGTTGACATTTTTTATTCTTAGAAGATAAAATCATGATAAAATATTTTATGATCAATGTGAGAATTTTAAAAAGTTACAGTCAGATCAAATGTATAGAATTATATAATGTGAGATGTGAAGAAACTGACACATGTTTGAAGTGTAAACCAAAAGATTCTGCTGTAGGGTTTACATGTTATGCTTTTCTGATACCAACACAATGTGCTAACCTTGAGATGTTGGAAGAGGAACACAGAAGCTCTTTAATGTCACATGGACTGCAGTGACGACTGAACAATACCTAGATAAAAAAAAACAAGCTATGATTCAGCATGTACCATGCTACAACCTCATCAAATTTCAAGCCATTGATTTATGCATTATGATCATATACTGTGTGGGAATGCATAAGATAATCAGTCAAATAGAATATGCTTGACTAAGCTCATGAGTTTGTGGAGAGGATCAATAATAAATATGTACTATCAGAGAAGATAAACAAGCCAGTTCATTTAAATAAGAGGCACTAGCTTCGAGGAATAATCTACAGGTGTACAAGATAGCTCACTCAGCTCCAGTCTCCAATACTTCCTAGTCTCAAGTGGACACATGTCACTTCCAGCTCCCACTTGGCCTTTCTGCAGCACGTGTTTCCCATTTCAACATTTCACAGAGAAGTCTATATATATATATATATATATATATATATATATATAGATGTGAGTGAGCTCTTTTCGGCTTTTTCTCTTTATCAGGGGTCGCCACAGCAAATGATTCGCACGTTTGATTTGGCATAGGTTTTTACGTCGGATGCCCTTCCTGGTACAACCCATTAGCAAGGGACATAAACACGCTGATGGCTTTGCAGCTGCTCTTTACGAAAGTCAGCAATGGTTCTTTTACATGCCTCACACCATAGACAGTGAGAGACATGGCCGGCCTTTGATAACCTAGTTAGCTGCACAGGGGGGCATATATAATGCAGCCGTGAGGGAGGGGCACAAGCCAGTGTCTCTCCCTTACGCCGGTCCCAAGCCCGGATAAATGCAGAGGGTTGCGTCAGGAAGGGCATTCGGTGTAAAACAAATGCCAAATAAAATATTCGAGTCACAACAAAAAATTTCATACCGGATCATTCGAGGCCCGGGTTAACAACGACTGCCATCAGTGCTGTTAACCAACAGGGTGCTGGTGGAAATTGGACTACTGTTGGTCGAAGACGTCGAAGAAGGAGAGGCGGGAGGTGTGTCCATAGGCAGAGAGAGAAGAGGAAAGGCATGAGTATAGGACTGAAAGTAAGGACTTTGAATGTACTATGACAGGAAAAGGTAGAGAGCTGGCTGACATGATGCAGAGGAGAAAGGTGGACATACTGTGTGTTCAGGAGACCAGGTGGAAAGCTAGCAAGGCTAGAAGCTTAGGAGCAGCGTTTAAGCTGTTTTTTCATTGTGTGGATGGGAAGAGAAATGGAGTAGGAGTTATCTTGAAGGAGGTGTTTGTCAGGAATGTTCTAGAAGTGAAAAGAGTGTCAGACAGAGTCTCAAGTTAGAAATTGAAGGCGTGATGTTCAATATTGTTAGTGCTTATGCCCCACAGGCAGGACTTCTGGAGTGACTTAGATGAAGTGATGCAGAATACCCCCAGAGGTGAAAGAGTGGTCATTGGGGCAGACTTCAATGGACATGTTGGTGCAGGAAACAGAGGGGACGAAGAAGTGATGGGCAGGTTTGGTATGCAGGACAGGAACGCAGGACAGATATTGGTAGATTTTGCAAAAAGGATGGAAATGGTTGTGGTAAATACTTTCTTCCAGAAGAGACAGGAGCACAGGGTGACTTATAAAAGCGGAGGTAGGAGCACACAGGTAGACTACATCTTGTGTAGGCAATGTAATTTGAAGGAAGTCAGTGACTGCGAAGTAGTAGTGGGTGAGAGTGTTGCCAAACAGCATAGGATGGTGGTGTGCAGGATGACGCGGATGGTGAGGAAGGTGAAGAAGGCAAAGTCAGAGCAGAAGACAAAGTGGTGGAAACTGAAAAAGGAAGAGTGTCATGTTGTCTTCAAGGAGGAATTGAAACAGGCTTTGGGTGGTCAGGAAGTGCTTCTAGATGACTAGAGAACTACAGCTAATGTGATCAGGGAGACAGGTAGGAGAATACTTGGTGTGTCATCTGGAAGGAAAGTCGATAAGGAGACTTGGTGGTGGAATGAGGAAGTGCAGGAGTGTGTACAAAGGAAGAGGTTAGCTAAGAAGAAGTGGGACACAGAGCAGACTGAAGAGAGTAAACAGGAGTACAGGGAGACAGCGTAAGGTGAAGGCAGCAGTGTCAAAGGCCAAACCTCTACTTACGAAAACCTCTGAATACGAAAAATCCAGGTTACGAAAAACATTTTCCGAAATTTTCGTCCTTTGTATACAAAACAACTTCTTCTTGTGAAAAGCGCCAAATGCGCCATTCAAGCATTAAAACGCACCATTCAAACATTCAAACAATGTGCGAGTTGCTCTCGCATTGGCTGTCTCCCAACATTCCACCCCGCTGGCCTCCCATTGTCCAGGAGGGATCTAAACTTTATCCATTCCTGTACGCATACTTCCTGTTTGTCACTTCCTGTTTGTTTTTGAAGGAGAGTTGAACAGGACTGTTGGCTCATGAGTTTTTTTGAGAGTGATCATTGCAACGTTATCTATCATGGATCCCAAGAAAGTGATTCCCGGTGACACCGAAAAGAAGAAGCGGACTCCGTTATCAATCGAAGTGAGGACGATATAACAAAAAAATATGAACGTGGGATGATGTTGAGCAAAATCGCAAAGGAGTATGGCCGAAACCCCTCTACAATGGGGACGATATTGAAGCAGAAGGAGCCGGAAGGAGAAAAGTGGAGATACAGTGACGGAGGTGATTATTTTGGAAAAAACAACCGCCATATTTAAGGACCTCATTGGGGTGGGAGTGAGGGTTCATGAGACCAGCAACCCCCGGACTTTAAAGTGTCGCATGGGTGGTTCGAGAGATTTAACAAAAGGTAAAAAATTTCTTTTACTTTTAACACATATTTCATATAAAATTGGTGCACTTTTATAATTTTTAAAGGGTTAATGGGGTAGTCTTGGGAGCTTTGGAATCACACGTTTTACATGTAAAATGCACCTCTACTTACGAAAACTGCAGGTTACGAAAAAGGCACTGGATTGGATTAATTTCATAAGTAGAGGGTTGACTGTATGGCATATTTTAGTAAATTGCAAGAAATCTACTGTAGGGAGCAAGGCACGCTGAACTTGAGATGCCTCCATGGAACAATAGTGTACATTGTCCTCGTTCTCTTCTTTACAATCATTTACTTTTCCTGGGGACTGTGCTCAGGGTAATAACCTGAGAATTGCTGACAGTGGTGGTGTCGGTTGAGAATGCTAGTAGCAGGTGTCTCTGTAGCCTATCATGCCATAAACATGTGTGTCGCAGGCCATATTCAACTTTATTTTTAACCTCAATTTATTTCTATTCCTCCACATACTCTTGAATACGATTCCCACTCTCCCTTTCCCTGAAGATAAATAATCTGCTGGGCAAACTGGTTGTTAAAAATCCTCATATTTGGGATTTAACTGCATGTGTGCTATCTAAACAGGGCAAGCATATTTGTATTTCAAAACTATTATGGAATTGATAAGAACAAGATCAGAAATTCTGTTGACTAGATGGGGGTTCGGAGCTTTACTGGGGACCAGTTACACCCAGGCAGTCATGGGATTTGAAGTTGCATTTGTCTCTTGCATATACACACATGGTTAAATATTCAATTAAATATAAAAAATAAATAAACAAAGCAAACAAACAAGCAAGAAGTTTATACTCAGATAAAATTTCAAAAAGTGATGTAGAAAAAAAAACCTGATATCTTCAATAAAATTGATTTCAAAACTTTTTTAAAGACTATATTTTAAAGACTGAGAATTGTTGGTCCTGTGATGGCCTGTCGAGTTTTTTAGGGCGTAATCCGTCTTCGCACAGTGTCAAATGAGATGTGACCCTATAGGATTAAACACTTTCGCAAATGAGATGAGGTATTTTAGATATATTTTTAATATTTCGAATTTCGTATATTTGTGTTCTATGTTTTTGTATTATTATTATTACTATTGTTTTTATTTTTAAATTAGTTTTATTTAATTGTACTTCTCTTTATTTTGTTTCTGATTGTACATAATCTGATTTTACTGTACAGCACTTCTGCAACCTAAATAAATCTCACTTAAAAATAAAGATTGTTTCAAAGTAACCTTCCAAAGATATGAATGCAGACTGTCATCTATAATGAACAGGTCAAATATAACAGCAATAATTTAATAATTAAAAAAAAAATAAATCTCTTGGATGACACGAGGACAACATTTTCAAAGAAATCTGAATAAATGTTGAACCCATCCTTCCGCATGACACCGAATTGCTGGGATATATCATCCCAGATACAGAAAGCATTAAAATGCACCAGCCGAGACGATGATGTCCATAATCAGGGAAACTTACGACTCTTATTTTAAAAACTAATTTCAACCTTGAAATTGCCTGATTTGTTTTTTGCCAAATAATTTTACTGTAAGTATTTTGTCTGGGAAAAGTATCTAAATGTTCTGCATATAAAAGTTATTAGTATAATTTTGAAATATATTTATTATCCCCAGTGATTTGCTGTAAAATCTCATTTTCCTTTTTGTAAGACATTACAAACAACATTAATCATTTTGTATTATTAAAGAGATTATTATTAATTTGGTGAACATTGTGTAATTTTGTCTTGAAAATAAATCACAGACAGTAATGTAAAGAAATAAAATGGCTGATGGTGTAAGAAAAAAGAACTCTTTCAAGAGTGACATACATTCTTTCTATACTTTATATCATAGTTCTTTTATTTGTTTTTTTTTTCGATTTCAATATTACTATACCCGGTTTCATATTAATTCATCAAACAGCTATAAAATAATATTTCACTGCATGTCACAACACAGGAATGCACGACTGACCTTCTGTACTTTGCCATCCACATCTAGGTAAATGGTTTTGGGGGCATAGGATGAAGAACTTGATCCCATACTGGCAGTGCAGGCTCACTGAGCTAGAAGGAGGAACCTCTGCTAGAGAGCTCCTCTGGGGTGGAAAAAAAAAATCCTAAATTCAGAACCACTGAGAACCAACACAAGAACCCAGCAACTCGTTATGGATGTAAGAAAGTGATCAGGCCTTGAAGATAAGCAGTCCGATTAGTTTTCTGCTTGAATCCAAATTAAAAACTGACCTCAGATTAATTAAAAAAGAATTAAAACGTGAACTGTTTTTCATATAAATGTACAAATTTAGTGTTGTCAGAAGACAGTCCTGCCACGTGGTAGTGCATTCAGTATGCAAATTGATGAGTACAATAAAAAAAAATGTACATATTGTATACGCTAAAATAAATTCTAAATGTATACTCAATCCAGCAAGTTCCTTATCTTTTAGAATAAAGTGGTTTTTTTTGGTAAACGTTCCTCATGCCTTTTTCTTTATATATTACTACGGTACACCAGCAGTATGAGTACTGTAGTACTAGTATACTACACAATGTGGTCCATACAGTAAACACTTCACATCCCCACTGTATTGTTTTGTGTCTTTGTACAATTAGTTTAATTCCTGTTCAAAACAATATCCACATTAACTTACCTGAAGTGAACAAGCTGCTCTGTTTTCTTGATGTGGATGCAGCCCCACACTGTTCCAGTGCAATGCATGGAGGAGAAAGTGAAAGGAGGAGATGTAGTGAGAGAGAGAGAGAGAGAGATTGTAGGATTTTTAATGTAATTGCAGCTCTCCACCGTTGCCAGGGGATTGTTACTACCCAGAGAAAGGGGGCTGCTCTTGTCTCACTTAGACATCTTCAGTTGTTAACACAATCACAAATATATTTATATATCGCCGTGTATGACATCAACATCAACAGTTATGCTCAATATATGTATACTGGCAAAGAATAGAAATTACAATTTTATGAATGTACCATGGTCGTGATGAACTAATATATACAAATAATTTACTTTGAAATAAACTCTTTAACAATAGACAGTATATCTAAATACTGTATAATATATCTTAGACATTATCTAAATTTCACTAAGGTGAAAGTAAATGTGATTACAACAAATATAATTGACTGCTAAGTTTTTTCTGGTGTGTTTAAAGCTATTTTTATCCTGATAAAATATCAATTGAACAATATATGTAATTCATTTTGCATACGTTATGTACTTAATATGGAATTTCAATCTACACATCAATGATTATACACACACTATGTAATGCAGAACCAACAGGAACTAAAATGCATCCTCTTATAGCAGTTCCCCAGAACCCAAGTGGGACAGATGTTCTTGTCAGCTCTGAATCAATACAAGAAGTCCTTATAGCAGTTGAGCTCATTTAAACCATTATCACTGCATGAACAAATATGCCTTCAAAAACAATATACAGTGGTACCTCACTTTACGAAATTAATCCATTCCAGAGCCTTTTTCTTAACATTGCTTTTTCGTAAATTGAACCGCATTTTACATGTAAAACGCATGATTTGTTCCAAGGCCCCCAATACTACCGCCTAAACCCTTTAAAAATTATAAAAGTATACCTTTTAAGACCTCCTTCTGCTTCAATATTGTACTGATGGTAGATGGGTTTGGACATATTCCTTCCCGATATCACTCAACTCAATGCCACGAGCCCGCTTCTTCTTTTCACTTCCATCGGAAATCACACACGCGTGTGTGTGTGTGTGTGTGTGTGTGTGTGTGTGTGTGTGTGTGTGTGTGTATGTGTGTGTGTTTGTGTGTGTGCGTGCGTGTGTTGACCATGTCTTGTCAGTTATAATCTTACAAGTTAATACAACTAAAGTTATAATCTTACAAATGTTTATGGAAGGTGAAAAGCCTGAGCCAAAAAAACTCATGAAACAACAGTAACTCTGCCCTTTACATGAAAAGCATTATGGAAGATGCAGCTCTATAATAGCCAATGGAAGGCAGCTGCATCATCCCTCCTAGCCAATGGGAGGCCAGTGGGGCGGGATGTTGGAAGACAGTCAATGGGAAAGCAGCCCGTGCATTGTTTGGATGTTTGAATGGCGTGTTTTAATGTTTGAATGGCACGTTTGGCGCGTTTCGTAAGGAGAACTTGATTCTTCTACAGAGACTAAAAATTTTGGAAAATGTTTTTCATAACCTGGATTTTTCATGTGCTGGGACTGTCGTAAGGTGAGGTACCACTGTACTGTATATGAGAAATTACAGCTATAAATGCATATTGCTGAATCTTTAACACTCTTGTGAGAATGAAAAGTATCAGCAAGTAAAGGCAAGAGTGAACCTGCTCAACAGCAGTGCTCTAATTAGCCTCCTCCCCAAAGGGGCACACCTTCATTCATCACATCTACTTTGCTCCCCCAAAACCATATACAGTGGATGTAGAAAAGAATAATCACCCAGCTTCGAAATATTATACATTTTGTTTCTTTGCTCCCTAAATTGAAGGCACACACCATGCACACACACACACACACACACACACACACACACACACACACACACACACACACATGCATGTTTTTTTTTTTCTGGCTGCATTCATTCAATACAATTTATAATAGCCAAGTGAAAGATAAAACTGCAACAGTTTGGGAGGTGACCAGAATTACTTAGATTGTTGAAGGATCACCCAAAATACTATACCCAATCAAGGCAAACTGATCACCTTCTCTATTGCACACAAAGCTAATTAGCTACTGCTTGTGATCAACTTTAATTGTTCTGATTACGACAGAATAAAATTAATTGTTTCGAGAGTATTCCAGGGATTGGAAATGTAACTAAAAGCAACCAATCAACAATGGGCTGCAAGGCACTGTGAAAAGATCTCAGGGATGAAGTTGTGGATAGACAGAAGTCAGGAAATGGATAAAAAAAAAATGAAAAGGTTTCTTAATTCCTGTGAGTACACTACAATCCATAATCAAGAAGTGGAAAGTGTTTGGTACAATTAGAAACCTTCCTGGATTACGCCATCTCTGCAAATTGAATGGAAAAATAAGGAGGTAATTGGACAGTGAGGCTATCAAGAAGCCAATGGCAACTTTGAAGCACTAGGATGAATTTGCAGCAAAGAATGGTAATTGGTCACTCCTGTGTTGCATATGGGAATCTACCAAAAAAGTCAAGTCCTGATAACTTTCCAAAATGCACCTTGAAGATTCTGATGCCAAATGGAAAATGATGTTATGATCCCCATTAGTACTTCTGTTTTTGTTTATTGTTTTTTTTTTTTTTTGTAAGCTAGTGACGTCGCATCTTTCTTCTGGCTGTTATAAGTTGCACTGAATAAATACAGCGAGAGAAGCCGGAAAAGCTTATGCAATCCACCACATTAGACATTCACACTTCGGTTAATCAAGGCTGCGAGAGGCTGAAATTAATCAAGAGACAAAAGCGAGGCATCCAGTAACATTTGAATGATAAGAGGTGTTCAGGTAGAGATCTGAGAGAAAGACATTGTCCTGATAATGGAGACTTAGGTAGACTAGCTGTGTGTGAATCAGATGACGCCAGTAATATGAAAAACTCCTCTCATCCTTTTATCTTCTCCTATCTCTGATCTATATCATCTACATCACATGTGAAGGGCTTGAAAGCATCGCCAAAACATGTATTGACTTAAATATAGACCGTCATTAGACATGGATTTGTAGACTGTAAATGTTTTTGTGCTGTTGTGATCTCACCATTAATATTCAGGTCAAAATTAATATTATCCTATAGATGCCATTGTCAAAAACTGACTAACTGGTCCTGGAAGTAATTTATTCCTTTCCAGCCCTTTAATTTAAGAATAGCAATAATAATCCACTTACATATGATGACAATTTAAAAATAATCAGAAATCTATTCTGTAAAGCAAGTAACATAATCAGGATTATGGCCAATGGGATTTGATTTGTCTCTATATTTATGATGGGTTTGGCTAAATGGTCAAATGTCCCCTCTATGGAGCCTGATTAGAGCTCTTATCAACACTCTAAGGCAGCATTTAGGACAATGGAAAAACACTCAGTAATCTTAACTATGCTCCTGTGAAGAGTTCTTAAATCCATAAATAAGAATGTTGAGGCTTCTATGACCAATATATATATATATATATATACACACACACTAGTCCTTCTCAAAAAATTAGCATATTGTGTTGAAGTTCATTATTTTCTGTAATGTACTGATAAACATTAAACTTTCATATATTTTAGATTCATTGCACACCAACTGAAATATTGCAGGTCTTTTATTGTTTTAATACTGATGATTTTGGAATACAGCTCATGAAAACCAAAAATCCCAATCTCAAAAAATTAGAATATTTCATCCGACCAATAAAAAAAAAAAAAGTGTTTTTAATACAAAAAAAAGTCAACCTTCAAATAATTATGTTCAGTTGTGCACTCAATACTTGGTCGGGAATTCTTTTGCAGAAATGACTGCTTCAGTGCGGCGTGGCATGGAGGCAATCAGCCTGTGGCACTGCTGAGGTGTTACGGAGGCCCAGGATGCTTCGATAGCGGCCTTAAGCTCATCCACAGTGTTGGGTCTGGTGTCTCTCAACTTTCTCTTCACAATATCCCACAGATTCTCTATGGGGTTCAGGTCAGGAGAGTTGGCAGGCCAATTGAGCACAGTAATACCATGGTCAGTAAACCATTTACCAGTGGTTGTGGCACTGTGAGCAGGTGCCAGGTCGTGCTGAAAAATGAAAATCTTCATCTCCATAAAGCTTTTCAGCAGATGGAAGCATGAAGTGCTCCAAAATCTCCTGATAACTAGCTGCATTGACCCCGCCCTTGATAAAACACAGTGGACCAACACCAGCAGCTGACATGGCACCCCAGACCATCACTGACTGTGGGTACTTGACACTGGACTTCAGGCATTTTGGCATTTCCTTCTCCCCAGTCTTCCTCCAGACTCTGGCACCTTGATTTCCGAATGGCATGCAAAACTTGCTTTCATCCAAAAAAAGTACTTTGGACCACTGAGCAACAGTCCAGTGCTGCTTCTCTGTAGCCCAGGTCAGGCGCTTCTGCCGCTGTTTCTGGTTCAAAAGTGGCTTGACCTGGGGAATGCGGCACCTGTAGCCCAGTCCACTGCTTCCACAGGTCCCCCAAGGTCTTGAATCTGCCCTTCTTCACAATCTTCCTCAGGGTCCGGTCACCTCTTCTGGTTGTGCAGCGTTTTCTGCCACACTTTTTCCTTCCCACGGACGTCCCACTGAGGTGGCTTGATACAGCACTCTGGGAACAGCCTATTCGCTCAGAGATTTCTTTCTGTGTCTTACCCTCTTGCTTGAGGGTGTCAATGATGGCCTTCTGGACAGCAGTCAGGTCGGCAGTATTACCCATGATTGCGGTTTTGAGTAAAGAACCAGGCTGGGAGTTTTTAAAAGCCTCAGGAATCTTTTGCAGGTGTTTAGAGTTAATTGGTTGATTCAGATGATTAGGTTAATAGCTCGTTTAGACTACCTTTTCATCATATGCTAATTTTTTTAGACAGAAATTTTGGGTTTTCATGAGCTGTATGCCAAAATCATCAGCATTAAAACAATAGTGGTACCTCACTTTACGAAAGTCTCACCAAACGAAAAATTCAGGTTACGAAAAGCATTTTTCTTAAAACTTTTGTCTCTGGATACGAAACTAGTTCACATTATGAAAGCGCCATCTTAAAATTCAAACGTGCAATTCAAACATTAAAACGCGTCATTCAAACATTCAAACAATGCACAAGTTGCTCTTCCATCAATTCCATTGACGTCCAAACGTCCCGCCCCGCTGGCCTCCCATTGGCAAACAACTGAGCTGTCGTTCATGTCACCTTCAATCGAGCACCATCTTGGACAGGTCCACCTGAAGCCATCTTGGACAGGGAGCCCATTGCCGAGGAGGAATGATGCATCTACCTCCCATTGCCTATTATAGAGCTGAAACCACCATGATGCTTTTCGTGTAAGAACAGGGTTACTGTTGTTTTATGCGTTATATGTTGACTCAGGCTTATAACCCTCCATAAACATTTGTAAGATTATAACTCTGCTAAGAAGACATGCTCGACATGCGTGCACACACACAAACACACGCATGCATGTGCGCACATGTGTAATTTCCGGTGCGAGTGAGAAGAAGAAATGGGATCGAGTGATATCACAAAGGAATATGGCCTAACCCGTCTACCATCGGTACGATATTGAAGCAGAAGGAGATCTTAAAAGGTATGCTTTTATAATTTTTAAAGGGTTTAGGGGGTAGTATTGGGAGCCTTGGAACGAATCACGTGTTTTTACATGTAAAATGCAGTTCAATTTATGAAAAATGCAGGTTACGAAAAAGGCTCTGGAATGGATTAATTTCGTAAAGTGAGGTACCACTGTGTATATGTGTGTGTCTTCTTCTTTTCCTTTCGGCTGTTCCCTTCAGGGGTCGCCACAGCAAATGATCTGCCTCCATCTCTCCCGATCCTCTGCATCTTCTACTCTTACTCCAACGACCTTCATGTCCGCCTTCACCGCATCCATAAATCTTCTCTTTGGTCTTCCTCTGGGCCTTTTGCCTGGTAGTTCCAACCTCAGCATCCTACTACCAATATACTCACTATCCCTCCTCTGTACATGTGTATATATATATATATATATATATATATATATATATATATATATATATATATATATTTTTTTTTTTTTTTTTATTTGCTATTTTTGTACCTTATTTGGCCATAATCTCTTTCTAGTGTTGATGCTACACTTACATTGTAGAAGTGCTTGTGTATGTAGTATATCTAATTGATTAGGCACTGAAGTGGCATTATGATTTAGGTTCATAAAGTGTTTTCCAGACCATTAGCTGTGTTTTGTTTGCTTTTTTCTTTTTTTTTAACTGTGACTGGAGATACAATTAATAATTATGCACTGAAAATGAGAATAATGCAGCCATGAGGCGGGAGGGGCAACTAACCAGTGTCTCTCCCCCTCATGCCGGTCCCAAGCCCGGAGAAATGCAGAGGGTTGTGTCAGGAACGGCATCCGACGTAAAACCAATGCCAAACTTTTATGATGCAAATCAGAAGTATTACCCCCATACCGGATCAGTCGAGGCCCGGGTTAACAATAACCACCATCAGTGCTGTCAATCAACAGGGTGCTCATGGAAATTGGACTACTGTTGGTCGAAGACGTCGAAGAAGGAGAGGTGGGAGGCGTGTCCATAGGCAGAGAGATAAGAGGAAAGGCATGAGTCTAGGACTGAGAGTGGGGACTTTGAATGTTGGAACTATGCACAGAAAAAGTAGAGAGCTGGCTGACATGATGCAGAGGAGGAAGGTGGACATACTGTGTGTTCAGGAGACCAGGTGGAAAGGTAGCAAAGCTAGAAGCTTAGCAGCAGGGTTTAAGCTATTTTATCACAGTGTAGATGGGAAGAGAAATGGAGTAGGAGTCATCTTGAAGGAGGAGTTTGTCAGGAATGTTCTAAAAGTGAAAAGAGTGTCAGACAGAGTGATGAGTCTCAACTTAGAAATTGAAGGTGTAATGCTCAATGTTGTTCGTGCTTATGCCCCACAGGCAGGATGTGAGCTAGAAGAGAAGGACAGATTCTGGAGTGACTTAGATGAAGTGATGCAGAGTACCGCCAGAGGTGAAAGAGTGGTCATTGGGGCAGACTTCAATGGACATGTTGGTGCAGGCAACAGAGGGGACGAGGAAGTGATGGGCAGGTTTGGTATCCAGGACAGGAGCATGAAGGACAGATGTTGATAGATTTTGCAAAAAGGATGGAAATGGCTGTGGTGAATACTTTCTTCCAGAAGAAACAGGAGCATAGGGTGACTTATAAAAGCGGAGGTAGGAGCACACAGGTAGACTACATCTTGTGTCGGCGATGTAATTTGAAGGAAGTCAGTGACTGCAAAGTAGTAGCGGGTGCGAGTGTTGCCAAACAGCATAGGATGGTGGTATGCAGGATGACGCTGATGGTGAGGAAGGTGAAAAAGGCAAAGGCAGAGCAGAAGACAAAGTGGTGGAAGTTGAAAAAGGAAGAGTGTCGTGTTGTCTTCAAAGAGGAGTTGAAACAGGCTTTGGGTGGCCAGGAACTGCTTCCAAATGACTGGGCAACCACAGCAAATGTGATCAGGGACACAGGTAGGAGAGTACTTGGTGTGTCCTCTGGAAGGAAAGTAGATAAGGAGACTTGGTGGAGGAACCAGGCTGGGAGTTTTTAAAAGCCTCAGGAATCTTTTGCAGGTGTTTAGAGTTAATTGGTTGATTCAGTTGATTAGGTTAATAGCTCGTTTCGACTACCTTTTCATGATATGCTAATTTTTTGAGATAGGAATTTTGGCTTTTCATGAGCTGTGAGCCAAAATCATCAATATTAAAATAATAAAAGGCTTGAACTACTTCAGTTGTGTGTAATGAATCTAAAATACATGAAAGTCTAATGCTTATCAGTCCATTCCAGAAAATAATGAACTTTATCACAATATGCTAATTTTTTGAGAAGGACTAGTATATATATATATCTATATATATAGTCTATGTGTTTTATATATAGTGTCATACGGTCAGGGAGATGGGCTCCTCATTGAGATGTTGAAAGTTCTATTCCCAGGAAGACTCCCACCATGCTAAGACCCCCAAAGGCAAGATCTTACCTACAAGTGTACTTCTGTCCTCCTAGCAATATATAAATGAGTACCAGTAAAAATGCTTGGATGGTAACTTGGGATGAACAAGCATCCCATCCAGGAGGGATTGAACTCAGAGTCACTTTCTACTATGGAAACTGGGATAAGCTGTGGCTCGGGTGTTAAAAGGCCAGTATCACCGAAGCAAAAAGACACACACTAACATGAGATTTTTATGGTGATGAGTTTCCAGCACTGGCAGGGGGGGGAGCAGACAGGGGTGGAGCAGAGCATAAATGCTGTAAAAATGGTACCTCTTTAAAACCGTTCTAGAGTTGTAGTTGAACTGTGCAGAAAGTAACACAATAAAAACTAAACTAAAATGATTTTTTTAAGTTTGTGTTTGTATTTTTTAAGAATTACAAAGAGACAGGTAAAGTAATCGGCACTTTTGAATCAGCTAATAGCTCTGCGAGGCTGTGTAGAGCATGGCACCAAAACTGTAAATAGTAAATTAAGCATTACTATGTAATGGTGCTAATGGAAAACACAAGAAAGCGAACTAATATATGATTTTTATAATTACAAATTTTAACCACAACACTGAGACAGGTTAGGTCAGCTCTGCATTTTTTCCACATAATCAATGCAGGATCCTGCTTATCATCACGGGGAACTTGGAGGTAAAACCATTCTGAATGGTTAGGCTAATGGCTTTTTGCTAACAGCATCTGTTCTGAAACAAAAGTTGAGTAAGGAAATTAATATAAACCACGCTCTGTACATGAGCTTTAGAACATACTACTGGAAGAAAACAAGTGAAAATGAGCTTTTAATAGTTAATACTGTACTAGATTTACAAATTCTTAAGCATGATATTGAGGCAGGCCCATTAGCCATGTGCGTTCAGCCAGTGTGTGTGCATCTTTCTTTTTACCTTACCTCTCCTTATCTTAATCTAATTTCAATATTTTATTTTATTTTATGTTATTATGTTTTGAATAAATTAAAAAAAACAAAAGAAGCAGCGCATCATGAAAATATCTTTTCCTTTCGGCTGTTCCCTTCAGGGGTCGCCACAGCAAATGATCTGCCCCTCATCTCACCCTATCCTCTGCATCTTCTACTCTTACTCCAACTACCTTCATGTCCGCCTTCACCACATCCATAAATCTTCTTTTTGGTCTTCCTCTGGGCCTTCTGCCTGGTAGTTCCAACCTCAGCATCCTACTAACAATATACTCACTATCCCTCCTCTGTACATGTCCAAACCATCTCAATCTAGCCTCTCTGACTTTGTCTCCAAAACATCCAACATGTGCTGTCCCTCTGATGTACCTCATTCCTGATCCAATCCATCCTCATTACTCCCAAAGAGAACCTCAACATTTTCATCTCTGCTACCTCCAGCTCTGCCTCCTGTCTGTTCCCCAGGGCCACTGTTTCTAAACCATACAACATCGCTGGCCTCATCACCGTCTTGTACACTTTTCCTTTCATTCTTGCGATACCTTCCTATCACACATCACACCGGACACTTTTCTCCATCCATTCCAACCAGCCTGCACACGCTTCTTCACCTCTTTTCCACACTCTCCATTGCTCTGGATTGTTGGGCCTAAGTACTTAAAATCCTCCACCTTCTTTATCTCTGCTCCCTGTAACATCACCGTTCCTGTTGGGTCCTTGTCGTTCACACACATGTATTCTGTCTTACTGAGGCTAACCTTCATTCCCCTCCTTTCCAGGGCATACCTCCACCTCTCTAGATTTTCCTCCACTTGTTCTCTGCTCTCACTACAGATCACAGTGTCATCTACAAGCATCATAGTCCATGGAGATTCTTGTCTAACCTCGTCTGTCAGACTGTCCATCACCATAGCAAACAAGAAGGGGCTGAGAGCTGACACTTGATGCAGTCCCACCTCCACCTTGAACTCTTCTGTCAAACTGACAGCACACCTCATCATCATGAAAATCATCAACATCAGCATCATGAAAATATATGATAATATAGTATGGGAAATGCAAGAACAAACAGCCCTTTTTAAAATATGGTAATGACTCTGCCTGCTTGACTACTTGTGACATATGAGAGTGTAAGTTTTATTTAAGCATTATCCACTCAGAATAATGATTTTTGACCCCTGGACACTGGAACTGCATCATTGTCTTGTAGTGAATATTAATTCTGGTTAATTAATTAGTTTATATTATGGATTTAAAACAGAATGTTCATAATATATACAATAAATTCCACTTACTTATATTAAGAATTGGCCATCCAGGTATTAAATTAATGTTTGGGGTGCTGGTATTTGACATTCAAAATGCTCTCTCCTGCCCGAAACACTATTTCTATTTAAATCACTCTGCCGCCATCTATTGGTTTTCTATCATTGTAACGTACAATAGCTCAATATAATGGGGTCTTCCTCTTTTCTTTTTGTTTTTTTCCCTTTTTCAGGGGTCGTGACAGCGAATCATCTGATTTGCATGTTGATTTGGCATAGGTTTTTATGTTGGATGCCCTTCCTGAATCAACCCTTCAGCAAGGGGCAGAAACACACTGATGGCTATGCAGCTACTCTTTACGAAAGTCACCAATGGTTCTTTTACTTGACCCTCTCACTATAGACAGTGAGTGACATGGCTGGCCTTTGATAACCCAGTTAGCTGGGTCATACTGTAAAAATCAGGACTGTTGCCTGAGATGGGATAACAAATTTTTCTAAAATGTAGTTTTATGTTCCATGATCTAATGTGGATAATAATGTTGCATGTTAAAAGCCTAAGTGGGGCAAAAAATATTTACTAACCCTTGCCTTTAAATTTGGAGATCCTTGTCAGGACAAGAAAGCCTGGGACAATCTCAGGAAAGCAATAAAAAGGTACAGTACAGTACAGAGAAAAAGGTGCTTATCTAACTGAGGAGAAGGACACCTATGCTTGCTTTGAGAACCACAGCACCAAAAGCTTTTGTCAGAGGAGGACAGCTGTCCTTTTAAGATCCCTCTGGCAGCAAAGTAAACAGATGGAAAGATCCTGGACCAGACAACATCCCAGGTTGTGCTCAGGAACTAGCAGATGTCTTCGCGGGCATTTCAAGATCTCACATCAAGGTTTCTCTGCTCTTGTCTGTAGTCCCCTAATGCTTCAAGGGACCACCATCATCACTGTCCCAAAGAACCCTATTGTGAGCTGCCTTGATGACTCTTACCCAGTTACACTCAGCTCCATCATCATGAAATGCTTCGAGTGTATAGAGACAAAGCTCACATCACATCCTCACTGCCTGCTAAACTCACTTATTTCAGTTCACCTATAGGAAATAGATCCACAAATGATGCAATATTGCTGGTTCTGCACACTGCCTTCAAAGTGGACCACAACAACACTTGTGTACGGATTCTGTACTAGTATATTGACTACAGCTCCACTTTCAACACCAGAAATTGCTTCATGTTCATGCTGATCGAAGTGAGTGAGGATCTGAGCTGGTCTCATCAGGTGGTTGGGATCATGGGATCACCAGCTCAGCTTCTCACACATACTCCAGAATACTCAACGACTTTTATCAATGCATCATGTAGAGTATTCTGCTTGGCTTCATCACAACCTGGAACGGCAGTTTCAATGTTCTTGACCACAAAGCTCTTCAGAATGTGGTCAGATCAGCACAACACATCATCAGGACTGAACTTCCAGGAATCCAGGACATCTACACATCTACATAACGCTTTAGGAGGAAGGTCCAGGAGATCTTTTAGCTCCTATCCAACCCAGCCACACACTCTTAACAGTCCTGCTGTCAAGTAGACTGTACAGGAGCATCAAGACGCACACCAGCAGCAGATTCAGGGGCAATTTCTACCCACAAGCCATCTGGATACTGAACTGCTAAGGTACCGGTCAATTTGGACACAACAATTTACGCACTCGTTGCACACACTGTACATGTCGGAACCACTGTCTCTGCAATAGTCACTTTAGTATTTCAGAAGTAGTTTATATTGTCCTATCTCTATGTATGTTTTCAGATTCTTTTAGTTTATAGTTTTATTTCTTTAATTTATATCTTCAATATTTGTTTCTTATGTGCAATATTTGGGGGATTCTGAGTCCAAGAATTCCATTGATGATTGTCATGTCTCATTGTTATGTGTAAATGTTAATGAAACTTGAAAACTTGAAACTAATGGGGCAGTGGTGGCCTAGTGCAGTGGTCCCCAACCCCCGGGCCGCGGACCGGTACCGGGCCGTGGATCAGTTTGTACCTGGCCGCACAAGAAACAATTATTTATTTCTGTTTTATTTATTATCTGAGTCTGAACGATCTTTTATTTTTGAAAAACTTTTATTTTGAAAATGACCGAATTCTCGCGGTTACATGTCGGTCATTTTAGCGCTAAAATGTAACCCACAAGGGGACGGCACATGAACAGAGGCGAGTTGGACATGTTTTAAACAATAGCGGGGATTTCGGGTGAGAATGAGCCTGAGCCTTCATTCTCCCAGCTGGTGCACCATCACCTGTAGGTTTTTTTTTTTTTTTAAAGAAGAGTTCGAGCTCGATTAAAAATGTGATGCTTAATCCCGATTAGGGAGGCTGGTACACATCTCAGCCGACTCCGGGCAAGTGCGGGGTATTATATTTACAATATAAACAATTTTTACACAGGGCCGCGGTAAAATTATAAAGCGTTGACCGGTCCGCGGTGATAAAAAGGTAGGGGACCATTGGCCTAGTGGCAAAGGTGCTGGATCACTGATCTTAAGGTTGGGGGTTCAAGCCCCACTTGCCACAGGTTGTCACTGTCCCCCCCAGTGCAGCTAACTGGGTTATCAAAGGCCGGCCATGTCTCTCACTGTCTACGGTGTGAAGCATGTAAAAGAACTATTGCTGACTATCGACAAGAGTAGGCTGCAAAGCCGTCAGCGTGGTTCCACCCTGAGATGGCCTGACGAGCTGTCCAGGGTGTACTCTGCCCTCGCTCGGAGATGGCTGGGATGGGCGCCAGCCTTCCCACGACCCTAATTAGGATTAAGCGGTCACAGAAAATGAACTGTACTGAACTTGAAATTACAGAAGAATCCCACATATTTTCCTATGATATGTAAACAAGTTTTTCTGATCTGATATCATGTGCATTATATATCACATAATTTCACAACAAAACTCACTACATGTGATTGTGAATATTCAAATTTAGAGCCTGTAATATGCTTTTTGATTAAAGAATTTAAATAAAATAGCGGCCAGGCACATTGTTCTACTGTTGCACTAAACTAAACCTTTTAACATTAAAATCACCCCTCCCCGAATTCCAAGTGTATTTCTTACCGTGGTGCTTGAAGATTTGTGGACGTTCTGATTTTTTCAGATTTAAATATGATTTAAGTCTAGTGGTATAGGGCGCTGGATCGCTGATCCAAAGGTTGGGGGTTCGAGTCCCACTCTCCACAAGGTTGTCACTGTCTCCCCCCCAGTGCAGCTAACTGGGTTATCAAATGCGGGCCATGTCTCTCACTGTCTCTGGTGAGAGGCATGTAAAAGAACCATTGCTGACTTTCATAAAGACGAGCTGCAAAGTCGCCAGTGTGTTTCTGTCCCTTGCTAAAAGGGTTGTGACAGGAAGGGAATCCGACGTAAAAAAAAAAAAAAAAACCTCTGCCAAATCAAACGTGCGAATCAGATGATTCGCTGTGGCGACTCCCGAGTAAAAGGGAAAAAGCCGAAAGGAAGACAGACAGACAGGTTTGTGACACACGCCTTAAAACTAGATAATGACAACACAGGTATTGCAAAAATTATTCAATAGTACACTTGGCCATTTAACTTTTTGAGGCAAGCGATACAATTTACGTCAGTATCAGAGGCAATCGATTGTGAGCCTTTGCTTTCAGACCCCTTTTCAAGTGCTACTGTAAGTGAAGGCATGCAAAATATTTTATTTTAAACTCCTGAAATATCACCACCAAGTGTATTCAATAATATTCATTTATTAATTGTCCATATTTTATTTATAGAAATTAAAACAAACTGTGTGGCAATGGTGGTCTAGTGGTATAGGCCACTGGATCGCTGATCCTAAGGTTGGGGGTTCGAGTCCCACTCTCCATAAGGTTGTCCCTGCTCCCCCCCCCCCCCCCAGTGCAGCTAACTGGGTTATCAAAGGCCGGCCATGTCTCTCACTGTCTATGGTGAGAGGTTCATGTAAAAGAACCATTGCTGACGTTGGTAATGAGGCGCTGCAAAGCCGTCAGCGTGTTTCTGTCCCTTGCTAAAGGGTTGTGTCAGGAAGGGCATCTGACATAAAAACCTATGCCAAATCAAACGTGCGAATCATTCGCTGTGGCGACCCCTGAAAAAAGCCAAAAGTTCAGTTCATTTTCTGTAACCGCTTAATCCTAATTTGGGTCGCGGGGAGGCTGGTGCCCATCCCAGCCAACTTTGGGCGAGGGCAGAGTACACCCTGGACAGCTCGCTAGGCCATCGCAGGGCGGAAACACACCGACGGCTTTTCAGCCTACTCTTTACGAAAGTCAGCAATGGTTCTTTTACATGCCTCACACCATAGACAGTGAGGGCACTGGCCCACCTTTGATAACCCAGTTAGCTGCACTGGGAGGCACAGTGACAACCTTGTGGAGAGTGGGACTCGAACCCCCAACCTTTGGATCGGTGATCCACCGCCCTATATCACTAGACCACCACGGGCCAGTAAAGCCAAAAGGAAATCTCAAAACAAAATATATAACTTTGTTTAAAGGCACCCAGATGATCACTGCAGATAAAGAATTAAAAAGTCATGATGATAGAGAGAGAGATGAGATTTCCGTTTGGCTTTTTTCCTTTATCAGGAGTCGCCACAGTGAATGATTCGTACGTTTGATTTTGGCAGAGGTTTTTACGCCGGATGCCTTTCCTGACACAACCTTTTAGCAACGGACAGAAACACGCTGCAGCCTACTCTTCACAAAAGTCAGCAATGGTTCTTTTACATGAACCTCTCACCACGGACAGTGAGAGACATGGGTCTCCTTTTGATAACCCAGTTAGCTGCACTGGGGTGGGGACAAGTGACAATCTTGTGGAGAATGGGACTCGAACCCCCAACCTTAGGATCAGCAATCCAGCACCCTATATCACTGCCCCATAATGATAGAGACATATTAGATATTTACACAAAACAAATGCATAATCCCTCTTTGTGGTAATACATTAAAATCATATAATACAAAACTGGTTTATGAATAATATCTCCAGTGCATCTAAAATAATTTGGATATACTGCTGTAGCTACCACTGTCCCCAAAAAAAAAAAAAAGAAAAAAAAAAAAGAAAAAAAAAATCAGCCGTCTCCTGCTTCAATGACTACAGACCGGTTGCCCTGACCCCAGTAATCATGAAGTGCTTTGAACGAATCCTTCTGAATCACATCAATGACACTATCCCTGCGAGGATGGACAGCCTCCAGTTCGCCTACAGGGAGAGCCGCTCTGTGGAGGATGCTGTCTCACTGGCAGTCCATACAACATGACTCCCCTGGAGCACCTGAAGGCTTATGTCAGAATGCTATTTGTTGATCTTCAGTTCTGCATTCAAACACTGCTCTCCAGGAGAAGCTGGTACTGAAGCTCTAAAACTTGAAATTGTCAGCAATTTTGTTACTGGATCAAGGACCAAGGAGGTCATAATGGACGATTGGAGGCCCAGAAAGACACAGCACGGTCCGGTTTGTGCTCATATAGAGGCGGTGGAGTGTGTGGACAGTATTAATTTCCTGGGCATCCACAGTTCATCTGACCTGTCCTAATCTTTTAACACCTCACACCTTGTGAAGAAGGCCCAACAATGGCTTTTCTTCCTCAGGAAGCAGAAACATCCTGGACTGTCCTCTCAGCTGCTCAAGAACTTCTACAGCGCTACAATCGAGAGTTAGAGAGTACAGAATTCTCTGTTTCAGTGCAACGGTGTGGTATATCAGCTGCAATGCTAAAGACAGAAAGGACTTGGCTTGGGTGGTGAGAACTGCACAGGCGATCGTGGGCTGCCGGCTACCAGATATAGATACAATATATGCTGCGCGGGTCCGGAAGAAGCCGAGTTGCATCATGGCGGATCCCAACCACCTGGGAAATGGACTTACTTGGGGAAAGTGGTACAGAAACATCAAGACCAGCACAACCAGACTCAAAAACAGCTTTTACCCTCAAGTAGTAAAAGCCATCAGCTCTCCGCCCCCTCCCTGCAATCTTTCACACACACACACACACACACATGTAACTGTCTTCTACTGACACATGCTCACTCACTCACTCACTCTTACACAGATATCAGTTCTTTGTAAAAGGACGTTGAATCCACAGGCTCTAGGACCGTATTGTACTGCTGCACTTTACCTCGTTTATATTCAAGTTTATCCACTTTGGACATTTACATTCTAGACCAGGGGTGTCAAACTCGTGCCAGAAAGGGCCATGTGGCTGCAGGTTTTTGTTTCAACCAACCAGCAGCACACCTGACTTTGCTCATTTAATCAACTCATCTGAGTGTTCGGGCAGCTGATTGGTCAATCTGTGTGCTCTGTACAGAGACTGACCAATCAACTGCCTGAACACTCAGCTCAGTTGATTAAATGAGCAAAGTCAGGTGTGCTGCTGCTTGGTTGAAACAAAAACCTGCAGCCACATGGGCCTTTCTGGCACGAGTTTGACACCCCTGTTCTAAGCTGTCCATCTTGCTTCTATTATTTATTTATTTATTATTTCTTTCCACAATGCCTCAATGTACATATTGTATATCTCCAGTGTTCAGTTCTAATTCACAGGTACAGATTTCTATTTTATATTTTACTTGAAATTTAGTGTACACAATTTCCTGTATCGATATCCTTCTCTTGAGCGTGTTATTTGCAGTTTAATGTCTCGTTTGTACCTTTTTAACTTGTTTGCGCCTTTTAATTCTGACAGCCTCATACAAAATTTTATGTGTGAACATGACAATAAAGACTTAAATCTTGAGTCTTGTGTTCATGCAAATGCATTAAAAGAAAAATAGAATCAGTAAAATAATCTAATTTTTTGAAATTATTCCCATGATTGCTCGTGCGTTTGTATAAATTTATATGTAACATCAACCTGGACTGATTCTATTGACCATTTTAAGCTCGTATCACATTTTGTTTAGTTGGGTACAAACCTGTTTAGGTAAGGTAAATAAGGTAAAGTCTGTTGGGGTTTTTTTTTACACCCGAGCCTCGCGGCTCATCAGGACGGTGCTTATCCCGTTTCCATAACGTGAAGCGACCAGGAGTTCAACTCCCCCTGGATGGGACGCTAGTCCATCGCAGGTTACCTTCCCAGTATCTTATTTTTTACGAGTACCCATTTATACTGCTGGGTGAACAGAGGCACTTAGCACAGTGAAGTTCTCGGTGGGATTCGAACTCACAACCTCCCGATCATGAGCACAGCACCCTAACCACTACGCCACCAGCGCCACAAACCTGTTTAACTGGTAGGAAATTATTGTGGAATAAAATAAACCCATAAATTGAAACAAATTAAACTACACTTTGGATTAGGTCAAAAGTACTGGGACCCTATAAATGTTAGACGAGTGAATTACCAGGATATTTAACGTGTTCGTTTTTTTGTTTGTTTGTTTAAACAACGTCGACAAATTCCTGATAAAAGCGGCTCAATGTCCAAGCCCAATATTTGTGAGCCCAAGTGACGCTCCGCATGATACTAAGTGAGAATATGGCTGCCTTTTGTTTTCACAGCAGCTATACAGACATGTTCTGAGCCATTTCTAGTGTGAAAATACACCATACTTTAAGAACATACTGTCATGTGAGATTGCTGAGGGCAAGCACTGTGAAAAAGTGAAAATCATCCAGATACAAGATGACTCACCACGCAAGTCTGCAGACATTTAATAAGGCTAGATTCTAGTTGGAGGTTGTTTAAAAAAAATTTAACTCCGCTAAAGCCAAATTAAATGTGTTTGATTTAATATGCTGCACAAAAGTCATAGGTAAGCTGATTTCCATGTGACAAAGCTAGTACGTACTTCCATTTTTTTCTCGCACTTCTGAATGTAATAAATGTTTGGCTTCAGAGAGAGATTTTATTTCATTTTATTATTAGTGATATACAGTGTTTAGCCATGTAATATACTGGTGATCTGTTCAGTGCATACCCCGGCTCTTGGTGGCCTGGGAAAACTGTGGCTGAATTCGTGCAAAAGATAAAATTGCATTTTTATGTATTATGAAATTTTCTCATCGAGTTGTATTCAATGATGGTGACTAAAATACAAGTATTATGTGATTGTTTACAAGAGTTAATATCATGCTTGTCTAGGCTCAGATTACACAGCCATTTTTGTCTGTGTATAGGATTTAGATAATACAAATTTGCTTCGGCATTATATGGCCAAAATGTATGTGGACCTCTGACTGTCATCCATGTGCAAGTGGCCTTAAAGTTGAAAGCGCATATGCCTGTAAGCTATAACATTACATGTTCCTTTCATTGGAACTAATGAGCTCGCACCCTTCCAAATGATGCACTCTTGTAAACAAATTGAGGTTAATATATGACACAAGTAGAAGAACCTGAATGTTTTGCACAATACACACTGACCCCATACCCTTCTAAACACCTGTGGGATGAACTGGAATGCTGACATCACTACTGATATCACTAAGACTATTTTGGCTGAATGAGCACAAATTCTTCAAGCCACAATTCAAAATCTCATAGAAAACCTTCCAAAAAGAATGGAGGCTTGTTATTTTAACTGAAGAGATCTACAACATCTGCAAGAAAATGTCAAAATAGCACGTGCCGGGTAGTGTACACTATAGTTTCGTAGATAGGTCAGGGGTTGCCAGATTTATCTTGAGTCAAAGTGTCTTCGTCTCCCTCCATAAAATAATTGATTTTAAATGTTTTGATTTTCAACATTAAATTCATGCAAACTATCAGAATGACTGAAATGGAGTGGGAATAAAACCATTAAATGTGACTTATTCTGTTTTCACTTTTGGGGAGAAGCTCAGATTTAAAAACTTTTGGCAAAAAATATACAAAGGCTGAAAAGTTGGTAGTTTTCAGACATTCTAATAATAGACAATGTGAGACGGTGAACCGTTTTCCCAGACCACTATATCTTAACATGCGCATTAAGGCACATAATCTCTCTCTCTCTCTATCTATCTATCTATCTATCTTTAACCATGTACTTTATCTCGGTGGTTAAATGCGACTATGAATGTTTGTCTCGTGTATAGTCGACTGTTCTTCTGTATGTAAAGGGGTAGAGCTAGCAGATGAAGGGTGTGGCTTTCTTGGTAAGCTTCTCTGGTGTGGTGAAGAGGTTGTGACCATAGTTTCCGTTGGGGTTGTTGGAGGAGAGGGAACAGGGGTGCGAGGGTATCTTCTTCCTGAGTAGGTATATGCATCAGGAGAGGAGAATGAGCTGGGATAACCAGGTGGACTGTATGGATCCAAAGGATGGATGTAGGTACAAGGATCCTCATCTTGTTCTTCACCAAAGTCCTACAGTAAGAAGTAATTGAATACAGTCAACCAAAATAAAAGGCATGGCACAGTTAGCCTCATTAAATAAATTAAAAAAACAAAAACAAAACTTGTGTGGTAAGAATTCCAAAAGATGTTTTACTTACTGTTTCCTTCAAAACGTATAAACCCCCGGGGCCTTTACGATTATGGTAGCTCCTTCCTGGCACAATATCAACTTCAACTACAAAGTATAGATGGCTACTATTAATGATTGATTTAATATCAGGAAGATTTAAAACCTGACCTGTAACTAACATTGATGTGAACAGTCAGGCTTAATAATAGTTATTCAATTACTATGCATTTTTTTTTTTAAATTGGCAGTTTAAAATACACTATTAACTTGAAATCAAAGTAGAAATGATTTTTCGTGTTATTTTATTTTTAGAATGGCTTTATCCTTTATTAGAGTCGTATAAAAGCTGGAACCCATCCCAGATGACACTGGGGTACTCTGTGAAATACTTGCGAGCTCATCACCGGATGACACCGACCATTTACACTCACGTTGACACCTTGGTGCAACTGAGAATGACCAGATAGCCTAATCTGCAGGCATTTGGACATGTAAACTCCACATAGAAACACATGACGGAAACAGGCCTTGAACCCTGAACATGTCTGCTGTGAAGCAGAAGTACTCACTACTACACCAATGTGCCGCCCTTTTCATCTTTTGAAAGTCAAGTAATATTCCTGTTTGGCATTGTGGAGTAGTGATTAGCAGACACACAGCAGAAAGAAGGTTCGGGATTCTAACTTCGTAGCTGACTGGGATCTTTCTGTGCATGTTCTCCTTGAGCCTGTGTGGGTTTCGTGTGGTTATCTCCTAGGTCAGCCAGCCACTCTAAATTTCCCATCAAAGAGAATCAATCCATTCATCATTCATTTTCTGAACTGCTTAATCCTAATTAGTGTCACGGGGAGGCTGGCGAACATGTCAGCCAATTCTGGGCGAGGGCAGGGTACACCCTTGACGGCCCCCAGGCCATCACAGGGCCAACCATTGAGGAGAATGTTAGTGTGAAATTTCTTGTGCCTGTATTAGTCCTGTCACAGACTGTCAACTTGTTCACGTCTTATTCTGCCTATCTGATCCTGCTTTCCCCATGATGCTTCCTGATAAATGGTACAGATAATGGATGGATGGATGGATTGAAATGCATGCAAGTCAGTTGACATGAAGAACCTATGTACAGTAGGGAAGCATGTAATCCTATAAACACTATGATTATTAATTCGTTGATTCATTCATTTTCTGAACCGCTTAATCCTAAGTAGGGTTGCGAGGAGGCTGACACCCATCTCAGAGGGCAGGGTACACCCTGGACAGCTTACAAGGCCATCGCAGGGCCAACACTCATACAACCATTCATACTCATACTCACACCAATGGGAGATTTTGAAAAGCCAATTATCCTACTGTGCATGGTTTTGGACTGTGGGAAGAAACCAGAGTTCCTAGAGGAAACCCACTGAAACATGGAAAGAACATGCAAACTCCACACAGAAACACCTGAGCTGGCAATCGAACCCAGGATCTTCTTCCTGTGAGGCGGACATGCTAACGACTACGCCACCGTGCCACCCCACTTTTATTATGAGGTGTTAGTTGTTTTAAAAATAATGTATTACCAAATAAATGCATGGTTTATAAAAGTAAATATTTTACACCATCATCACAGTGTGATCACTTGTGATATTGAGAATTAATTTGCCCATTAAGGCAGTGGTGGCCCTGCGCTAAGGGTGCTGGATCACTGATCATACGATTGGGGGTTCAAGTCCCACTCTCTATGGGTTGCCACTGTCCCTCCCAGTGCAGCTAACTGGGTTATCAAAGGCCGGCCATGTCTCTCACTGTTTATGGTGTGAGGCTGTAAAAGAACCATTCTTGACTTTCGACAAGAGTAGCTTCAAAGCCATCAGCGTGTTTCTGCCCTGCGATGGCCTGGCGAGCTGTCCAGGGTGTACTCTGCCCTCGCCAGCTGAGATGGGCACCAGCCTCCCCGCAACACTGATTAGGATTAAGCGGTTACAGAAAATGAACGATTTCCCCATTAACTTGCTCAAAAAATACAAAAATCCTGATGTGTTACCTTCATGATTGCCATTGTTTTGCTCTACATTTTGCCTGCCTTGCATGACAGGCTGTTGCCGTTTTCTACAAAATCAGATCAACAAATAAGGTGTTAATAATTAATAATGGTCTGAGTGGGAAATAAAACCAATAAAACCTTTCTGCTTTTCAGCAGGTTTAGGTTGACCATAAGTACAGCTATAAGGCCAACGCAAATAAGCATAATATGATAACTAACACTTAATTTTAGGGTTATGTATGGTTGCGTTATTTGTGTAATAAAGCTTAGACACAGAAATATTGATTTACTACATATATTAAACAACTATTACTTAATTAAAGTTGTACTGCCCCACAAACATACTATATATATATATGTGTGTGTGTGTGTGTGTGTGTGTGTGTATATATATATATATATATATATATATATATATATATATATATACATATACACATATATATGTATATGTGTATATATGTATATGTGTGTGTGTATATATATATATATATATATATATATATATATATATATATATATATATATAGCAGTGGAATGTGTAAATGTGTATATTCACATAATTCCAACTAGTAATGCAACAGATATCTTGTTATGCTATGGAAATAGTTAAATATTGACTTTTTGTTAATTGATTCTGTTAATTGACACTAAAATATTTTCATAAATGTATTGTTTCATGTACAAAGAGGATGAGATTACTTTTTGGAGGGCTTCCAGCAGGCACACACAGTCACCAGGGTTATGAGCAAGAAAATTCCACCAGTGGAAAGGATAATATAGAGAGAACTTCGTCCTGCAGAAAAAAATAAAACACCAGGAAGGTCAGTATTGTCATGGTGCCACTGTTCATCCATTTTTTTTTATCCAAACATCCATGAAGCAGTACTATTATGTCATCTTGAATACAAAATTAAAAAAATAAAGTGTAAATTCTTTAAAACGTGTTCCTGTCAAGTGCTGATGGGGTTAAGACCTCAAACTGAGATGGCTGCTTGGTTTTGTTTGGAGGTTTTGTTAGAACTGGAATGAATACTGGGCTTGGGGTTTTTTAAAGGGCAGTGCTTGCAGAGAAAATGTGGAACCCAACTGGGTTATTGCTGCGTCTTAACTGTGCAGTAGTGCATAAGTAGGAGGAGGAAGAAGAGGAGGAGGAGGAGGAGGAGGAGGAATACTAGTGGAAAGGGAGACAGTACTGTAGTTAGTAAGCCAAGCCCTGTTAGTATCCACAGCAACTAAGTGAAATAAGGTGAGGCGTGGGATTTCAGTAATGCACATTAAATAATGATAATGTAGCATAGCAATGTGAATCAAATATAGAATAATACAATGAGGGCAATGTTTTGATTTTACTTCAACCTAAACTTTTTTCAGCCCATCAGTGGCATACTGACAATTATGGTTGATTTTAACTAAACATTCATTCAAAACATTTACCGAACAGCCGTAACATTAACCCCACCTGACTGGTCTGTGGCTAAACAGCTCCACTCTGTAATGAACTGTGTGCCGTGATGCCTTCCTATCACAGCCAGCATTGACAGTTTAACCAGTTTGTCCTACAGTAGCCCTTCTGTTGCATCAGAGACGATTTTCTTGCCTTCATTCCCCTCAGTGAACTATGGGTAGCCAGGACACACTTAAAAGTTCACTGGTTGTCCTTTTTTTTTTTTTTTTTTTTAACTACCCCACTATGTGCTTACCACCGCATACCAGGAACACCACTCAACCACCATTTTAGAGATGAACAGGCCCAATCATTTAACCATAATAATACAACCCTTGTTAAAGTCACTCAAATTCCTACACCCTTATATTGTTTGCTTTCTTGCTTTGCATTGACTTAACTGTTCACCTCCTGCCTATCACACTGAACCCCTTGGTAGGTATCAATGTAAAAAGATAATAAGGTTAATTCACTTCACCTGCCTGTGGTCATAATGTTTATGATGTTATTTGGTATATTCCCCCCTTTTTTTTCTTTATTTTTGTCTCTGCTATTTCCCCACCCACATGCCAGTTCTCCATTTTTTCAAAACAGCTACAAACCAGGGAATGTGACAGTAAATAGAGTGGTACCTCATTTTACGAAAGTCTCACTAAACGAAAAATTCAGGTTACGAAATGCATTTTCCTAAAATTTTTGTCTCTGGATACGAAACAAATTCACGTTATGAAAGCGACATCTTAAAAATTCAAACGCAACATTCAAACATTCAAACAATGCATGAGTTGCTTTCCCATTGGTTGTCTCCCAACACCCCCCCCCTCCCCCTGGCCTCCCATTGGCTAGGGGGGAGCTAAATCTCCATAATACAGTACTGTACCCATAATGCTTTTCGTGTGCCTACGACCCATTGTTCGACACATGCGTGAAGGAGAATTATACTGTTGGTTCGAGAGTTTCGTGAGATTTTTTGAGTGTGCTTATTGAAGAGTTATTTTTCGTTATTAATCATGAGCCTCAAGAAAGTGATTCCCAGTGAGACTGAAAAGAAGTGGGCTCCATTTTCAATTAAAGTAAAACAAGAGATGATAAAAAATATGAAAGTGGGATGCGGTTGAGTGAAATTGCAAAGGAGTATGGCCGAAACTGCTCTACAATCGGGACGATATTGAAGCAGAAAGAGGCCTTAAAAGTGGAGATACAGTGACGGAGGCGATTATTTCGGAAAAAGCAACAGCCATATTTAAGGACCTCGTGAAGGAGGGTGGGGGTGAGGGTTCTTCAGACCAGCAACCTCCAGACTTTAAAGTGTTGCATGGGTGGTTCGAGAGATTTTAAAAAAGGTAAATAATTTTCTTTAACTTCTAACACATATTTCATACAACATTGGTGTACTTTTATAATTTTTAAAGGGTTTATGGGGTAGTATTGGGAGCCTTGGAACAATGCAGCCGTGAGGGGGGGGCACAAACCAGTGTCTCTCCCTCACGCCGGTCCCAAGCCCGGATAAATGCAGAGGGTTGCGTCAGGAAGGGCATCCGGCGTAAAACAAATGCCAAATAAACTATGCGAATCACAAGAAAGAATGACATACCGGATCGGTCGAGGCCCGGGTTAACAACGACCGCCATCAGTGCCGTCAACCAACAGGGTGCTGATGGAAATTGGACTACTGTTGGTCGAAGACGTCGAAGAAGGAGAGGCGGGAGGTGTGTCCGTTGCCAGAGAGAGAAGAGGAAAGGCATGAGTCTAGGACTAAAAGTAGGGACTTTGAATATTGGAACTATGACAGGAAAAGGTAGAGAGCTGGCTGACATGATGCAGAGGAGGAAGGTGGACATACTGTGTGTTCAGGAGACCAGGTGGAAAGGTCGCAAGGCTAGAAGCATAGGAGCAGGGTTTAAGCTGTTTTATCACGGTGTGGATGGGAAGAGAAATGGAGTAGGAGTCATCTTGAAGGAGGAGTTTGCCAGGAATGTTCTAGAAGTGAAAAGAGTGTCAGACAGAGTGATGAGTCTCAAGTTAGAAATTAAAGGTGTGATGGTCAATGTTGTTAGTGCTTATGCCCCACAGACAGGATGTGAGCGAGAAGAGAAGGAGAGATTCTGGAGGGAGTTAGATGAAGTGATGCAGAGTATCCCCAGAGGTGAAAGAGTGGTCATTGGGGCAGACTTCAATGGACATGTTGGTGCAGGAAACAGAGGGGACGAGGAAGTGATGGGTAGGTTTGGTATCCAGGACAGGAACGCAGAAGGACAGATGTTGGTAGATTTTGCAAAAAGGATGGAAATGGCTGTGGTGAATACTTTCTTCCAGAAGAGAGAGGAGCATAGGGTGACTTATAAAAGTGGAGGTAGGAGCACACAGGTAGACTACATCTTGTGCAGGCGATGTAATTTAAAGGAAGTCAGTGACTGCAAAGTAGTAGCGGGTGAGAGTGTTGCCAAACAGCATAGGATGGTGGTGTGCATGATGATGCTGATGGTGAGGAAGGTGAAGAAGGCAAAGGCAGAGCAGAAGACAAAGTGGTGGAAGTTGAAAAAGGAAGAGTGTCGGGTTGTCTTCAAGGAGGAGTTGAAACAGGCTTTGGGTGGTCAGGAAGTGCTTCTAGATGACTGGACAACTACAGCGAATGTGATCAGGGAGACAGGTAGGAGAATACTTGGTGTGTCATCTGGAAGGAAAGTAGATAAGGAAACTTGGTGGTGGAATGAGGAAGTGCAGGAGTGTGTACAAAGGAAGAGATTAGCTAAGAAGAAGTGGGACATTGACAAAACCGAAGAGAGTAAACAGGAGTACAGGGAGACACAGCGTAAGGCAAAGGTAGCAGTGTCAAAGGCCAAATAGAGCGCGTTTGATGACTTGTATGCTCGGTTGGAAAGTAAGGAGGGAGAAAATGATTTATACAGGTTGGCACAGCAGAGAAATAGAGATGGGAAGGACGTGCAGCAAGTTAGATTGATAAAGGACAGAGAGGGAAATGTATTGACTGATGACAGAAGTGTGCTGGGAAGATGGAAAGAGTACTTTGAAGAGCTGATGAATGAGGAAAATGAGAGAGAAAAAGAGTAGAAGAGGTGACTGTTGAGGACCAGGAAGTAGCAAATATTAGTAAGGGTGAAGTGAGGAGGGCATTGAAGAGGATGAAGAATGGAAAGGCAGTTGGTCCTGATGACATACCGGTGGAGGTATGGAAGTGTCTAGGAGAGGTAGCAGTAGATTTTCTGACAAGAACATTTAACAAGGTCTTAGAGAGTGAGAGGATGCCAGAGGAATGGAGGAGAAGTGTGCTGGTGCCCATTTTTAAGAACAAGGGAGACGTGCAGAGTTGTGGCAACTACAGAGGGATAAAGTTGATGAGCCATACGATGAAGTTATGGGAAAGAATAGTGGAAGCTAGACTAAGGGCAGAAGTCAGCATTTGTGAACAACAGTTTGGTTTCATGCCCAGAAAGAGCACCACAGATGCAGTGTTTGCCTTGAGGATGTTAATGGAGAAGTACAGAGAAGGTCAGACGGAGCTGCATTGTGCCTTTGTGGATCTGGAGAAAGCATATGACAGGGTGCCGAGAGAAGAACTGTGGTATTGCATGAGGAAGTCTGGAGTGGCAGAGAAGTATGTTAGAGTGGTGCAGGACATGTATGAGAGATGTAAGACAGTGGTGAGGTGTGCTGTCGGTGTGACAGAAGAGTTCAAGGTGGAGGTGGGACTGCATCAAGGGTCAGCTCTGAGCCCCTTCTTGTTCGCTATGGTGATGGACAGGCTAACAGACGAGGTTAGACAAGATTCCCCATGGACTATGATGTTTGCAGATGACATTGTAATCTGTAGTGAGAGCAGAGAACAAGTGCAGGAAAATCTAGAGAGGTGGAGGTATGCCCTGGAGAGGAGGGGAATGAAGATTAGCCTCAGTAAGACAGAATACATGTGCATGAATGCCAAGGACCAAAGAGGAACGGTGAGATTACAGGGAGCAGAGATAAGAAAGGTGGAGGATTTTAAGTACTGAGGCTCAACAATCCAGAGCAATGGAGAGTGTGGAAAAGAGGTGAAGAAGCGTGTGCAGGCAGGTTGGAATGGTTGGAGAAAAGTGTCCGGTGTGATGTGTGATAGGAGGGTATCGGCAAAAATGAAAGGAAAAGTGTACAAGACGGTGTTGAGGCCAACGATGCTGTATGGGTTAGAAACAGTGGCCCTGGGGAAAAGACAGGAGGCAGAGTTGGAGGTAGCAGAGATGAAAATGTTGAGGTTCTCTTTGGGAGTAACGAGGATGGATAGGATTAGGAATGAGCACGTCAGAGGGACAGCACATGTAAGACGTTTTGGAGACAAAGTCAGAGAGGCTAGATTGAGATGGTTTGGACATGTACAGAGGAGGGATAGTGAGTATATTGGTAATAGGATGCTGAGGCTGGAACTACCAGGCAAAAGGCCTAGAGGAAGACCAAAGAGACGATTCATGGATGTGGTAAAGGAGGACATGAAGGTCGTTGGTGTAAGAGAAGAAGATGCAAAGGATAGGGTGAGATGGAGGCAGATGATTCGCTGTGGCGACCCCTGAAGGGAAAAGCCGAAAGGAAAAGAAGAAGAAGAAGAAGAAGATTGGGAGCCTTGGAACGAATCACACGTTTTACATGTAAAATGCGGTTCAACTTACGAAAGATGCAGGTTACGAAAAAGGCACTGGAACGGATTAATTTCGTAAAGTGAGGTACCACTGTACATGCTTCTTTAAAAATACAAGGAAAAGAAAAATACCTAACTGCACAGTAAAGTATGAGTGCTTGAATAATTTTAAATGTTATTCACAACTACAGCAATGTATTGCGTAGGGTTGATAAGACATCTTACTCAATTGAACTCTATTTGTTTTTAATAGAGTTTACTTGTTTTGCTAACGCCAATAATGTTTGGAGTATATGTTTTCTGAAGTTTGTTCAGAGAAATAACTATACCTGGAATATTTTTTATTGGAAATACACACAGATTAGATAAATATTACACAGGAAAAATGATTCAGTTATTATTTTTGTAACAGTAACGATAGGAACTACAGAGTGTGAATCAACCCCAATGTACCTACTGTAGACTGTGAGTCTGACAGGTATACTTTTTAAGCTGCTTATAGGGTTCTCTACAGTACAGGTGTAGACATCATCATCTGACATGAGCACTCTGGAGATAGTCAGAACCTTCTGGTCATGTGACAGAAGCAGACGTGAGTCATTGGTCAGAGGTTTCCCACCCTTTAGCCAGCCATAAATAGGTTTTGTGCCCCTTTCATGAGTGCAGTTCAGCATAAAGTACTCAGTAAGTTCCAGTACAGAGGACGCCACCACGTGCACAGATGGCCTGGACACAGGAACTAAGAAGGAAAAAAGAAATATAAATATATACACACACATTATATATAAATATATTTCATGCCTTTTAGTGACTGTGTGCGTAGTTTCTTTTAATCTGGCTGATCTTATAATCAGTAAGAATTGTAATTTTTATTAATTTGAGTTGTAATACAGTGAACAGCTGGATAAACACTACATAGCACACCAAATTAGTAGTATTATTATTATTTCCAACATTTTCCTATTATAAGAAGTTAATTAAATTTGTTTTTTTCATGATAATAAGTTACTTGTATTGTTTGTAAAAGCAATTCATAAAGCTATTTATTGAACAGAAATTTGGAACAGGAACAACAAAGGCAATGAAGATGCAGGCAGCAATAATACCCCAAGGACTCAGTTGTAGGAAAAAAAAACACACAACAGATGAAACTGATTCATTATCACAGCAAAACTGAAGAAATAAGATGTATCAATGCTCACCAAAATTGGGCAGTTTAACACTGGCGCAGTTTAAATTCAGTTAAAATCTTTAAATTCAAACCCAAATTCCAGACCGAGGCTTTAATGTACTGAGTGACAAGAGCAGCAGTTTTGACTTACCAACTCAAGAATTCAATCACTTTTTGGCTAAATTCTTTTAAAAAGTATGAAAACAAAATGGTGATGAGTATGAATCATGAACACCAACCAGCTTCTTATGCAACATTCAGAGATATCTATCCTACACTTCATCCATGTTTAATATTGAAAATTCACCTTTCCTCGTAAAGTCCTTTAGGCTAAAAATGTATATTACTTTTCTTTCTTTTTCAGAAAGTTGAATCTGGTTGCAATAGTCTAGTAAGTGGAGGTATTTTTTTTTTTTTCTTTCAAAATTGTGTTCTCCCTTTTGGTCTATGATAACTTTTGTAACTCTGGTTGTAATACTTTTTGTCATTTGCAATATCAAAAACGTCACTTTTTCCTTCTTCAAACTCTTTCAAGATTGCAGAATTCACTCTCTGAATGTTACTCATTACTCATGGTATAAAGTTACCAGCAGTGAATTTAATCTGAATTTTACTTTTTTGAATAAAGCAAAACGTAAAAAAAAAAAAAATCTTTATGTGACGTGTGACGTTCACATGGCTGAGTACTGGCAGATGAGAAAAAAAATATATTGCCCATTCCATTCTGGACCATTAACAGCCAATTCGACTGTGAAACTATAGTTGCTATAATTTACAAATTCATCATCAATATTCCCTTTTGTTATTTTTCCTAACCCTTTGCAGATTCAACATTTTGTGACATATTTGTGATTATTGATATGAAGTATGCACCCTTGTATTTGTGACAGAGCTCTAATTGTTAAGCTACATGCTGAAAGGAAACCCTCCTTCCCCTGCCTACCATCTACAGTGAGGTTCATGTGTTTCTCCCCAGTAAAGGTGTCATCAGTGATGGAGATCTCAACTTCGTAGGCTCCCTCATCTGACAGCTGCAGGTAATTGAGCAGCAGTGAGCCGTTTTCGAAGAGCATGATGCGACCACGGTACTCACTCCGCAAGTTTCCAATGATGTCAGTGCCAATAGACTGCACCACAGTCACAGGTTTGTCCCTCTTTAGCTGCCACTTAATGACAGGTCGGTCAGAGCTGGTGCTGGTGTAGCTGACGGAGAGCAGGGCTGAACTGCCTAGGGTGCCTCTTATGATAGAGGATGGGCAGGTAATATTCACCCCACTGACAGCTTAATACAAACACAAAGCATGACAAAAGACATATAAGTGACAATAATGAATTTGCAATTTACATACACGCTCAGATTAATGTCCTGTTTTCTACAGATAAGATAAGATAAGATACAGCTTTATTAATCTCACAATGGAGAAATTCACTGTTACAGGCTCTTGAGGTACTATCAGTAGGGGGTGCAAAAATAGATACAAGTACAAACATACACACATACATATATATTATATAAGTAAATAAATAAATAGATACATAAATAGTATAAATTAATAAACAATAAAAGAAAAGAAGGGAACGACTTTATAGACTGGCCTATATTAAAGTGTAATGTATCTGAGGGTAGAGTAGATGGGTTGATATGGTTCACAGTCAGTGGGGTAGATGTGGTTGATTAAAGTGCACGGGGTTTTTATTGCACATCACCGGTATTTTCACAGACAGTTACAAAGTGGCGTTGTACAGTCTGACAGCGGTGGGAATGAACGACCTGCGGTAGCGCTCCTTCCTGCACTGAGGATGTCTCAGTCGTCCACTGAAGGAGCTGCTCAGCTCCTCTACAGTCTGGTGCAGTGGGTGAGAGCTGTTGAACAGGATGGATGTGAGCTTTGCTACCATCCTCCTCTCACTCACCTCCTCCACAGAGTCCAGTGGGCAGCCGAGGACAGAGCTGGCCCTCCTGACCAGCTTGTTCAGTCTCTTCCTGTCCCGCTCTGTGCTGCCCGGGGCCCAGCAGATGGCAGCGTAGAGGATTGCAGAGGCTACCACAGAGTCATAAAAAGTCCTGAGCAGAGGTCTGCATACGCCGAAGGACCTGAGTCTCCTCAGAAGGTGGAGGCGACTCTGGCCCTTCTTGTACAGGGCGTTGGTGTTGTGGGACCAGTCCAGTTTATTGTTAGGGTGAACACCCAGGTACTTGAAACTGTCCACTGTCTCAATGTCCTGTCCCTGGATGTTCACTAGTAAGTGTGTGTGTGTGTGTGTGTGTGTGTGTGTGTGTGTGTGTGTGTGTGTGTACACGAGTGCTTCTCCTGAAGTCGACCACCATCTCCTTCATCTTCCTAGTGTTCAAGCACAGGTGGTTGCGCTCACACCAGTCCACGAAGTCAACGATGACCGACCGGTACTCCAGCTCGTTCCCCTCTGACACACGGATGAAGTTCTGCACGCCAATTTCACCAGTACAGGGGACATAAAATGCCTATACACCCAATCAAAATGGCAAGTTTTTGTTCTGAACTTTTTCCAACATTATATATCCTGTACAATTTAAGTGATAATAATAATAATACAAAAAAAAAATACAACAACCTGGTTGCATAACTATGTACACCACCTTTAATTTATTATTGTGTTGAAGCACCTTTAGATTTTATGACAGCATTCAATATTTTTAGGTCTGCTAGTTTTGAGTCTATCAGCATGGCACGTCTTGACTTGACAATCGGTTCATCTCTTCCTTCAAAAAGTTCCCCACATAGGTCAGGTGGTGAAGGTATTTCCTGTTCATCTATTCCTCTTCGGGTTACCCCAAAAAATGCTTCAGCTTTAACTGGCCATTGCAAAACTTAAATCTTCTTTTGTTGAAGAGATTCCTTTGTTTATTTGGTATGCTTTGGGTCATCGGTGTGGAAAAAAGGGAAATCCCTCTTCATCTTCAATTTTTAACCAGAAGCCTAAAGGTTGTGTGCAAAAGAGGCTAGCATTTGGAACTGTTCATAGTTCTGTTTACCTTAAGTGAAGCCCAATTCCAGCTGAAGAAAGACAAAGTCTTAAAGACAGATGCTGCCATCACCATGCTTTACCATTTTTTTGTTGTTGTTGTTGTTGTGATCATGCAGTGTTTCTTTTATGTTTGTCTCATCGGACCATAACACATTTTCCCATATGCCTTTGTAAGTAAGAATGGAATTACAAAAGGAAAATCAGCAGAATTCTGGAAAAAAAAATGTTTACAAAGGTTTCGTCGACAGCAGGCTGCTCCATATTTGATAAGACTTGCTTGTGCCATTTTATGATTGAGGCCATGTGATCATAGTTTTGACCGAATAGTGGCTGCA
This sequence comes from Plotosus lineatus, assembly GCA_024760905.1. Lineage (NCBI taxonomy): Eukaryota > Metazoa > Chordata > Actinopteri > Siluriformes > Plotosidae > Plotosus > Plotosus lineatus. Next base: position 29,363,421 of record CM045747.1, on the reverse strand, counting down.
CTTTGATGTGGAGCTGATGAAAGCTAAATACAGTGCATCATGGAATTCTATTCTCTTTAGACAAGCAGTCAGCATTCAATTCTTATACTGTAAATACATTTCGCTGTTGATTTCTGTCATACAATACAATAAACATTATAGTTTTCATCGTGGCACTTTGCCATCATGTGACAACTGGAAAGCAATACTCCCTGTGTGTTGCATTTTGCGTTCCCCCCCCACAAATAAAATGTCTTCATTTCAATCTGTCATGAAATCTTCTTCATACACATTGAAACTCCACTCACTATTGTTTTTGACCAAAATAAACTGAAACGAGATAAACAGCCAGTCAGCTTTGTCGGCTTTGAACAAGCCCATTTATTTTGCAAAGCTCAAGTCTATCTGTCAAGACACCTTAACGTCAAAGCTATGGTGAAAACTCTGTAGAAGATCTGCACACTGCTGTCATCACTTCAGCCCAAACCGGAGTATCGGAGTACAAACCACACAGAAATGCTATTGCCAAGTCTGGGACTTGAATCCAAGACCTCTTGCTGTGAGACGAATTAGTTAACCATGCTGCCTAACTGCATATATCCGACCTTTATTTCTGATATTGCCTGTACTGTTGATTTTTTTTTTTTTTTTTTAATCATCTTTGTGGCTGTTTATTGTTGTATTTTTCTTTTTTTCTACTTGTTTACAAGTTAATTCTAGTAAATGAACAGTATACTCTTATGTAACGAATAGTCGTAAAAAAGCATTTTGATGTGTATGGTTGTATGTTTGATACAATTAAATTAATTAATACAATTAAAATTGAATACTTGTAATATCAGGGCCTCCATCTGTTCATTTATGGCTACACTTTGTAAAAAAAAAAAAAAAAAAAAAAAAATGTCCATGTCATCTCAGCAAAATTTTGACAAAATGGATTGAATGAACTCAAATCCAGATTTCATATCTGCCATGTTGACTAAATACTCTCATAGCTTACAAAGCTGCTGAACCATTGTTATTTAGTAGCAAAGCCATCCGAATGTTCCAGCAGGTTCAAAGGCTGTTCCTCTCCTCTGCCACTGCAGGATTATGTAGTGCGAGTCAGCATGGCATGTCTTCATCGCCTTGGTAACAGGCCTATGCGTTCATGGCTTGCCAAGACAAGCAAACAAAGGCCAGGATTGTAGGCCTGTACTTGTCCAGTGTTGGCCAGCTGGGTGAGAGCCACACTCTTGCGTGATTGGTGGCTAGTAGACAGTGGCAGCTCAGTGATTTTGCTAATGGACACACAGCACAATGACACAAAAGTAGTGCTTGGAGCCAGGCTTCGACTGCTGCATGTTCTCCTGCATGAAACAGCCTCCTTTCCCCTCATGCCTTTCAATATCTAATCCATAATAAACAGCATCAACTACAGAATCTCAGCGTGCTGAACTAAACTAACCACTTCTATACGAATTATGCAAATAAAACAGTGTTTCCAGTTAATAATAAAAAAAGCATCTGCGAGAGATTTAATAATACATAATACAGAAATAATTACAGAGAAAATAATACAGATAATTATGTAATATTGTTGAATATTGCTGAAGCACAAAATTCACAACCTTCTGTTGTGAAATGAGAATTTTTTTCAGCGCTCAAAAATACAAACCCAGTTCATGACAGTAAAGTTTCCATCATTAATATATTAAATTGTGTACACAGTGTGTTCACAGAACACATCATTAATTAATATTCAGTCTACATCACACACCAATTTTATTTCAAGCAACTTTCAGCTAATTTTTGTCTTTTCTCTGCCGATGTTTTGACCATGGTTCATGTGTCACAGCAGGTATTTCTGTACTCACCTGCCAGGGAAAAGGTGAGGATGCAAAGTTTCTGGAAAAGTGAAAAAACTCCTGCCTCTTTGGAGGAAGCCTGCCTCTCCGCCTTCATCTTGGAAATAGCGCTGGGTTTCTCTCCCCCGCACTCAGCATAGTTTGGCCACTCCAGGCACGACTCTGAGAACACACAACGCTTCCTGCCAGACTGGATGTTGCCTGTTCTGAACCCCACTCCCAGGACCCCTCACTGAGCATCTCTCTCTCTCTCTCTCTCTCTCTCTCTCTCTCTCTCTCTCTGTGTGTGTGTGTGTGTGTGGTTGAGTTTCTTCCCAGTGCACATCTATTTTCAGGGGCGCCTCTGTGTGTGTCTTTATCCAGTGGTGTATACTGTGTATGCTTGTGTTTGCTTTTTCTCCATCAGTCACTATTTGGTGACAGGCTGGACTATCATCACTCTATTTTCTCCCCTGAAACAGACTCTGTTGTTATTATTATTATTATTTTTGTTACAGTAGATAAGTTGATATATTTTCCACGCTAGTTCCAAATTCAGTTCGTAGTACTGATGTCGCTGACATTTAGTTCTTGTCTTAGATAAATCCTGAGATAAATAACATGAAAGTGATTTACAGTCTTACTTGGATTATGGGGTCTTCAGTGAGATTTTGCAGGCAGGAACTTAGCCCCTCTTGAAGAACATAAAGGCTAAATAAAAGAAAGCTTTTGGGTTCACATGTGAGTTCGTCAGAGCAAGAGCACAGGATGAATAGACCTGCTGTTACTGAAAAACACTCGCCCTCCCTGTCCTCAGCAGTCTACTGAAACACTGCTCAAACCACTTACAACAAACACAGAGAACAAGGTTTTTTTTTTTTTTTTTTTTTTTAATTTCTAATGAGCATTACTAGCATATCTAGCTCTTTGCAGGTTGAATGGAAAGGCATACAATATAAAGTATTCTGTAAGACTAGGATATTTTTCATAATTTCTATTAGTATGTTGTAGATACATGTAATATCAAGGCCCTGGATAAAACCTACAGTACTGTATTATACTCCACTTTTAATGTTTAAATGAATGTGACAGCATGGCACATTTCCCCCCAACATGACACGTGATTAACATTTCCAGTGTTATCAACTGAATAATGATGTCATTATGCTGCAATCATTGTCTCTGACATAAAGTCTAAGAAATATTATCTGGTTAGTGAGTTGGATAGAATTTTAATAGCACCTCTGGAAATATGCATGTCATGTAACGCAGTTCAGGCTCCTTTTTGGATTGGAGGATGTGTGTTTTAGAAAGAATGAGAGTTATACAGATAAAGAGTAAAGCCAGAAATCCTTATTCTTTTGTATAACTCCTCTGTTTGAGCTAATCAAAGCTTTTATGGGGATCTAAGAATCCCCATTTAATACCTCGATACACAGAGGCTTTGGCTTTTGAAGCCTGCTCACAGTAAAAGCCCCGCCGGATGCATCCTCTGAAGATCTTAGTCATGTACAATCATAGGAATGTGTAGGAAAGAAGCTCAGAGGAGTGTGACAGGAATGCAAGGTCCTTCTGGAACATGTGAAAGTACCATCATGTAACCGTATAGTTGATAATATTTTCTGTTCCAAATGTTTTTTATTAAAAAAACAAAAAAAAAAAACTTGTCACTGTATCCATATTATAAGCTTTAATCATAGTGATAATGGATGGATTATGATATTAGTTTAAAAATTCTGAAAGGCGATCAATTCCTTTGATTGATCATGTTGAGGAAATCGCAGCCAACTTTTTGCAAAGGTGGGGCATGTCCTACACATATCACCAGTCCATTATAGGTCCAGCGCGCGTGCACACACACACACACACACACACACAAAACCATTCATATCCACACATTAAAGCAAACAATTTGCCTAATGTGCATGTTTTAGTGTGAGGAAACCAGAGTACCCAGAAGAAACCCGTATATTCATGTTTCTGAAGTATAATATACAGAATTATTCAGATTAAGCGGTGTTATCTGCCAAGGCTGAAGGCTAACATAAATAATGTGATGCTATAATGATTACATGCTCGAGTGAAGGCTAAAGGTAGACCAACAAAATCGACCGCCCTCCATAATTATTGGCACATCTGATTAAGATGTGCTTTTTGAAACATTTCTGGTGTAGATTTGGCCATATGTTTAGGATCATTATCTTGCTGAAGGACCCAGTGATGACCCATCTTCAGCTTTTGGGCAGAAACCACCAGGTTTTGATTCAAAATGTCCTGATATTTCAAAGCATTCCAGATGCCATGGTTCTCTCAAGGTTCCCAGGTCCTGTGGAAGAGAAACAGGCCCACAGCATCATCAATTCAACACCCCCCAACACACACACATGAGGTGTGCCTTTTTGCTTACTCATCTTTTGTGTTCTGCCAGATCCACTTAAAGTGTTTGTTGCCAAAAAGCTCTATCTTGGTCTCATCTGACCAAAGCACATGGTCCCAGTGGAAGTCCTAGTATCACTTAGCGAACTCCAGTTTGCCTTTATGATTGATTTTATTATACCCCAGAGAAACAGGAAGTGATGAAATATTTACTAAATGTTCCTCGATACTCTGATCAACTTTCTAAACTTCTGTAGACATGACAGGAATACTTCAATTAAATTTATTTTGTATGAATTGTGAGGGGTGCTAGTAATTGTGGAACAGGTGATTTTATGAAAAATAATTATTTATTGATCAGGGATCCCCCCCAATTCACTTGAGTTGAAGGTTACATTTTTTTTTTTTTTTTTTTACAATTTTCAGTGTGAGAGTAGCTTCTGCAATACAAATGTAATTTATTTCAAGTGTTTTAACACATCTTAACCAGGGGTGCCAATAAATATGGATATATATATATATATATATGTGTGTGTGTGTGTGTGTGTGTGTGTGTGTGTGTGTGTGTTATAAATTTTTCTGTAGAATTGGTTGCAATGTGCGGACAAAAACTGTGGATTTTTTTATTAATGTTTCATACTATCACCGAAATATTAAGAGTGGTCATTGGTGCAGACTTCAATGGACATGTTGGTGCAGGCAACAGAGGGGACGAGGAAGTGATGGGCAGGTTTGGTATCCAGGACAGGAACGCAGAAGGACAGATGTTGATAGATTTTGCAAAAAGGATGGAAATGGCTGTGGTGAATACTTTCTTCGAGAAGAAACAGGAGCATAGGGTGACTTATAAAAGCGGAGGTAGGAGCACACAGGTAGACTACATCTTGTGTAGGCGATGTAATTTGAAGGAAGTCAGTGACTGCAAAGTCATAGTGGGTGAGAGTGTTGCCAAACAGCATAGGATGGTGGTGTGCAGGATGACTCTGATGGTGAGAAAGGTGAAAAAGGCAAAGGCAGAGCAGAAGACAAAGTGGTGGAAGCTGAAAAAGGAAGAGTGTCGTGTTGTCTTCAAGGAGGAGTTGAAACAGGCTTTGGGTGGCCAGGAAGTGCTTCCAAATGACTGGACAACCACAGCAAATGTGATCAGGGACACAGGTAGGAGAGTACTTGGTGTGTCCTCTGGAAGGACAGTAGATAAGGAGACTTGGTGGTGGAATGAGGAAGTGCAGGAGTGTGTACAAAGGAAGAGGTTAGCCAAGAAGAAGTGGGACATTGAGAGGACCGAAGAGAGTAAACAGGAGTACAGGGAGACACAGCGTAAGGCAGAAGTAGCAGTGGCTAAGGCCAAACAGAGGGCATATGATGACTTGTATGATAGGTTGGATAGTAAAGAGGGAGAAAATGATCTATACAGGTTGGCACAGCAGAGAAATAGAGATGGGAAGGACGTGCAGCAAGTTAGATTGATAAAGGACAGAGAGGGAACTCTATTGACTAATGACAGAAGTGTGCTGGGAAGATGGAAAGAGTACTTTGAAGAGCTGATGAATGAGGAAAATGAGAGAGAAAAAAGAGTAGAAGAGGTAACCATTGAGGAGCAGGATGTAGCAAAGATCAGTAAGGGTGAAGTGAGAAGGGCATTGAAGAGGATGAAGAATGGAAAGGCAGTTGGTCCTGATGATATACCTGTGGAGGTATGGAAGTGTCTAGGAGAGGTAGCAGTAGATTTTCTGACAAGAACATTCAACACGGTACTAGAGAGTGAGCAGATGCCGGAGGAGTGGAGGAGAAGTGTGCTGGTACCCATTTTTAAGAACAAGGGAGACGTGCAGAGTTGCAGCAACTACAGAGGGATAAAGTTGATGAGCCATACGATGAAGTTATGGGAAAGAATAGTGGAAGCTAGACTAAGGGCAGAGGTCAGCATTTGTGAACAACAGTTTGGTTTCATGCCAAGAAAGAGCACCACAGATGCAATGTTTGCCTTGAGGATGTTAATAGAGAAGTACAGAGAAGGTCAGAGGGAGCTACATTGTGCCTTTGTGGATCTGGAAAAAGCATATGACAGGGTGCCAAGAGAAGAACTGTGGTATTGCATGAGGAAGTCTGGAGTGGCAGAGAAGTATGTTAGAGTGGTGCAGGACATGTATGAGAGATGTAAGACAGTGGTGAGGTGTGCTGTCGGTGTGACCGATGAATTCAAGGTGGAGGTGGGACTGCATCAAGGGTCAGCTCTGAGCCCCTTCTTGTTTGCTATGGTGATGGACAGGCTGACAGACGAGGTGAGACAAGAATCTCCATGGACTATGATGTTTGCAGATGACATCGTGATCTGTAGTGAGAGCAGAGAACAAGTGCAGGAAAATCTAGAGAGGTGGAGATATGCCCTGGAAAGGAGAGGAATGAAGGTTAGCCTCAGAAAATCAGAATACATGTGTGTGAATGAGAAGGACTCAGGAGGAACGGTGATGTTACAGGGAGCAGAGATAACGAAGGTGGAGGATTTTAAGTACTTAGGCTCAACAATCCAGAGCAATGGAGAGTGTGGAAAAGAGGTGAAGAAGCGTGTGCAGGCAGGCTGGAATGGTTGGAGAAAAGTATCCGGTGTGATGTGCGATAGGAGAGTGTCAGCAAGAATGAAGGGAAAAGTGTACAAGATGGTGGTGAGGCCAGCGATGTTGTATGGCTTAGAAACAGTGGCGCTGAGGAAAAGGCAGGAGGCAGAGCTGGAGGTAGCGGAGATGAAAATGTTGAGGTTCTCCCTGGGAGTAACGAGGATGGATAGGATCAGAAATGAGTACATCAGAGGGACAGCCCACGTAAGATGTTTTGGAGACAAAGTCAGAGAGGCTAGATTGAGATGGTTTGGACATGTACAGAGGAGGGATAGTGAGTATATTGGCAGTAGGATGCTGAGGTTGGAACTACCAGGCAGAAGGCCTCGAGGAAGACCGAAGAAGAGATTTATGGATGTGGTGAAGGAAGACATGAAGGTCGTTGGAGTCAGAAAAGAAGATGCGGAGGACAGGGTGAGGTGGAGGTGGATGATTTGCTGTGGCGACCCCTGAAGGGAGCAGCCGAAAGTAAAAGAAGAAGAAGAAGACTATCACCGAAATATTAACTTCAAGTGCAAATAGTAAGGCTTGGAATATAGATCTTGCATTAAAGTTTATATACAAAGGAGAAAATTCTGTTTTTCTTAGTTTGTAGACAGAGAATTGCACGTTAATTTACGGTGTTGTGTGTAACCAATGATGACCACACCAATTCCGTATGGAACCAATCCATTTTCTCTGTGAGGGATGAGGTTCCATAGTATGACATTTTCTATATAATTGAGTTCCTTCTGAAGTGTATTTATTTCACACGCAGTCCAGCTGTAATTGATTTATTCACCAAAAACAAATGGGATGTATTTTGTGCCATATATGAATGAATTTAAGATTTATTTGATGTTCCATATGTATTTACTCTTCTTTGTTGCTGTCTTGCCCACTAATAAAGTGCAGTTATGTGCAGGAAGTACTAGTCCGTCTCAAAAAATCAGCATATTGTGATAAAGTTCATTATTTTCTGTAATGTACTGATAAACATTAGACTTTCGTATATTTTAGATTCATTACACACAACTGAAGTAGTTCAAGCCTTTTATTGTTTTAATATTGATAATTTTGGCAAAAAAGTAAAGAAAAACCTAAAATCCCGATCTCAAAAAATTAGCATATTTCATCCGACAAAAAAAAAAAAAGTGTTTTTAATACAAAAAACGTCAACCTTCAAATAATTATGTTCAGTTCTGCACTCAATACTTGGTCGGGAATCCTTTTGCAGAAATGACTGCTTCAATGCGGCGTGGCATGGAGACAATCAGCCTGTAGCACTGCTGAGGTGTTATTGAGGCCCAGGATGCTTCGATAGCGGCCTTAAGCTCATCCACAGTGTTGGGTCTGGTGTCTCTCAACTTTCTCTTCACAATATCCCACAGATTCTCTATGGGGTTCAGGTCAGGAGAGTTGGCAGGCCAATTGAGCACAGTAATACCATTGTCAGTAAACCATTTAGCAGTGGTTTTGGCACTGTGAGCAGGTGCCAGGTTGTGCTGAAAAATGAAAACCTTCATCTCCATAAAGCTTTTCAGCAGATGGAAGCATGACATGCTGCAAAATCTCCTGATAGCTAGCTGCATTGACCCTGCCATTGAGAAAACACAGTGGACCAACACCAGCAGCTGACATGGCACCCCAGACCATCACTGACTGTGGGTACTTGACACTGGACTTCAGGCATTTTGGCATTTCCTTCTCCCCAGTCTTCCTCCAGACTCTGGCACCTTGATTTCTGAATAGCATGCAAAATGTGCTTTCATCCGAAAAAAGTACTTTGGACCACTGAGCAACAGTCCAGTGCTGCTTCTCTGTAGCCCAGGTCAGGCGCTTCTGCCGCTGTTTCTGCTTCAAAAGTGGCTTGACCTGGGGAATGCGGCACCTGTAGCCCATTTCCTGCACACGCCTGTGCACGGTGGCTCTGAATGTTTCTACTCCAGACTCAGTCCACTGCTTCCACAGGTCCCCCAAGGTCTGGAATCGGCCCTTCTTTCACTTTTTCCTTCCCAAAGACGTCCCATTGAGGTGGCTTGATACAGCACTCTGGGAACAGCCTATTCGCTCAGAGATTTCTTTCTGTCTTACCCTCTTGCTTGAGGGTGTCAATGATGGCCTTCTGGACAGCAGTCAGGTCGGCAGTCTTACCCATGATTGCGGTTTTGAGTAATGAACCAGGCTGGGAGTTTTTAAAAGCCTCAGGAATCTTTTGCAGGTGTTTAGAGTTAATTGGTTGATTCAGATGATTAGGTTAATAGCTCGTTTAGACTACCGGAACATGATATGCTAATTTTTTGAGATAGGAATTTTGGGTTTTCATGAGCTGTATGCCAAAATCATCAGTATTAAAACAATAACAGACCTGAAATATTTCAGTTGGTGTGCAATGAATCTAAAATATATGAAAGTTTAATTTTTATCAGTACATTACAGAAAATAATGAACTTCATCACAATATGCTAATTTTTTGAGAAGGACTTGTACAGTGGTACCTCACCTTACGAAATTAATCCATTCCAGAGCCTTTTTCTTAACCTGGATTTTTCATAAATTGAACCGCATTTTACATGTAAAACATGTAATTCGTTCCAAGGCCCCCAATACTACTCCCTAAACCTAAACCGTTTCAAAATTATAAAAGCATACCTTTTAAGACCTCATTCTGCTTCAATATCGTACTGATGGTAGACAGGTTTGGCTATATTCCTTTGTGATATCACGAGCCCACTTGCTCTTTTCACTTGCACCGGAAATCACACGAGTGTGTGTATCTGTGTGTGTGTGTGTGTGTGTGTGTGTGTGTGTGTGTGTGTGTGTGTGCGCGCATATGTGTTGACCATGTCTTCTTAGCAGAGTTATCATTTTACAAATGTTTATGGAAGGTTAAAAGCCTGAGTCAAAAAACAGTAATTCTGTCCTTTACACGAAAAGCATTATGGGAGATGGTGCTCCATAATAGGCAATGGGAGGGAGCTGTGTCATCCCTCCTCGCCAATGGGAGCCCAGCGGGGCGGGATGTTGGGAAATAGCCAATGGGAGGGATTTGCGTCATCCCTCCTCGCCAATGGGAGGCCAGCGGGGCGGGATGTCGGAAGAAAGTCAATGGGAAAGCAGCTCATGCACTGTTTGAATGTTTGAATGGTGTGTTTTGGATCATTTTGTAAGAAGAACTTGTTTCATATACAGAGACAAAAAATTTTGGAAAATGTTTTTTCGTAACCTGGATTTTTCGTTTGCTGGGACTATTGTAAGGTGAGGTATCACTGTAGTTCTCTTACTGTCGTTGTAGCATTTGTTCATGAATTAAGTTGAAATGAACTGGACTACATTCAAATTTAGGGATTGCAAATATCACATTGTATGGTAACAGTTTCCGATTGACAGGTTTACGCACGAAAACACAATTGAGACATATAATAGATGCAAATGTACTTGCTTTAAATGTAATAATGCGACATTTATTGTCACCTTTTTAATGGACCAGACTAAGTTCTTTTTTTGTATGTTTTATATATATATTTTTTGCGGGCAAACTTAATAATCAAATGTAAAATATCGCTGCTTAGGCTGATGCCCCCATGACCCAACTCTGGACCAAGTGGAAGAAGAAGAAGAAGAAGAAGATGATGATGATGATGATGATGATGATGATGATGATGATGATGATCGTGATATTAGAATACAGTATTTTACATTAAGGAACCAAATTGCATTTGGATTTTTTTTATGTTCAGCATTCTAGTAAGTGCATGAAAAGCCAGCTCTCTATGAACTCGTGTCTCATTTTTATCTCATTCAATGACTCAAAGAACAAACAATTAAGTTGAAACGTTAAGTAAATGTATGGATTAAATCTTGATAAATCCTGACATGACAATCTCCTGTAATATTGAGAAGAAACCCTGAGTAATTCTTCACTCTAATGATCACAAATAATTTGAATACTTTGATAGGATTTTCGTACTGATGATGTAATACATGCACTAGTCAGTGGCATATCAGGAAATAATAGTCTGCATATACAGTAGGAGCCTCTAAGTCATAAAGATAGAATAATTTTATGATGAGTGATTAATTCTCTTTTTTTTTTTTTTGTCCCACTTATTCATTTCTGGTTGTGAGCAAACCAATGTCAGGTGATATCAGGTGACAAGAACGGTACATCTGGGACACATCATCTGTCTATCATGGATGGGGGGCTATCATAGGGTGATAGACAGTCATTCACACTCATATTCACACATTTTGAATAGCCAGTTGACCTTATGTTTTGGATGCTTGTGTGTTGTGGGAGGAAACTGAAGCACCTCGAGGGGGGAAAACATGCAAGTCCATACAGAAAGGCTCCTGAAAACCAGTAGCTTTGAATCAAAAACCTGCTTCCTGGGAGGCAACAGTGCTAACTATTGTATCCCTGTGACGCCTTAATATATAATCATAATACTGAGAACATTCTATAAGGGTTATTATAAACATTAGACTAACTTGGGTTAATGAATATGCTACAACTATTCATTATCTCCCGACTCCTTTAAGAAGCAGTATGTCTTAACTACTCATCACGGCATTATTTAAGTAGCTTTGTAAAGTTATGTACAGACCTCATACATGGTCCACACATAGTAAATTACTTTCTTTCAGAAAATTTGAGTTCTCACAGCTGAGATGACATTTTTCACAAAAACTTTTTCATGTAGAATAGATTTTTCTACAGTTTGCTAGTCACCACAATGTCCACTAGAGGGTCTTCTTGTTTCCTTTCGGCTTTTCCCTTTATCAGGGGTCGCCACCGCGAGTCATCTGATTCACATGTTGGATTTGGCATAGGTTTTTATGTCGGATGCCCTTCCTGACACAACCCTTTAGCAATTGAGACAGAAACACACTGACGGTTATGCATCTACTCTTTTTACGAAAGTCAGCAATGGTTCTTTTACATGAAGCTCTCACCATAGACAGCGAGAGACATGGCCCACCTTTGATAACCCAGTTAGCTGCACTTGGGGGACAGTGACAACCTTGTGGAGAGTGGGACTCGAACCCCCAACCTTAGGATCAGCAATCCAGCACCCTTTACCACTGGGCCACCACTGCCCCGATGGCCACTAGAGGGTGAAAGATCAAATTAAATAATTTTCTGAAATGACTAATCTTACACAAGCAGAACTGTTCATCTGACAAGAAGAATATACACATTGAAGAACATGACGAGATAAAATACATTCTCTGCAGGGATTACATGTGATCTCAGCTCCTATAAATACAATATATTTCTGAGTTGAACAGGTTCAGTGTCAGACAGAGGTGTCAACAGCAGTGCTGGGAAGCAGCGCAGGCACCATAACAGCTTCAGAGTGTAAGAGCAATAAAAGAAAGAGCTGTCTTGCAGGCTTTGGGTTGCCATTGGCAACCTGCAATAATGCTGATGGCAGGCTCTAACTCCTGTAGCTGGTGACAGGATTCATTGTGAGGAGACGCCGCTATCTGCCTGGGCCCCATGCGTGTGGGAGGCAGTGTGGGCGGCCGGCTACCTCCACTGCTCATTTCTGCACCTTGGGAGGGAGCCAACTTCAGCCATATACATGACAAACATGACAATAGCTCTGAGGGTCTCTCATGGGCTGTTTTGAGTGAGAGAAATCAGGTTCTGTGCTGTGAGACACTTTAGACCATGGTATGATACGAAAAATCTTCCATCTGGTAATAATGGCACACATAATTCAGATGATGTCATCATACTACCCTACTGATGTACTGATGTATTTTCAACCCCTACTGTAGGGAGGTTTGCACTGTAAAATTGAAAGTGTACTCCAGAGTCAGGCCGGATCCCAAATAGCTCTGGACACCACAAAGCAGGGCTCATCTTCTCAGTAAGTGTGATTCACACTAGCCTGGTGAAATGTGACAGGGCTGCTATCTACAGATAGCAGAATCTGCAGATTCATATTTGTCACCCAGAAATAATGAAGCCGTAACGGTGGTTTCACATGTTTTCCTCATGCACATGCGAGGTTTGTCAAAAGTTTACAGTTTCCTCCCATTTTTTTTTTTTTTTTCTTTTTAAATGACCATGGAAAAGGAGCCAGGTTGGGAAATTTGTGCTCCCGTATTCATTAGTTATTTTTAAACTCAATCAAAATTTTTATTTTGCACATTCTTCTAAATTCAACCCCCCCTCCTCATATTAATTACTACACTCTACTTAGCTACACCAGGATAAAACACTTAATAAAAATGGATAAATGATAAATGAAATGCTGGTTTTCTTCCGATCCACTTAAGAGTCTGTATGAAACCTGGGTAAGTACAATGCATTAAAGCTTCAGCTAATATTTACTTCAAACGTCACAACGGGGAAGAATTCAAACTGAGTGATTTTGATGATGCCAAATGGTCCAGTTTAAGTATTTTAGAAAATCTCCTGAGATTTTTTTTTTTTAATGCATTTGGAAAAACATGAGTGTGTAACAAACAGTCCTAGTTCATCATACAGGTGTACGATGAGAAACCCAGGCGGAATGACCGTAATGGCTGAACCTAACAGAACAGCCAGGTTATTCAAGCAACCCCTGTTTACAGCTCTGCTGAGCAGAAAAGCATCACAGAATGTACACAATGCTAAAACCTGAAGTATCTGGGCCAGATTAAGGTCTCTGTCAGCCAATAACTAAAATCTGAGGCGACAGCGGCCACAGGACATCTCAATTCCCCAAAATGTATCTCCACACCTTTCTCCAATTTCCCCAAAATCAAGAACAACATTTACATTGGATCATAGTGGATTTATCTTTGATAAGAGTTCACTGATATCTCCTACTACTTTGTCCTGGGTATTATTGCATAAGATCTAGTGAAGCCAGGTGTTAAGTGTTTATTTAGTCATAATGAAAGCTTGGCCAGGCTTATTGTATTCGTTTCCTACTGGGAGAAGCCAAAGGGATCACATTGAAACTGCAGTTTAGACAAAGATTTCAGCGATTGCTTTGTGACCAATACACTGTGTTTTATTTTAGAGCGATACACACACACACACACACACACGCACACACACACACACACACACACACACACACACACACACACACACACACACACACACACGCACACTAATAAATGAATCTAAAAAAAAGACTAATGATCTGCAAATAGCACAAAATTATCTACACGTGAAACTACATTTCAGAGCTTTTTATTCAGTTTACTGCTGATGCTTTAATCCATTCTGAACATGCAAGGTGATCATTATAACCATTAATAAAACATCCATTCCTAGTCAAATTAAAATTCTTAAACTTCTTGAAATACAGCAACTTTGATTACATATAAAAAAAAAAAAAAAAGAACAGAAGGTCAGCCATGCTAGCTGCTGTTTTGGAAGCTCCGATTACTTTTCTTTTTTTTCTGATTCTACAGACCGGAAAGATAAGTATTAAAGGGGTAAAGCAAACAAGTAACAGATTATCATAAGTTAAAGCAGGTTCATACAAGCAAGAGATATGGGATAGCATTCAATAAATCACGCGCAGACACACACACACACACACACACACACACACACACACACACAACTTAAAAGTAAAGACATAATGCATTCTAGATGATAATAATAATAATAATAATAATAATAATAATAATAATAATAATAATAATAATAATAATAATAATAATAATAATTACTATAATAAGTATGGAAACTTTTGAGCGATCAGCAAATACAAAAGACAGCTGTTATACATAATTTTGAGTCTAATCGAGTCGAGCAGTACATGTTAAAACTCTTATGGGCATTCCTCATCAACGTTTTGACTAGCACACAATCAGGAAGAGTACAAGTTCACCAAGTTCATGCCCAGTGTGATGCAAATGCATGCTGGTTTGGGACAGTTATCCCCTTCGACTGGAAAAGAAGCAAGAAAAAAAGAGAAACAGGAAAAAAAAAACCCCAGAAGAATATGAGAGAGAGAGAGAGAGAGAGAGAGAGAGAGAGAGAGAGAGAGAGAGAGAGAGAGAGAGAGAGAGAGAGAGAGAGTGAATTAAAAGGAATGAGCGATCATATTTTAGATGACAGATCCAACCTACAACTACAGCTTGTCTCTACATAAAAAGGTACGTCTCTAGGAACAGCTGTCCCCAGAGTGAAGAATCCTCACTGCTCTGGCACGGATGTCTCATCTGTCTCTACTCCTTCTGATCCCCCTGCTGTCCAAAACAGATAACAGATTTAACAGGTTTTGCATGCTCGACTGACAATATTGCAGACTGTTACATTATCAGCATTTTTTAAAAAAAGTGTGATGTTTCATTTTCACACTTATTAGTAATCAGCTCCAAGACGGCTATATAACAGATTTAACTGGGAATTTTTTTCCAACTGTGTATTTTTTGAGTCCTCTGTTGATTACGTTCATTATATAACTCTTAATATCGACCGTAACATGCATGCCATTAATGGGGTTGTGAATGAAAAAAAAACAAAAAACAGCACTTTAAAACCAATGTGAAATCTAAAATCAATGTGAAATTCTGTATAGAACGTTAGAAATTCTTACATACACGGTCCACTACCCCTCCCATCCCACCCCAGCCAAAAAAATACAGCAACACACACCCCCCCCACACCCCCGTCCATCTGTTGTCCACTGATCACAGCCCCGCATATTCGCGGATTAGAGGCAGACCCGGAAGTTACTGGCACATGATTCAAATTTAGCCAATGGCTGAGAGCGTTTGTTTCTCCCTCCTGCTGATTGGTTGCAGATAATGTATACACATCTTTTTTTTTCTCCTTCGTGCACAGGTCATCAACGTGATTGCTTGAATTGTGAATTCATGGTTTTTTTTTTTTTTTTTTTAGTGTGTTTTTCAATTATTATTTAAGCCCTATGATGCCAGTCAAATGCCGTTCATCTTCTCTAGCTTCTGGTAAGGCGCTTAAGTCATTTATTTATTCATAAATATTATCACAGTACAAAATTTAAAAGTTTTTACTTAATCATTACTACATTTTACTGCATTAATGAGTAAGACTGTCTATAGACTGTGTTTAAAAAGCAAGCAATTTCATACATAGAGTTTTAAAACCATATCAATAATTCGCGGATTTTCAGGATCCAGGGAAGGAGCGGAACACAAAGCCAGCGAATAACGGGGGGTTACTGTCCTGCACTCTCAGATTTTCTCAGACCACCTTTAGCCTTTAAATACGATGTGTCATTACCATGGCATTGTTGCTTCAGCTCGTCAGGTCGAGGCTCAGCAACATTATGTCTCAGTAAACTGAAGTCGGCTGATGACTTGAATGTACTGAATGACCAGATAATTATATCAGTAGATTTTTTTCTTCCCTGATGGTACAGATACATAATTGAGGCTGGAATAGGGAAAGAGTAGTTCAGGGAGCATAAAGAATCATTTTCACACATGAACTGGCACCACAGAGTCCTGACCTTATCTTGTATTTCAAGATGTTGGTGGCAAATGAACCCATCTCTGGATGGAAATAAACATTGTACTGTTAAATTTGTTGAAACAATGCAATGGCAGTTACATGCTGTAATTAACGCTAAAGATGGTCCAACAAAAATATAAAATATTGGGCAAATTATTTATTTATTTATTTGTTTGCTTGTTTGTTTTGTTTGTTTGGTCTTGGGAGTATATTTGAACTGTACAGCCAAAACTGATAGTCTAAAACGATCTCCATAATTGCAGTTGACTTTTGCACAATACATGTATGATATCAGAACAGTAATACTTTTATGCCTGGATCATTATAATTACATATTATAATGTCACATGTGCCATTTTAGAGCATAACTCCCACACCTAGGGAGATGCAGGGCTTTTTTTTTTTTTTTTTTTTTTGGTTCACACCACAGTTAAGACGAGAACCCAGTTTCTCGGCTTGATCTCAGTGGTGCAGATGCACCTGAGGATAAAAATAACAGCTCCATTTATAAAATGCTTAGCAACCAAGAACTGGGTTGATGTTGCTCGACAGAAAAAGGCCTTAATTCCCCCATTCCACTTTTGAGATGGGGTACAGCGGACCAGCACATCTGAAGGAGAGAAATCTAGGCCTGGTGATATTGCAAGGACTTGCTCACACTCATTACCTGCCCCGATTTATACCTGCACAGCCATCTTTTCTTAGTTCCTACACAGGTTTCATAACCTGGGTTCAGGTCCTTTATAAATGCTGAAAGGTTTGCATATTATCTGTGCTGGCTTTACTATTGGACTAAAGTCTGACTTTCTGACTTTTGCATTTCTGTTGAAGGCACAAAGGGGTTGAGCTGAGAAGAATGTTGAAGTCTGAGGATGATGGGGTATTGATGATGAAGAATTGGATGATGCATTGGGGCACAATAGTGCTTTGCATTAATAAGCTTGTGTCAGTTTTCAATACTGTAGCAAATTTTTAGAGGAATAAAATCCTTCCAAACGCAACGTTGAATAAGAAAAGATTTTCATATCCAGTTATAGAAAAAGCAGAGGTTTCATCCACCCACAATCACTATAAGATGTAGGTATCTAAAACCAAAACAAGATTACCTAACTGCAGGGATAAGGTTGCAATTTGCTGCCTCAACTTTTAGCCGTTGATGGAGCATTACTGGGATTATGGATGTTGCCCCAATCAGAACATTTACTTTCTGACTATGCTATTGAAGACCAGTTGTAAGTACTGTATGTCTACATTTATCATGCCCATAAACTTCAGGAAATTACTGATGTAGTTAGAATTTTATTCACTGTTCTTTTATCTACATAACTGTTCCTCAATAGTACCTAAATAATTTTTAGCAGTTTTAATAATATAATTTAAAATGAATAAAATTCCTGAATAAATAAAAAATAATACTAGTTCCGCATAACTGTGGAACTAATCTCGGTATAAGGGTATGAGTGCATGCCTGCAAGCACTATTCAACCAAGTAACCATGACACGCATGACAGAAATATCGATAAATACCCCATTCTATAACCGTTTTTCGTTATCTTGGCAAACTGGACAATTTCCAGTTGACAAAGTGACCTTACTGGTTATCCAGAATTCATAAAACTACAGTCACATGCATAACTAGAGTTCCACTTCCCCCTCAGACTGCAAACACTAGGAGCAGGGTGAAATGTCTGGGCAACGTATGCCAAGAATGTAATGTGGAAAAGAACTCTTTTTCCCTCAAACAATGCTTTGGCATGACTGTAACATTCATGCTACATGGAGGGGTGATGTTAATCTTCAGGGATCTAAAGAAACAGTATGGTCTTCTCCAATTATCAGCAACTTTCTTGAGTACTATTCTCCTCATACAGTAGAAGGTCAGAGTACAGACTAGCCACCGAGTACAGCCTACAAACCAAGTGGACAAGGAATTATCAAAATCTTTCCTCTATATCAAAATCTGGTCTGAGGATTGGGTGTCATCAGTCTGATTCAAATAATATAATAAGAGAATTTACCAAGCATTGCAAGGAATATTTTGCAAAACCAGCTCAGCTCCAATGAAGGTCGCTTGACTGATTGACAAGATTGCCAAGAAGATTTATCTGCTGGGTCACCCCAGAATTATCTAACATGTAAGATGATATCTGGCCATCTAGGATACTGGGAATCATGCAATATACTGGGCCTACCTAATTAAAACATTATCATTTTGCATAGCTTCAACTTTAGGCCATAAAAGGCCTGCACTGTATGCTAGATCTTGCATTCAAAAGTGTTTTCTAGCCTGATGGGTAACAGTCATAAGTCAGGGCCTCAGTCTGATGGATCAAACCATCTATATAATGGTACAGACTAATTTTGCCATATTAAATCATCCGTTTGTTACAATAAATCTCGAACAATAACATCAACAAAAACAAAGAGCTGAAAGCAAGAGTGGAAACCAAGCTCTTGCTAGTCATCTCAGGGGCGCAAGCAGGACACTGTGGCCTACTTACTAAGTTCTGATTAATCTGTGGTGGAAATGCGCGCACAACTAAATCCAGCTGCAAGCTAGGACATCCGGTCCCAACTGCCTGGCTCTGGCAGTAGAAAGCATAACTATGAATGTGGTGACAAGCAACGATGCCCATCTATAACTTACCAAACTATTCACAAACGTGAACTACCATATTTGGGTGCACAATTTTGAAACTCCAGAAGATTCATTGACTTAAGTGGGACATAAGGAGAGTCTTGACCTTCTTGGAACTGGATGGTTGACATGGCTAACCAGTCTGACATTTGAGTTACTGGACCAATATTTCATGATTCCACAAAAGCAAGAAAAACTTCAGGGTCGGATGACTGCCATTAACTCTAACTAGGTGGGGGTTGTATCCATTGCATCCTTATAATGCCAAGCACTCAACAGTTTGTCCTTCTCTGATAGGGCATCTGCATCTCTAATAACCCAATGCTCATTTTAGCACCATTTTCTTAAGAAAGGACATGGCTCTGTCCATGGCAATTGGCACCAAATCAGGCTCACTATTTAACTTTATAGCAGAGAATGTCCAATATTTGAAGAACATAGTGATGAAACTAGTGATCTAGAGACCAAAAGTTATTTGTACCATATACAAAAATTAGTAAAAAATAAATAGTGCAAGCCCAGAGAGATGACTCAGTCAATTAGCGATTAACGAATACAGACAAGTGTCACCGACAGATAAACACTGACTCAAAGTTAAAGAATGCGATGAATCCTTATTGCCCTGAAAGTTGATTTGAAATGTTGATGAAAGGACATATACCTAGACAAGAGGACAATGAGAAGAAACATTCGCATCCCTGGATGGCAGTTGCCAACAGTGCACCATGTCAAAGGCTGCTAAGGTGTGACCTCATGATGTCTAAATGTCTGATATGGACACAGACAAGTAGAATAAATATGGTGTTTTTGCAAATATTATATCGTATGCTACCACTTGACTTTGTTGAGTGCACTCACAGGGACACATCCAGATGTTTAACACCTCTGCGCCAGTTAGGAAAGATGAAATTGAACTGTGTTTATTTCACAGATCAATAAGTCTACTTCAGTGATAACCTCCCTTCAAATCTGAAAGACACACTTATTTTAGGTTTTGGAAAGTGTGAGTGAAATCAGACTTTGAACGGTTTGAAATACTGAACTACTGCTGGGACTCAGTCTATTGTCAACAAGAACCTGGGAGCAGTCACTGACCTGCATCCCCCTGACTGCCGTTGAGCGTTTCACCAGTGCTGCTCACCTCCTCCCCGGGCTTATCACCGGGTTTCAACTTCTTCCGAGTCATGTGGCCGCGGAAACCTGCCTGGATCTTAGCGGCTGCCTTGTTGGCCTCTGGGTCATCCAGGGGGATGTCCATGATGTCTTCTTCTTCCTGTGGCTGGCTGCTTTCCTCCTGTTTCCACAACAACCAAGCAGGATATGTTAAATAACCAAGATATTTCTATGATTTTTTTTTGCCATTACTTAAAAAAAAAAAAAAAAAAAAAAAAAAAAACCTAGAAAATGTAACCACATTT
This sequence comes from Plotosus lineatus, assembly GCA_024760905.1. Taxonomy (NCBI): domain Eukaryota; kingdom Metazoa; phylum Chordata; class Actinopteri; order Siluriformes; family Plotosidae; genus Plotosus; species Plotosus lineatus. The sequence continues at coordinate 29,343,133 of CM045747.1, read as the reverse complement.
AATGGGTTTATTCACAATCCCAGCCATCATAATCCTCTTTAAAATGACTACATGGCCTATCTAACATATACCACACTACAGTACAGTGTACAATACAGTGCACATGTATAACAGGCTCATTTTTCACTTGCAGAAAAAAATATATCAATACACAGTGAAAGAAAAATCTAATTTTGGAACTATGAACAGGCTGCAGACCTTTCATTGTTTACAGAAAGAGGATTATAATTACTTAAAAGTTTACATAGCTAAAACATATCATACATGATATAATCCGTCTCAAAAGGAGGCCATGCAGCTGTCCTTGTCATCAGGTTTTGTGTTGGTGGGATTTGGTTATATCGCATTAAGTGTTCATAAGGCTGGCATTTGTGAGCTCATTCTACTAATATCCTACTAAGCATCACTAAAGGCGGTGAGCAAAAGATGAGTGACAGGGCTGAAGCGTTCTCTGGGTGGGGAAGCGTGGAGCCACCCACTAAATTAAAAATTAGTCAGCTCCTTTTTATTATGTCAAACATTTATTGTTGTTTGTATTCTATCTCATAGACACTGGCAGGGCTTTTATTCATCCACGAAGTCTTAAATTTTATGCTTTTGCAAAAAAAACCCAAAAAAACCCCAAAAAAACAAACAAAAAAAACCCCACCCTGATTTATTTAAGATAAATATAGTGAGACTGGAGATACCAAAATAATGCATGAATATCCCGTTCGCATGTTCAGGGTTGCATTTTTATAAAATAAGCTATTTGTGCAGAATGTAAAGTGCATTTGTATTTTTTCTGAGTAAAATCATATTCGCTTTCAAATTAGGTTCTACTCTAAGAACAAATAAGGAATTGCTTTCAAACAGTATGTGTGGGGCCGGTGGTGTAGTGGTTAGGGTGCTTTGCTCATGATCAGGAGGTTGTGAGTTCGAATCCCACTGAGACCCTCACTGTGCTAAGACCCCTGGGCAAGGTCTCAACCACAAGTGTGCCTCTGTTCACCCAGCAGTATAAATGGGTACCAGTATAAATATACTGGGAAGGTAACCTGCGATGTACTAGCGTCCCATCCAGGAGGAGTTCAACTCCTAGTTGCTTCACGCTATGGAAACCGGGGATAAACACCGGCCTGATGAGCCGCGAGGCTCGGGTGTAAAAACCCAACAGACGTTACCTACCTACCTTTCGAACAGGATCATGCATTTACGTGACACATGCACAAGTAACGTGACACGTCATAATCTCACACTCATTATCAAATACTGTATAATACTTAGTGCTGGTTATTACGTTTGAAACGCTGTTCCAAAGACTATACAGAATAGATTCAATCAACAGATTTTTTTAAATCATACATTCTGCCCTCATCCTGCTGAACTCGATTGTGAACATTTTCACCAAAAGACTGAAATGTAATGTGTCTTTACTTTTTATAAAATCTTGGGTATATAGTAGCATTGTACTGTATTACTATTATTACCAGTCTCACAACTATAATACACATTTCTACTGCAAACTGTTCACCTGGGAACCTTCGCTACTTCAGTTGACCCTATTATTATTCATTCATTCATTCATTTTCTGAACCGCTTAATCCTAATTAGGGTCACAGGGAGGCTGGTGCCCATCTCGGCCAACTCTGGGCGAGGGCGGGGTACACTCTGGATAGCTCACCAGGCCATCACAGGGCCCTTATTGATATAAAATTATTAATTACTTCATAACTAGTTTATGCTTAATTATTTAGAGATGGTAGCATTCAGAGGTGGCGCTCTGGTGTACTGGTCAGCACAGCCGTTTCACAACAAGAAGGTCCTCGGTTCGAGTCCCAGGCTTGGAAAGGGTGCTTCTTGTATGTGTTTGCATGGTCTATCCGTGCTTTTGTGGGTTTCCTCCAAGTATTTTGGTTACTCGCCACATTAATCGAATTGGCTGTTTCAAACTGTCCATAGAGGGGCATAGGAGTTTGAATGGTTGTATGTTCTGCCCTTTGATGTTCTGGTCAGCTGTTCCAGATATACCCCAACTTTGCCCAATGTTGGCTGAGATAGGTGCCAGTGTTACCAAAACCCTAGTAGCATGGATTAAGCAGTTCAGCAAATCAGTGAGTGATTGATATGTGCAGTTGTATGCGCAATGCTGGCCCAGGCTGACTTGGTACAGTAAAATTGCTAAAAATAAACAGCATACATATCTGGTGCCTAACGTATAATGCGTATTAGGCTCATTGGTTGTTCCAAATTGCCGACAGGTGTGTGTGTGTGTGTGTGTGTGTGTGTGTGTGTGTGTGTGTGTGTGTGTGTGTGTGTGTGTGTTGGCCCTGCAATGAACTAGCAAGCTGTTCACGGTGTACTCCACCTTGGCCTACAGTCGGTTGAAATAGGCACCAACCTCCCTGCAACTCTAGTGGGATTAAGTGGTTTGGAAAATGAATGAATGGATGAATAAATGAACAGTAGTGTTCAGAAAACAAAAAGGACAAAATAAGGTGTTTTATGAGGGCTTATTTGCATATTGAGAAATACTGTATCAGAAATTACAATAAGAAGAATTACATTAATGATAATTTAAAAACCACTGTGCATCTCCACTGAGGACAATCTTTTTCTCTAGTCAAATGACATTTTATTAAAACAATCATCTGGCTATGAATTATTTTCACCCAGAAGACCATCCAAATTAGAAGTTTCAACCGCTTTTTGGGACTTGAGCTGGACACCATAGTCACATAAAATAGCAGTGTAAAAATACTACTGAGTATTCCGGGCAGGGTGTAACCTTGTGAATGGATGGTAACACAGTTAGCTTTTTACATCCATCCATCCAGCCATCCATCCAGTTATACACTCATTTATTACACATATGTCTCAATTGTCAGGAAAAATAGCAATAATTAAAAAAATATATCCTCATGTGTAGACTGAGGAAAATCAGGTACAGCAAACATCATGGTTAAGGATCATTTGAAATAATGTGTAACATATTGCACATCCATTATATATGACCAACCGATTCTTTTAATCATGCCTGTGGTATGATATTAGTGATCTGACCACCAGAGGTCAATATAATACAACATTTCAAAGCATTATGCATATGGTGCAATTGTTGAAGACATGAATTATTTATTTATTAATTTATTAATTTTTACTTTTATAAACCCCCCTCCAAATAAAGTGTAAAAACAGTGCATCTCATGCTGAATCGCACTGAATTTCAAGTTCTACAGCCCCCCCTACAGGAGTAGTGATGAGCTGGATTTAGGGAAATCTTATTAAAATAAAATGTCTCTTTCCACACACACACACACACACACACACACACACACACACACACACACACACACACACACACACACATATATATATATGTATATATTTTTTATATATATATTTTTTTTTTTTTGTTTTTGTTTTTGTTTTTTTTGTTTTTTTTTTTTGTTTTTTTTTCTTTTTTTTTTGTTTTTGTTTTTTTGATTTTTGTCTTTTTTGTTTTTTTGTTGTTTTTTTTCATAATAAAAATTGGAAAACAATATATTGCAGGACAACACGGATGAGGTCACGAGCACTGATACCATGAATCTTCCAATGTAATGAGAAGTTGATGTGAGTCACGGTGTTTTCTGTCGCCCGGATTCTCATAGAAAACTTCAATAAGTTCGAATCATGCGGTGTAAACAGATCACACATGAACAGGTGTGTGTAAAAGGTAGACGTGTACTTACGCAGTGGCAGTCCATGCTGATAAATACGCTCTTTACTGGATAATAGACGCCTTCGGTGATGTCTGAGATTGGAGCGCGCGCCTCTCACCGAGCTCTGCTTATTACTCTCGAGCAGAGGTGGGTGGAAAGAAGGAGCGGGGGAGAGTGAGAGGGAGGGAATAAAGGAGAGAGAGAGAGAGAGAGAGAGAGAGAGAGAGAGAGAGAAAGAAATGCTTGTCTCCTCTATTATCATTTTAATTCAACTGACATGGTGTTTTTCGAGGTGACATGAGCCTTTTCTTAACCCCCCCCCCAAAAAAAAAAAAAAAATCCTTGTATTACCAAAGTTAACATAAAGACAAAGCACTATACATAAACCGCTGAATGTTCTTTCAATTATATTCTTAGCAGCTTAATGCTAATTATTGTAGCAGGGAGGCTGGCGCCTATCTCAGTTGACTCTGGGCGACGGCCAGGTACACCCTGAAAAGATCACCAGACCATTGCGGTGCCAACACACATACAACCATTCACACTCACACCTAGCAATTTCGACCAGCCAATCAGCCATACTGTGCATGTTTTTAAACTGTGGGAGGACATTTAGACTTCCCAGAGGAAACCCACTCAAGCACGAGACTAACATGTCCCAAACCCAGGAATTGAACCTGGGACTTTCCTGCTGTGACGTGAAAGTGCTAATGTGCCACCATGCTGCCCTTATCCTCCTTCATAACCTTAATGTTCCCAGTACGGTCACCCTTCATAACCTTCATAACCTTAATGTTCCCAGTACGGTCACTCTTCAGATAACATGAAAGGTACAACAAGGCTTAATCTTACACCCCGCAAGGGTTTGCTAGTTTGGCATCTACTGTATGTTGCTGTCTTTTCCCCATTCAGTGACCAACTTGTTTGAACTCATCTGAATGCCTTTTGTGGTGGCACAGTGGTGTTGCAATTAGCAGATCCACCTAACAACAGGAAGGTCCTGGGTTTGAGCCCCAGGTTCGGGTACTTCTGTGTAGTTTGTATGTTCTCTCTGTGCTTGCGTGGGTTTCTACAGGCACTCTGGTTTCCTCCCACATTCCAAAGACATACAAAGTAGGCTAATTGGTGGTTTCAGATTGCCCTAGGTGTGGATGTGATTTTGTATATTTGTGAGTGCTTGCCCTGAGATGATCTGGGAAGTTGTTCAGGGTGTACCCTGTCTCACCCAGTGGTGACTGAGATATGCTCCAGTTTGTGGTCAACCCCAGTAGGAATAAGCTGTTCAGATAATGCGTGAGGGAGGAAGTGAGTAACTGAGTAGTGCTTGAACATGCATGGATCCATTCAATCATGAGATTGTTGGTCTTAAAATAAGGTGAAAGCAGACACATTGTTGGAGCATCTTGAGACAGCACAGAGCGACAGGGCCGAGACAGGGGGCTCAGTATTTCACTGTAATTTTAATAAAGGTGCATTATGAAATACTAGTAATATGCATCTATACTGACAGGTCCACACCACGTCTACTTGTTATAAATACTGTATGGGAACACACAGCAGTACAAACATGCAAAAGATTAAAAATGAAAAACTGTAATGTGAAAGATTATATATTGAGCTATCTTTACAGACAAACTCTCCAGTGCTTTCACTTTGCACACAAGCAAATCCATTTCCACTCCAAAGAAGAGTCTTCTATTACCACACGACAAAACTGCCGTTACAAATATAGTCTGGACATCCATCTATATACTTAATTGTCAAGCAATTCAAATCATGGGAAGGCTGGAGCCGATCTCGAGCTCTGGGTGAAGGTAGGGTACACCCAGCTTGCCAGTCCATTACAGTCCATCACAACACACACACACACACACACACACACACACACTGAATCACACTCACCCTCATATCTAGGGTCACTTTGGAACAGCCAATGAACCTAGTGTGCATTTCTTCGGGAGGACTGTGGAAGGAAACTGGAGTTCCCAAAGGAAACCACAAGTATGGAGAGCACAAGCAAACTCTACACAAAAACGCCTTTGCCAAGCCTGGGACTGGAACCCAGTACCTTCTTCTGTGAAGCAGACATTTTAACCACTATGCTGCTCAGTAGTGGAAATGGTACAGAATACACAAGAAATCTATTATTTTGGTTAGATAAACGGGCAGAGCCGCGAGCATGGTACGCAGTACCAGAGCATTCTAGGTGACTTACACTGCCCTTCATAATTATTGGCACCCCTGGTTAAAATGTGTTCTTTCACTTCAAATATTTTTTTTTTCTAAATGAAAATTTAAAAAAAAAAGAAGAAAATCCAACTGGAATTCAAGTGCATTTTGTTCAGTGGGAAAAAAAAATTCCACATTAAGAAATAATTCCTTTACATCAAATCATGTGTTCCACAATTATTAACATCCCTGATGTTCATACAGTACTTTGTACAACCCACTTTTGCCAACAAAACAGCACCTATAGCATCTTCTCCTATAGTGTTTCAGAAGATGGGAGAATAGCCCCTCTCTATATGGATTGGGAACTGGAAGGCCGAAGTGTGTAGTTAGGGTCTCCTGGGAATGTTTGGCAGTCTTTTGTCAGAGAGGCCTTTAGTCCCACCTCCGGCAGAGCTTCAACAGCATCCTGAAGGAGGTGGGGGACATGGAATCTGAACAGGCCATGTTTCATGCCTCCATTGTTGAGACAGCAGCCCATAGCTGTGGCCAGGTCATTGGTGTCTGTTGTGGCGGTAACCCCTTAACCCATAGGTAGATACCTGCAATGAAGAGGGCCATCCAGCTCAAAAAGAAGGCCTATCGGGGCTTATTGGCCTGTGGGACTACCAAGGCAGCAGACAGGTACCAGCAGGCCAAACATTCTGCAGCCCAATGCAAAATATTATATCCGTCGCTAATGCAAAATATTTGGGAGTGGAGGAGTTCAGTGAGGGCCTTGAAAGCGACTATCGGTTGGCCTAATAAAGGTTCTGGACAACCACCCGACACCTCAGGAGGGGGGAAGCAGTTTTTCACAAATACTGTTTACAGTGGAAGAGAGGTGCTGTTCACTGCAACGGGATGTTGTCGGAAGAGGTAAGTAATACCTCGAGAACCTCCTCAATCCTACCAACATACCCTCCGTGGAGGAAGAAGACCCTGGGGGTTTGGCAGGGACTCCATCCATCACTGGTTCTGAGGTTGCCAAGGAAGTCAAAAAGCTCCTTGGTGGGAAAGCTCCAGTGATGGATCAGATCCACCCTGAATATCTCAGGGCTCTAGATGTTGTAGGACTGTCTTGGTTGACATGTCTCTGCAACAATGCATGGACATTGGGGAACGTACCTCTGGATTGGCAATCCATGGTGGTATTTCACCTTTTTAAAAATGGGGATAGGGTGGCGTATTCCAATTACACTATAATAACAGTCCTAATGAGGGAAAGTCTATGCAGGGGTGCTGGAAAGGAGGATCCTATTTATGGTTGAACATCAGATTCAGGAGGGACAATGTGTTTTTCATCCTGGCCGTGGCACCATCGACCAACTCTATACACCCTGTAGGATCCTGGCGGGGGCATGGGAGTTTGTCCACTCTGTCCACATGTGTTTTGTGGACTTAGAAAAGGCTTTCAACCATGTCCTTCGGGCTATCTTGTGGGTTGTGCTCCAGGAATATGGTGTATCTGACCCATTGCTACTGGTCATTCGGTCTCTGTATCAAGAGAGCCAGAGCTTGATTTGCATTAGTAACAACAGGGCAAATTAGTTTCTAGTGAGGATTGGAGTCTGCCTTCCTTTGTCACCGATTCTGTTTATAATTTTTACGGACGGAATTTTTAGACATAGCCGCAGTGTTGAAGGGTTCTGGTATGTATGGTGGTCATAGGATCTCGTCACTCCTTTTTGTGGATGATGTTGTCGTTTTTGGCTTCATCAATCCAGGAGCTCTAGCTCTCACTGGAGTGACTCGCAGCCGAGTGCAAAGCGGCCGGGATGAAAATGAGCATCTCCAAGTCCGAAGCCATGGTTCTCAGCCAGAAAAGGGCGGAATGCACCCGTTGAGTCTGGAAAGCGGTCCTTCCTATACCAAGTGGAGCAGTTTAAGTATCTCAGAGTCTTGTTCGTGAGTGAGGGAAGAATACAACGGCAGATCAACAGGCGGATCACTGCCGCCTCTGGTGGAAAGCGAAGCGTGTATCGGTCCATCGTGGTGAAGAGGTAGTGGAGCCACAAGGCAAAGTTCTCAATTTACCAGTCAATCCACATTCTAACCCTCACTTATGGTCACGAGCTTTGGGTAGTGACTGAAATAACAAGATTTCACGTACAAGCACTGAAATGACCTCCTTTCGCAGGGGTGGTGCTCTCATTTAGAGACACGGTGAGAAGACTAGCCATCCAGGAGGAGCTCGGAGTAGAACCACTGCTCCTCTTACGGCTGTGGCATTTGGTTAGAATTCTTCCTGAAAGCCTCCCTGGTGTGGTGTTTCAGGCATCTGTAACCGGGAAAAGACCTCGAGGTCAACCCAGAACACGCTGGAGGGATTATGTCTTTCGGCTTGTCTGGGAACTCCTCAGTGTTCTTCCAGAAGAACTGAAGGAAATGGCTAGGGAGAGGGATGTCTGGACCTCATTTCTTAGGCTTCTGCACCCATGAACTGACCCCAGATTAATCGGAGGAAGCTGATGAAGATGATGATGAAGATGGGGGAATACAGAAAGACTGATCTTGCACCATTCCTCTTTACACATTCTCTCTAAATCAGCCAGCAACAAGGTCCCTCTCCTCTGCTCTCTCCTCTACAGCTCACTCCACAGGTTTTCAATGGGGTTTAGCTCTGGGGACTGATATGGCCATGGGAGAACCTCGATTCTGTGTGTGATGCACTATTTCTGTGTACATTTAGCCACAGGTTTAGGGTCATCATCTTTCTGAAAGACCAAGTGATGACCGATCTTCAGCTTTCGAAAAGAGACCACCAGATTTTGATTTAAAATGTCATGGTATGTCAAAGCATTCATGTTGCCATGCATTGTAACAAAGTTCCCAGAACCTTTGGAGAAGAAACAGGCCCACAACATCATTGATCCTCCCCATACTTCACAGTCGGCATGAATTGCTTTTCTGCATACTCATCGTTTGTGTTTCACCAGACCCACTTAGAGTGTTTGTTCACAAAAACCTCTATCTTGGTCTTATCTGACCAAAGCACACGGTCCCAGTTGAAGTCCCAGTACAGCTTAGTGAACTCCAGATGTTTCCCTTTATGATTGTGAGTGTGAAAAGGTTTTTTTCATGCGTGCCTCCCAAACAGCTTGTTGGTATACAGTATATATGGCACCTGGTGGTTGTTTTGGAGACTGTGACTCATAGATGCTACCGTTTGTTGCCATCCTCCTCACTATGCATGGTGAAAAAAATAGTCCTTGTCCAGGCTTCTTTACCACTGTTCCAGTTGTTTTAAACTTCTTAATGATGCCTCTGACAGTACATATGGGCAGGTACAATCGAGTGGCTATTTTCTTGAAGCTATTGCCTGACTTGTGAAGGTTGACACACATCTGCCTTACTTGAATGGTGTGTCCCTTTGTCTTTCCCATGTTGATAAGTGGATATGAGAAATGGACTCTGTGTCACATCATATTTATACCCCAGGGAAATAGGAAGTGATGAATTACTAATTAAATGTTCCTAGATACTCTGATCAACTTTGTAAACTAATCTAGAAGTAGTTCAATTACAGTTATTTCCTAGGAATTGTTAGGGGTGATAATAATTGTGGAACAGATGACTTTATGAAAAACAGTTATTTCTTAGTCAGGGACCTTTTTCCTCCTTGAAATTCACTTCGTTGAAGGTTACATTTTTCTCCAATTTAGTGAGAGAGTAGCTTCTGAAATAAAAATAAATTTATTTTAAGACTTTTAGCACATCTTAACCAGGGGAGCCAATAATTATGGAGATCAGTGTAAGTCACGAATGTGTGTACTTATTACCTCTGGTCGATGGTTACTGGGACGCAACCGTGCTGCCAGTCTTGGGGGTGATATAAAAAGATACTGTAAATGTCTGCCCCACCTACATAACCCAGCCAGACTCAGCATCATACTTGGAAAGTGGAGCCATCTTGTGGGCCAACCAACTGTGCGATGAAGGGTAGAAGTCATACCAGTTGGGTGGAATGGACAGTCTTACATGGGTTAGATGCTTGGAATGGAAATGAATTGATGAATAAAAAGGATAGACTGTCACTGATATGAAGCAATAATCTACATAACACCCCTGGAGTGTTTATTTATTAATTTTTGGCATTCATTGCACAACCCCGCTGTGGAGCGTGCAGGTCTGGGACTGATACCGAGGAGCTGATAAGAT